>CM059436.1:60996420-61431420 GCA_030390025.1 Squalus acanthias | reverse complement strand
AGCCAATTTAGGGCTTGTTAAGGGCTTTAATGGCCTCTCCCGCCTCTTGGAGGCGGGACAGAGTCGGGAAGCCCGCGACCGATTTTGTCAAAATTGCGTGGAGGCGGAATGGGGTCGGGACCCCCGACCCCGCAAATTTAACCCCCCCACACACCTCCAAACCCGACCCCACGGGTCATTCAAAATCCAGCCCAGTAAGTGTCCATAGGTTATAAAACCACAGGAGGGGTTTGATCTTATCCTCACACCAAATCTTCACACCTGCAGAAACGTTCTAGCATGAGTTACACAGCAATCAGGAGCAGCTAATTTTACCCCCTCATTAGTCTTGGGACATTGAGACCAATTGAAAAGCTCCCTCATTGCACTGTATTGTGAACGGAGATCAGCTATCTCAGCAGGGAGCAGGAATTTAACCTGGGGTATTCCTGGCCTATATGGCTCAGTACCAATCCATGTGGCACCATCAGGTTTAGGGCTATTTATTTTGTTACAAAACTTAAACCTATTTTTGCCAACACTGGGTTTTCACTATGGTTCTGCATGCACAATGTGGCTCATGGAAGGACAATTACTAACTGCTAAACTGCCAAACTCTGAAGCTATCAGGACTAAAAGTAGGTCTGGAAATAGAACAGAAACTAATGTTACTAAAGTGACATGGTAAGTTCTTTCCAACTCATTTTACCTTTCTGAAGTAGGTCAAAGCAGGTTGGACTCGTGTTAGAAAAAAACATCTGTAAGAGACAAGAGGTTAAATCATGTTTTGTATACACATGCAAATCAATATCCCATGCAAAACAAGTACAATCAATTGTACTTGTTGTACAGCCAACTCCACTGGCTGGAGTCATATCTAGCACAAAGGAAGGTGGTTGTGGTTGTTGGAGGTCAATCATCTCAGCCCCAGGACATCACTGCAGGAATTCCTCAGGGCTGTGTCCTCGGCCCAATCATCTTCAGCGGCTTCATCAATGACCTTTCCTCCATCATAAGGTCAGAAGTGAGGATGTTCGCTGATGACTGCATAGTGTTCAGTTCCATTCACAACTTCAGATAATGAAGCAATCCATGCCCACATGCAGCAAGACCTGGATTGGGCTTGGGCTGATAAGTGGCAAGTAACATTTGCGCCACAGAAGTGCCAGGCAATGACCATCTCCAACAAGAGAGTCTAACCACTGCCCCTTGACATTCAACGGCATTACCATCGCTGAATCCCCCACCATCAACATCCTGGGGGGTCACCAGAAAATTAACTGGGCCAGCCACAAATCCTGTGGCTACAAGAGCAGGTCAGAGGCTGGGTATTCTGCAGTGAGTGAGCAGACAGATCGCGCGCGGGGTGTGATTTACTGGGTAGCTTGTTGGGCCTGGATGAAACACTCCTGCTCCTCCTCGCCCACAAGCAGTGCTGTAAAGGCACTTACTTCATGGATTCAGCCCTTCTCGGCTCCTTTCAGCTGCTGGGTTTCCTGGGAAACCTGGCTGAACTGAGTTAAAAATAGAATCACTGTTAAAATGAAGGCAGTCAGCCTCATTATATTTAAATGACCAACCCGCTTCCCACGAACAGATTGGTCACCCGCCCCACGTCCTGCCTGTGTTAAAACCAAAGTGGGTGGGTTCGAGTTTTTAGGAAGTGTTGGGGCAAAGGGTGAAGTTATTTGAGTTTTTGCATTTTAACCTCTGACATGACGCCAGCCCAACCATTTTTGGGAGTTAAGATTCAGCCCTATTGGGCTGAAGAGACAAAGTGACCTTTAAAACTTTAAGCTGACAGAAAAAATGTAATTCAAACATGAGCATCTATATAGATTACTGTAACTAATTGATTTCTCACTGAATCTGAACTGCAATGAAATTAAGAGGGATCTCAGTTCCACTAATATTCACATATGATAAATCATTACTAGTAATGTCATCAGTCACTAGAGGGAGCAGTGGCCATCTCAGTCTCTTATCGCTCTTTCAGTGTGCATTAGGGAAACTGCTACTGGGAGGGGTGGCTATCCCAATCTCTCTATCTCAGCATGCGTTAGGAAAACTGCTACCGGAAGTATTCCATTTAAAAAAAAATTAATTACGCCTCTGCGAAGCACCTCGAGACATTCTTCTACATTAAAGGCGCTAGATAAATGCAAGCAGATGTGAGTGAGTGAGCGAGCGCATGTGTGTGTGTAAGAGTGAGCATGTGTGTAAGAGCGAGTGACCTCCTTCCAGCCCTCCTCCCCTGAAGCTGGTCATGAGTACAGCCTCACAGGTGCCATTCTTCATGTGTGGACTTGGACAGCGAGTCCTGAAATGGGACATCCATGCTGGCACCAACTGCTGCTGCAAGCAGCGCTCGGTTTGCTTTTTAAGAAGTGTTGGGGCAAAGGGTGAAGTTATTTGAGCTTTTAGAAAAGTTGGTGCTGGTGACTGATGCAATACTTGGCCTGCTAAAAGAGATTACTCGTCTCAATAATATGAAATTACCCAAAGGGCATGTAATTGGCTCACAATTTAAAAAGCAGCTGTGCGTTTCAGAGTCTGAAATGTGTACTTCACAGCACAGCAGTGCTGCAGACTGAAGTTTGCTTTCTGACAGAAGTTGTGGACAAGTTCCTTTTGTTTTACAAAAGTGGATCAGTTTTGTCAGGGTTTTACAACACATTACACGTCTATTGGTATTCAAGCCTCTGTAATACTCATTGTTTATTCAACAGTAAAAAAAAACAATT
Source organism: Squalus acanthias (assembly GCA_030390025.1). Lineage (NCBI taxonomy): Eukaryota > Metazoa > Chordata > Chondrichthyes > Squaliformes > Squalidae > Squalus > Squalus acanthias. The sequence goes on along the minus strand of CM059436.1, from coordinate 61,428,697 downwards.
TTTCTACATTGGCCCTCCATGATTCTACAGTAAGGCCACTCTAAATAAAATATTTACATCTTGGCATATACCCTAGTAAAAAAAATGTTCAATATTGAATTTACAGCATGAGAGCTGATTTTACAAATAAAATGTACCTTACCCATTCATCTCCAAAGCACTGGAATACTCTGCTGGCCTCTGGTGGGTAGGTACAAAACAAAAAGTGTCAAGACAAAGCAAATCAGAAGGGGTTAAATAAATCAAATAGGACAGAAGTAGATGAAAAAATATTGGGAGAATTTCCTCAGGACTACTCTCGCTCCGCCATCATAACTTCAGTGGAAGTTCAGCGGAGGCTCTATTTACGCAGGTCAACGGGTTTTCCACCAAAGTTATGACGGAGTGGAAGAAGCCCCAGTAAATCCACCCAACGTGTGCTATAGGAGGGGTGCGATGAACTTTAACAATAAAAGTTCCTTCCACCTTTGGTCCATTGAGGGGAGAGTAAGCACCCAGGCACGAGGCATCTTCCGAGCCAACATCTAGAAAGTTGGTATGCGTTGACTCATTCTCGGAATCCTTCAGAGGAAATGACATCTTCACTTAGCATGTCTCACTTAGCGGAGACTGAGAACTCTCCACATTCAAATGATGTAAACTTAAATCATTCCACTTTATAGTACAGCTCCAATGAGCCAATAGAAAATTCTGACAAAGTAGTAGAATTTCACATTATAAATAAAAATCTATAGTACTTTTATACCTATAGTGAACTGAAAAGTAAATACTGTATTCAAAGTTTAATATGCATTTCCCTATAAAGATAAAACAGTAACCACACTTATGGTTAATACTTCAAAAAGGTAATTCTGTACTAAGATTGGTAACTCTCCACAAGGCTCCATTTTTAAGTAGACCGAGTGGTGATGAAGTCATGTTTTAATAATATGGGTGCAAATCCAAAACGCATTCCTGATGAAATTGTGCATTACTTCTTGCACACCATAAATTAGCACCATCTTCTGGACCAGTGGGCACCTTCCCAATTCAGAGTATTCTGTGGGACAGACTGCAGTCCTAGTGCTACAAACTGGTGTGTCCAACAGAATATTATGAAATGTTATTTTACAAGAGCAAAATCAATACAATTAGCTTAATTTGTACAACATTATGAACATCACAATAAGTACCTGAAGTGCTACTACTGTACCAAGAAAGATTAACAGTTTTATAAAAGTGTTGGTATGATTAGTGATCTTAGTTAAGCAAGCACTTTCTAACTGTTAAAGAGGCTACAGCTGGGAATCAGTAACAAGGTGTGAGGGAAGTGTTACAGCGGGAGTCAGTGAGGGGGGGGGGGGGGGGGGGGAGGAGAAAGAGAACATGCTGCTTACCATGCATCACGGGTCTTAATTATGAAAGTATCACACCGGAGAGTTAAGTGGTGTCAATTCTCTACATTTATCTATAAAGATTAGTGTTTGGTTTTTGATTTTTTTTTTTGAGAGAAGCGTTGGTCTCCTAAAGGTTGCTGCCATACACATTTCTAACAAAAAGCATTTTGGACAATTAAAGATCAATCCATGTGTCTGTGATAGTTCAGCTGGTACAGCAGAGGACTGTAGGAGTACTGTATCAAAACCAAAAATCCAAGCATGGGAGTACAGTAGAGAAAATTCTGTTTGAATTGTTGAATCATTGATGCAGAACGAAAACAAGTGCTAAATTGCAGCTTTACTGGAGTAACTGGATTTGCAGCCAAGTTATTCAAACACTGCAGATTTTTTTCAAAAAACTGGACAAAGGTCAAGTGCTACTGTGTAATCCAAGGAATTTCAAATCCTCACAATTTTGTGCTGATTGTACAGTACTCTTGATACAGATCCACTTGGAAAATTAGGAAAGGGTACCTGAAAAAGTGGGCAGTTTGGTAGCCTCACTGTAGTTTAATCCGCATCCCTAAACCAAAAGGCAATACATGATATCTACATAAACCCAATACACAGAGAATGAAGGAGCAATAATTGCTCAGTTAAGATTGGCCAGCATCAACCTTTTAAGAGCCAACATTGTACATGTGAACATTTGCAGAGCACAAATACATAAGGAAAAAGGGGAGTTTTTTCAGGTGATGTGGTTACATAAACAAGTTAAAAAATAACAGCTCAGCTCATACAAGCCTGGACTTGCTATTGCAAATTAAAATACTTTGGAGATACTGTACAATGAGAAGCAGGCTGAAAGTTAGATTTAGCACTGAAGGGGGCAATTTAGATAGGGCGTGGGTGGTATAAAGGATTGGAACACCATCCCTTTACCTCCAGGGCCTGAGTTCAAATTTGGTCCAGACTAATGAAACCATTGCCTTGTGTCAGCTGCAAGAATTCAACCCAGTTCCCTTGCAGGTGTGAATCCTCAGCCCAATAGGTTACAAACTAGCAGAGAATTAACCCCCATAAACCCCCTAAATAAAAAGGTGGCTTGTGAGAGAAATGGAAAAATTCTGAAAAGTGACAGCAGAGGGCACTCAGAGGTTAGTGTTAGGGTGCACTGCTTTATGGCAGAGCAGAGAGTGCTTGACTCCTCTATCGCTGACTTGGATTGGATACTGAAATTGGGAGCCATAAAGTGATTAGAAAAATGTTCTGTTCTCCAGTTTTACTTTGATGAGCATGGCTTAAAAGACACCAGAAATTAAATTAACACTGTAACTAGCCCAAGAACATTAAACTAGCTAATAAAGCAAATAGAAACTGTTATCTAAAAGATTTACACTAGATCTATATTACTGCTCATCTACTACAGCACATCAGCTTACCATCCATTTCCGTACACAGGCTGGAGTCAGCTTTAAAACAAGATAGAGGTCGATCAGAAAACTCATTTTAAAAGGAAATGTGCTAAGAATATTTGCTTAAACTCTTCTATTTTAAGTAGTGATGGAATACACATAAATCAATAACTTTTGGGACAAAATACATGAATATACCAAATTATTTAATATTACTACTACTAACCATGCACTATAAACCACAAGTGTCTTTAAATTCAGCAAGCGAGAGAACGGCTCGCATGTGTATGGCCACTTGGAGTAGATATTTAAGTGTCACTAATGTCTGTGCAGCACAATTCACTGCCTTCTTGAGAACAGAGAACACTAAGGGGAACTAAAAACTAGTGCAAGACCCAAAGCTTTTCCCATCTTTGATTAAAAAAAAATCTATTCCCTATCTTCAGAAAGCAACGACTGTTCGTTGGCAGAATGGTTCCAGATACCAAATGGCCTCAGATATCTTGCCCAAATTACCATCGGTTGCAAGTGAACCATAACCCTCCATTTAACTGCAGGGGTCATTACAGCAGCACTAGATCCAGTCCTCACTTAACGTCTTTACATATGCACTACCAACAGGGATCAGTGAACAGCAATCAGAAATGGGAGGCCTAGCCAATTTTTTCACACTCCATAATCCAGGGCAGAGGCCAATTGCTGCACTGCTGCATTTTTTCCTTCTCCATCTAACCCAACAGATCATCCTCGGGACCTTCTTGGCCTGCATAGCTCTGCTACTGGTTGCATAATTCCATGGTGGGCGGGAGAAGAGAAGGGAAGATGAGAAGCTAAAGCATTTGGAGGTTGAGAGGTTGTTTTGCATAGAGCAATAATGATTACGGTAACCAGAGCTGGATTAAGAATTCTTAATGCCCTGGGCACCAAGAACATTCAAAACCCATCTGCACCCACCCCCCCCTCCAGTAAAATACCAAACATGTAGTAAAATGCATGGAGATATAGGCCCGTAGAATCTTTACACACTGGATTAAAAATAAAACCAATCATATCACAATAGACGAAGCTTAAATGAAAGACACTTGCACCAGGCTGCTGGGACGAGCCCCATGTTTGGCTGGGGCCTGTGTGTTAATCAGCCCTTGATTGTAACCTAGTGGTTACGGTACTGGACTACCAACCGAGGGTTTGAGTTCAAGTTCTACCATGGCAAATTGTGAAACTGAACCCAATAATTCTGGTAATTTGTGGGCTGACATCAGAAAAAGTGACCAAGAAAGCTGGATTGTTGTAAAAATCCAATTTGTTCACGAACGTCCTTCAGGGAAGGGATCTGCTACCCCAACCTGGTCTGGTTAATAAATGACTCAATGGCATCACAGGAACTTCTAGCAGTGTGGGATAATTGAAAACACAATTTAGCCAAGATTTAAAAGTTTTGAGAACAATCAAAAATATCACTCTGTCTGGTTATGTGACATTTTTATACTGCACTGCACCTAAAATGTTTATATTGTGACTTAGCTGTTTAAACTTCAAGGGCCCGTCTCCTAAGTACATAAAGAACAGATTTAAAACCAAGGTCATTGTATATGGTATATATTTAAAGATGGAAAGTACAGTACAGTATGGGGCCAATACATAAAATGGTCCGGGCATTGTTCCACCACACACACCTGTGGACAAATGAGTTGACCTCAAGAACAACCCAGTTAAATACACTTCTGGCACATGGCTCATCAAGTGCTGGAAATACCAAGGGGGCCAGAATATTAGGCACTAGCAGCCAGAAGGGCTGCTGGCTGCCTGTAGAGTACTAGATTTTTGGGGGGTTGGTTGGAAAGGTGTTGGGAGGGGTTGTGGGGTGGGAGAAAGGCGGCAGAGGAACTTGTATTTTAAAAAAAAATCTACAGTCACATTATTGGAGGCGGGAAGAAAGAGTGCTCCCCTGTGTCATCTTGCACAAGTTTGGGTATGTAGTGAGAAGACCACCTTTTAGAAACTGTTGAGGCAAATGCAGCTCCTCCTTGAATTGTAAAATAGCATTGCAATTCTTCACAATGTCAAAAGCAAACCAGATTCAGCTTATAGCCTTACAAAAGTTTGTTTTTGGTAGAGTGAAGGCAATTCTCAGCAGCTGACTACATGGTCACATTACCAAAGCATCAGAGGGAAATGTACAACACTACAGATCCGTAGTCTCAAGCTCCATTTCCTTCAAATGGCAAACTTGTCTTGAGTTATATAATGGACAGTAATCTATTGTGAGCTTGATCTAGGATTGTTAAAAGTAATGTGCAAGTGAAGAATGGAAAAGTACACTTAACCTATGTACAAGCAGGCTCGAGGGGCTGGATGGTCTACCCCTGTTCCTATAACATTTCTTTCTATCACTGAATGCTTAAAGTATAGGCCTTTTTATTTAAATAAAAGTTTGTGTCAGGGCAGCACCGCTCCGTTCCCATTGTACAAGCTGCACCATTAACCTATTGATATGTAGGACATAAAACCCTGGAAACTAACAGCAGGGGAAGACGAGTAGAGGCATTTCAGGGAGACCTTTTGGAGGTCTGACTCCAGGTCGCTGCCTGAAATGTTGTTAACCTATCTTTAATTGGATGCTAACTGATCCAGTATATATTTTTTACTATGTCAGCATTTGCAGTTTTCTCCCTCTATTCTCAACTATTGCATATCGATCAGCCTTTGCCCTTGTCTAACAGGTATGAGGTTCTTGCTGCCTGTGTGGATGAGGGAAAAGCCTGTAGGATGGATGAGCAGGCTGACCATGGCACCATGGTGCAGGAGGCCATTCAAGTGGGGGGAGTGAAAGGGAATGTAGTTGTGGTAGGGGACAGTATAGTCAGGGGGATAGATACTGTTCTCTGCAGCCGCGACCGAGAGTTCCAAAGGTTGTGTTGCCTGCCAGGGTTAAAGACATCTCCTTGTGGCTGGAGAAGAACTTGGAGTGGGAGGGGGATCCAGTTGTCGTAGGAACCAAAGACACAGGTAGAACTAAGAATGAGGTTCTGCTGAGTGAGTTTGAGGAGCTAGGATCCAAATTAAAAAGCAGAACCTCAAAAAAAGGTAATAATCTCTGGATTGTTACCTGAGCCATGTGCAAATTGGCATAGGGACAAACAGATTAGAGGTTTAAACACGTGGCTCAAAGAGTGGTGTGGGAGGAAGGGGATTTGGTTCATGGGGCACTGGCACCAGTACTGGGGAAAGAAGGAGCTGTTCGTTGGGACGGGCTCCACTTAAACCGGGCTGGGACCAGTGTCCTGGCGAACCGAATAACTAGGGCAATAGACAGGGCTTTAAACTAATGAAGTGGGGGCAGGAGGATTCAGGAAAGAGTAAATTTAAAAGCAGCAAGAGAAATATCAACGCTCTAGAGCAGAGTAGAGTTTTGGGTAAAAATAAGCAGAGTGGGTCAGGAAGGGACAGAGAGAGTAACAAAGGTAATAAGGCATCAGTGACTAAGGGGACATCAGGGAAAAAGAGAAATAAGTCAAAGCTAAAGGCACTATATCTAAATGCGCGAAGCATTCGCAACAAAATAGATGAATTAATAGCGCAGATAGAAATTAACAGGATTGATCCAATAGCTATAACGGAGACGTGGTTGCAAAGTGGCCAAGGTTGGGAACTAAATATTCCAGGATACATAACTTTTAGAAGGGATAGGCAAAATGGAAAAGGAGGAGGGGTAGCCTGGATAATAAAGGATGAGATAAAGACAGTAGAGAAAGAGGATCTTAGCTCTGAAAATCAAGTAGAATCAGTTTGGTTGGAACTAAGAAACAGCAAGGGGCAGAAAACATTGGTGGGAGTTGTTTATAGGCCCCCAAACAGTAGTTGTAATGTAGGGCAGAGTATAAATCAGAAATTAGAGGCGCATGTAACAAGGGTAATACAGTAATCATGGGGGACTTTAATCTACATATAGACTGGGCAAACCAAATTTGCGGTAATAGTGTGGAGGACGAATTCATGGAATGCATGCAAGATAGTTTTCTAGATCAGTATGTTGAGGAACTAACTAGGGAACAGGCTATTTTAGATCTAGTATTGTGCAACGAGAAAGGGTTAATTAATAACCTTGTAGTAAAGGGGCCTTTAGGGAGGAGTGACCATAATATGACAATTTTATATTGAGTTTGAAGGTGACTTAGTTAAATCCGAAACTAGGGTCTTAAATCTAAACAAAGCAAACTACGTAGGTATGAGAGGCGAGTTGACTAGGTATGACAGTGGACGAGCAATGGCTAGCATTTAAAGAATTAATACATAATTTACAACAAATATACATTCCTTTAAGGCACAAAAACCCCACCGGAAAAGTGGTCCAACCGTGTCTAACAAGAGAAGTTAAATATAGTATTAGATCAAAGAGGCTTATAATGCTGCCAAAAGGAGTAGTGAGCTTGAGGATTGGGAGGATTTTAGAATTCAGCAAAGGAGGACCAAGAAATTGATAAAGAAAGGGAAAATAGAATGAGAGTAAACTAGCGAGAGACAAAAAACAGACTGTAAAAGCTTCTATAGGTATGCAAAAAGGAAAAGATTAGCGAAAGTAAATGTGGGTCCATTACAGGCTGAGACAGGAGAAATTATAATGGGGAATAAGGAAATAGCTGAGAAATTAAACAAATACTTTGTGTCTGTCTTCACGGAAGAAGATGCAAGAAGATTCCCAGAAATAGTGGACAACCAAGGGTCTAGCGAGAATGAGGAACTGAAAGATATTAGTAAAAAAGTAGTACTGGAGAAATTAATGGGACTGAAAGCCGATAAATCCCCTGGACCTGATGGCCTACATCCTAGGGTTTTGAAAAGTTGGCTGTTGAGATAGTGGATGGATTGGTCATCATTTTCCAAAATTTCATAGATTCCAGAACAGTTCCCGTGGATTGGAAGGTAGCAAATGTAACCCCACTATTTAAGAAAGGAGGGAGAGAGAAAACTGGGAACTACAGACCAGTTAGCCTGACATTAGTAGGGAAAATGCTAGAATCTATTATTAAGGACGTGGTAACAGGGCACTTAGAAAATAATAATAGGATTGGGTAGAGTCAACACAGATTTATGAAAGGGAAATTGTGTTTGACAAATCTGTTAGAATTTTTTGAGGTTGTAACTAGTAGAATAGATAAGGGGGAGCCAGTGTATGTGGTGTATTTGGATTTTCAGAAGGCATTCGATAAGGTGCTACACAAGAGGTTATTAAACAAAATTAGGGCTCATGGGATTGAGGGCAATATACTAGCATGGATTGGTTAACAGACAGAAAACAGAGAGTAGGAATAAACGGGTCATTTTCGGTTGGCAGGCTGTAACTAGTGGGGTACCACAAGGATCAGTGCTTGGGCCTCAGCTATTTACAATCTATATCAATGATTTGGATGAGGGGACAAAATGTAATATATCCAAGTTTGATGATACAAAGCTGGGTGGGGATGTAAGTTGTGAGGAGGATGCAAGGAGGCTTCAAGGAGATATAGACAGGCTAAGTGAGTGGGCAAGAACATGGCAAATGGAATAAAATGTGGAGAAATGTGAAGTTATCCACTTCGGTAGAAAAAAATAGAAAAGCAGAGTATTTTTTTTAAATGGAGAGATTGGGAAATGTTGGTGTTCAGAGGGACCTGGGTGTCCTTGTACACAAATCACAAAGTTAACATGCAGGTACAGCAAGCAATTAGGAAAGCAAATGGTATGTTGGCCTTTATTACAAGAGGATTTGAGTAAAAGAGTAAAGACGTCTTACTGCAATTATATAGGGCCCTGGTGAGAACACACCTGGAGTATTGTGTACAGTTTTGGTCTCCTTACCTAAGGAAGGATATACTTGCCATAGAGGGAGTGCAACGAAGGTTCACCAGACTGGTTCCTGGGATGGGGGGGGATTGTCCTACGAGGACAGATTGAGTAGACTATGCCTATATTCTCCAGAGTTTAGAAGAATGAGAGGTGATCTCATTGAAACATACAAAATTCTTACAGGGCTTGACAGGGTAGATGCAGGGAGGATGTTTCCCCTGGCAGTGGAGTCTAGAACCAGGCGTCACAGTCTCAGAATAAGGGGTCAGCCATTTAGGACTGAGATGAGGAGAAATTTCTTCACTCAGAGTGTGGCGAATCTTTGGAATTCTCTACCCCAGAGGGCTGTGAAGGCTTGGTTGTTGAGTATATTCAAAACAGAAATTGATAGATTTTTGAATATTAAGGGAATCAAGGGATATGGGGATAGTTCAGGAAAGTGGAGATGAGGTAGAAGATCAGCCATGATCTTATTGAATGGCGGAGCAGGCTCGAAGGGCCAAATGGCCTACTGCTACTCCTATTTCTTATGTTCCTATATTCTTATAAAATATTTAGTTATGAAGCCTTCTTATTGAGACACATTGGGCTAATTTTCCCAAGTACATGGTAACGGAGGGGAACCTCACTTGCTGCCAGCGCAGATTGGAAAATCATGGGTAGTTCACATTATTTTCGCTGGCAGCAGGTAAGGTTTTGCGCCACCAGTGCTCAGTTAGAAAGCGACTCCCTGCCCCCACCCCCCCCCCCATTCAATCTGACTGAAGGAACCCTTCTCATCATTGCCTACACTTATTTCAGTCATGCAACAAAACATCTGAAATGTATAAGAAGCTAAGATTTATTAAGCACCACAAATCTAAACAGGAGATTTCAGAGCAAAGAACCAAACCTTTAGATGTTTAGAGCATCTTCAAAATTAGTTCAAAATAAATGAAAAATTACAAAGTTTGTGAAAAATACTGCACCTTTAATCAATACTCCTGTAAGTTTTAACACCATGTTTTAAACAAAGGCAGTCGTGATACAGTTATTTACATTTTGAAGTTTGTTAATCTTTCAACAGAACATTTCAAATACTAAATTACATTTTAACTCAGTAAACGTTTCACTTCTTTCAGACCCAAAAATGTGCATAGGACATTGGCTCCCCGAGACAGCTACAATAAACATTTCCCACGCCCCTTCATCTATAAACTGAATTTGTTGGGAAGAAGTAAAAAAAAACTATAGACAGCCAGAAACTCTGCATATAAATACTGGTATGCCTTTCCTGTGCAAATTTTGCCAATTTAAGCAAATGGGATTGTCATGGTACTCAGTGTTTTTATCAATATATGTTTTACAGAATAGTTTATACACTGATAGCCATGCTAGACCTTTTGAATATTGTACATTAATACAAGAACAAAACCTTAAAGCATATTTTATATATATATTTAAATACTCTATTAACATCCGAATAGTTGTAAATCTACACAATCCAGTACTCCAGGTGCACAATTGTCTATTTGGCAAGAAAACTGCACATGCAGGTTTGTGTCTCATTTCTTAACTGCAATTCCAGACTTGATCCTTTAAACTTCCATCCTTTTTAGTCACCATTATAGAGGTCCACACAGCCCTTAATGACCAGAATTATACAGATGCCTCATTTCATTACACTATATACACTTCCATTATCACTGGAGATGCCTGTTGAAAGCTGCTAAGCTGGTGTTCCAGATGAACTAGAACCCATTGGCTTAGTGAGTCAAGCGCTCCACACATTTAATGATCCCCTAAATTTTGGCTGCGATTATTTTGCTTTATAAAATTTCTCTACATATTTGTACAGTTTAACGACTTCACTGCTGAAGTAGCTACACATTATTGTTCATTAAGCAATGGAAAGGAACTAAAGATCTTTTGAAAAAAAAGAAAAAATGTCATAAATAGTCAGTTATATCATGCAGTGTATCATACTCTTCCAGAGCAACATTTTGATTGTGGTCTTTAAGAGCTGGGAATGAGCAGACATAGATCACAACTCAGGATAATCAATGACCTTCTGAGGAACTGAAATTTGAATATGGAATTTCCTTGATCACAGTTCTTCAGGGACCTTCGGCTAAAGAAAACAAAACAATTGTCCATCAAATAACTTCAATGCCCTTGATTCATACACCCAGAAGCATCAGTCTTCTACAAGACCCATAAAAGACATGATGACTGAAGGTCTACTCGGACTTGAATAGCCAACCACAGCAAATCAAAGCGGCTCAATAACTGCCCATATGCGCAAAATATGGATAACCACATATAGGGGAAATAAATTATGAATCCCAAATCTAAATGACTGCATTTCAAAATAAAAATACTAATTAATGTTATCTTTACAGAGTGGTCTCAATGAGGATGTGCCAAGTACATCACAGGGGAAATCCAAGGGCAAGCTTATACCCAACTGCAACTACATTGGGGACATCCTCAGATTACAGGCTTGAATGAAGTGACCAGAGGGGGAAAAAACTGGAATAAAAAAAATAAAAGGAACTCAGAACTTGCATGGCAGTGGGATAGAAACTGTTCAAGTCACCAGCATCTCTCAAGGAATGACACCTAGGTCAATGATTGCTTGTTAAATGAAGGGACACTACAAATGCAAGAATCTCAAAATCCAACCCATGCTTGGTTGATGATCGTTCGTTAATTAAGCCCTGAAGAGTTTATCTGCACTTTTGAGAACATATTCTGTAAGAGATCTGGCTAAATTTTGCAACTATGCAACAAATTTTAGGTTTGGGAATCAAATGTGAAAGGGTCTGCAGACTCCAAGCAATAGGTTCATAGAGCGAGACCATTCACACTTGCTGCTTCTTGATTATTACAAGCTTGCTTTGTCAACAACATGAGGGAGGTTAAGATATATGGAACAAATGGGTTGCTTAGTGAGTCAAGCATATCAAAATGTTCTATAGAGGTTTCCACATATGCAACACAAAGTACATCGCTCTCTTTTCAGAATCTTTAATGATATGCACAACAAAAATTAATCTTGAATTCTGTTCACTATTCAAAAATGAATGCACAACTATTATGATCCTTAGTCTGAAGCGAATTTAAAAAGTTGATGCAAAATCCTTTAGTGCCATTACATTGCTCAGTACATACACTCTATACTCTGTAGAACTTAAAAACCTTGCTTAGGATATCCAGAGGATCAAAGTGTTTGCACAACTTCACTGTACATTTATTACTAGGAAGCGATTATAAAATCAGATCAAATGGAGAAAACTAGATTGCATTTGTAACTATTTTAGTCACAGCATAAGGCACCATTAACAGGAATCTGGTGGGGCATCGGTCAATTTTTAAATCAACGTAAAACAAAGTAATGCCACCTGTATTTTTCTCAGTTTTCACATCACAAGATGATGAAACATGTAGCTTAGTATACTGCTCTTGGCCACAAGTATGAAATGACTGGGGGAAAAAAAATAAAATTCAGTGAGTTAATAGCTTAAATCTTGTAATCCAACTGACCGGTGATGAATGTTCCAGAGACTTTTTTTCTGGCGAATTAGTGCTTTTTTTGGGTCCATCTTGCTGAATAGGAAACGTCATACCGCTGCATAGTTCAGGGCTGACTGAATATCGCCCACTCACGGCCCTTCCAGAGTGTCTGCCAGCCATTGGTCTAGAAATGTGTGTGGTGACACAATCTTCACTGATTGGTGGAATTCTATCATTGCTGAAGTACCTATAGAGGTAGTCCTCCCCTGAAAGAGATTATTTTTCCTCTTTTAAATAAGCAAGTTACACAATATACAAGTCTGAGATTAATACATTTTTCTTCGAGCTCATTTGGATTCCTTTGACCGTGCATGTTGCATTCTTTTAAAATCAACATCTGGGTAGGTAGGATGAAGCCTTGCACATGTTGCTCCCCACACACAGAGTTCTTGACTTCAAGCATGCCAGTTTGAAAGTGGCAACAACCAAAAGCGCAAGGCCTGCTTTTACCAGCATAAGAGTTCAAAAAAGTAAAAAAAAATTTCCCCACTCATTTATAATTTAAAAATACTTCTAAAAAAGGTTTATTTTTAGCCCTGTAAAACTAATTTTTTTCTCTCCAAAAATTAAATTGTTTAATATTTAATTTAATGTAATTTTAACTCATTTTAAAAACGCGATTTAAGAAAAAAATGTATTTAATGTTTTGATGTGTTTTTGGAGTGATCCCATTCATACTTTTGACAGGTCAATCTGTCAAAAGTATGAAGGGAGATTCCCTTCTCCCATTGGCTCCCCATGGCCCACGTGATCCCAGGGAGGCTTGCGAACCGCATGCGCCCCTGGGATACCTGGGCCCTGCGCATTTCGTCGTGGAGAGGCCCAGGATCGGAAATGGCCGGACCTCTGGAGCCCTTAGGTAAGGGCGTAGATTTTTTCCAGATCGGAGGCCTCCGCACGCAGGAAGCCTCCGATCGGAAAATACGGGCCAAGGTAACTTCATGAAATACTCCTTATATAAGGACAGATTTTGCAGTTGAAATAACGGTGAGGCCAACAGCACTCACCATTATTTATGTGGAAATGACAGCAACCGCACATGTGCAGTTAAATGTGGAAAACAGGAAGTTGCTTTCTGAGATGCCCAATAACAGTACCTCGACGGGAGACTCACCATTGAAATACATGGAATGGCGTGAAGTTCCTGTATTTACCGGATATGTACGAACTAAAGTAGTCGGGAAAAGTTAAGGCTTTTCCAATCTCTCTGGCACTGAAAATTAACTTTTACAGGTGTGGAGTCTCATTTCTTCAGATATTATTGTTGGAGACTTATTTAAGACTTTTTCTTTGTCTCTTAATCCAATCTTTCTTTCCCTCTCTGTACTTGATTTGACATTGAATACAATATTCTAACTGACATTTCCTGTTCAGACTCTGCGCTGCTCATTAACGATTCTTCAATCTGATTGGTTAAGTTGCTTGCCCTGTTTACAGGTCCCAGATGGCCTGTGGAGGGCACTGTGCTTTTTGGATGGTTGGCTGACAGGAACTTCCAGTGAAAAAGCCCATAGAAATTCTGTGGGCAAGTGTACCAAACGTTCCTTTGCCTGTTGACTGCAAAATAGGGCCCCTTATATTGGGTTGATGAAATGACAGGTGCAGAGTATACAACCTTAATATAAGAGTAGTGCATCTTGAATAAATATATTACACCCGCAAAGGCCCATTAGTACACAAAAAATGAGTAACGAGCAGTAAATATTAAACAAGCCAATCCAAATATTGTGCAATTTGCCACAGTGGTGAGCAAAAAATAATATATGACCATCTGAATAGTCCTTAAATACTGCAAACAAATGAAGTAAACAGGTCAAAAATAACCACAGTTTTTGACGAACCTTTCCTTCCTTCCACTCGGGGCCTTGGACAAGCTTCAACTGCACCCATCCAGCTCCCACTCACGGGCATCGACAGAGGTCGAGGTCTTCCTATTAATAGCATAACATTTTTAAATTTCTGAGCACTCTGCTTCCTGAAAACATCAAACATCCTGCACAAATTCCAAGATGAGGTTTGAAATACAATTTTAAAAATGTTCAAGTATGAAGTTATTAGGTTTTAAGAAAAATAAGAAACTGCAAGAAATCGACATGAAGTGATCCAGGGAATAACTTAAAAAGCTGGCTTTCACTTTGTTTTGGAAGGGGGTTTCAGATAATGGAACCCAAGCGCAAGACCAAAGTTCAAGCAGCTCTGATACAAATCTTCAGAATTCATTGCGACCTTGGAACTCACTCCCAAACATGGCATAGGACATACTGCTTTGTTACGGTTTTTACATTCCATTTTGGCAAGTGCTCAGCTGATGATGTACTGCACACATTAGGTCCCAAGTTTAAAAAAAGTCAATTACTAAAGAAAGGCTTGCATTTATATAGCACCTTTCACAACCTCAGGACGTCCCAAAGTGCTTTATAGCCAGTGAAATACTTTTGAAGTGCAGTAGCCAATTTGCACACAGCAAGGTCCCACAAACAGCAATGAGATATGACCAGGATCATCGGTTTCAGTGATGCTGGTTGATATTGACCAGGACACCGGTGAGAACTCCCCTGCTCTTCGAAATAGTGCCATGGGATCATTTACACCCACCTGAGGACACAGACGGGTCCACGGTTTAACGTCTCATCCAAAAGATGAGATATTAAGCAGAGAGGTTACTGGCTTTTACTACAGCCACAGAATAAGATTGTGTAGCAATATGTTGCAAAGCTGGTACACAATTTAATAGTATTGACCTCCCAAAACAAAAAGTAGAACAAATGATTTCTTTTTGCTAGCATGAGTGTAAAATTATTTACTTTGATTGGCGTGTGCTAGCCATGTTAGTGGAAACCAAAAAAAAAAATCAGAGAATTGCATTCCACAGCACATCAATTTTAAGCCGGAACAGCTAAAAATTCCAAGTGTTCCAAATTCCAAAACAATCAGTGTGCCATATTAGCCATTTTCAAGGCTTGGATGAAAATTTGCACCATGGGTTTGCACCCGTTTCAATAATAACATAATAGGAACAGGAGTAAGCCATACGGCCTCTCAAGCCCGCTCCGCCGTTCAGTAAGATTATGGCTGATCCTAGACTTCCAACTGCACTTTCCCACCCGATCCCCATATCCCTCGATTCCCTTGGAATCCAAAAATCTATCGATCTCAGCCTTGAATATATTCAATGATTGAGCGTCCGCAGCCCTCTGGGGGAGAAAATTCCAAAGATTCACAACCTTCCGAGTGAAGAAATGGCTCCTCTCAGTCTGAAATGGCCGACCCCTTATCTTGAGACTACGCCCCCTAGTTCTAGACTCTCCAGCCAGGGATACAGCCTCTCAGCATCTACCCTGTCAATCCCCCTCAGGTGATCTCATTGAAACCTAAGATTCTATCATTCTTCTAAATTCCAGAGAGTATAGGCTACTCAATCTCTTCTCATAGGACAACCCTCATCATAGGAATCAATCTAGTAAACCTTCGTTGCCCTCCCTTTAGGGCAAGTATATCCTTCCTCAGGTACGAGACCAAAACGGTACACAGTACTCTAGGTGTGCTCCGTACCTGAGGAAGGATATACTTACCTTAGTGGGAGGGCAACGAAGGTTCACTAGATTTAGAATCCTAAAAACAGCAATATCACCTCTCAACCTTCTTTTTTCCCCCCAGTGAGAACATGTCCAATTTACTTAACTGCTACTCATAATCTAATCCATCCATCATTGTGGTTGCTTTCTTCTGTATCCTTTCAATAATTGCAATATTATTTTTGTACCGTGGCAACTAGACAGTACACAGTATTTGAAGTGCAGCTGCATCATTGATTTATAAAGTGGTAGGATTCCCTCAGTATTCTGGCTCAACATTGACCTTTTAATACATTCCAACATCTGATTTGCTTTACTCACTGCTGCCAAGTATTGCTGCGATAGCTTCAATTTTGTCAATCATATCTCATTTTCCCCACAGATCTCATTTTCCACGCACATTATTTTTTCCCATTTAATTAACAGTCCATTCCTGGATTTTTTTTGCCCCCTTGTGAAGCACTTTGCATTTCTCTACAGTGAATTTCATCTGCCACCTGTCTGCCCAATTTCCAAATATATTCAAATGTTCCTGTTCTGTTCAACTTTGGAGTCTGACCACCTTCATCTGTTTTGCATCATCTGCAAATTTAGTCACCGTGCTCGTGACTCCTAGCTCCAGATCATTATAAAGATATTAAACAAAAGAGGTCCCAAAAGTTAGACCCCACTGGCAACATTCCTCCAGGCGAAATGACAATCCCTATACCACTACCCGCTACATATCTATTTAAAAATATTTTTATTTTCAGTAAGTCTTTCCAGAGGAACTGCATCACAGGCCTTACTGAAAACCAAGTACACCACATTTTTAAAAATTTGCCTTTTTATGGGATGTGGGCGTCGCTGGCAAGGCCAGCATTTATTGTCCATCCCTAAATGCCCGAGAGAAGGTGGTGGTGAGCCGCCTTCTTGAACTGCTGCAGTCCATGTGGTGAAGGTACTCCCACAGTGCTGTTAGGGAGTTCCAGGATTTTGACCCAACGACGATGAAGGATCGGCAATATACTTCTAAGTCAGGATGGTGTGAGACTTGGGAGGTGGTGGTGTTCCCATGCGCCTGCTGCCCTTGTCCTTCTAAGTGGAAGAGGCCATGGGTTTGGGAAGTGCTGCCGAAGAAGCCTTAGCGAGTTGCTGCAGTGCATCTTGTAGATGGTACACACTGCAGCCACGGTACGCCGGTGGTAGAGGGAGTGAATGTTTAAGGTGGTGGATGGGGTGCCAATCAAGCGGGCTGCATTGTCCTGGATGGTGTCAAGCTTCTTGAGTGTTGTTGGAGCTGCACTCATCCAGGCAAGTGGAGAGTATTCCATCACACTCCTTACTTGTGCCTTGTAGATGGTGAAAAGGCTTTGGGGAGTCAGGAGGTGAGACACTCGCCACAGAATACCTAGCCTCTGACCTGCTCTTGTTGCCACAGTATTTATGTGGCTGGTCCAGTTAAGGTTCTGGTCAATGGTGACCCCAGGATGTTGATGGTTGGGGGATTCGGCGATGGTATTGCCATTGAATGTCAAGGGGTGGTGGTTAGACTCTCGCTTGTTGGCGATAGTCATTGCCTGGCACTTCTGTGGTGCGAATGTTACCTGCCACTTATCAGCCCAAGCCTGAACGTCATCCAGGTCTTGTTGCATGCAGGCATGGACTGCTTAATTATCTGAGGAGTTGTGAATGGCACTGAACACTGCAGTCATCAGCGAACATCCCCATTTCTGACCTTATGTTGGAGGGAAGGTCATTGATGAAGCAGCTGAAGATGGTTGGGCCTAGGACACTGCCCTGAGGAACTCCTGCAGTGATGTCCTGGGACTGTGATGATTGACCTTCAATCATCACAACCATCTTCCTTTGTGCTAGGTATGACTCCAGCCAGTGGAGAGTTTGCCCCCCGATTCCCATTGACTTCAGTTTTACTTGGGCTCCTTTATGCCACACTCGGTCAAATGCTGCCTTGATGTCAAGGGCAGTCACTCTCAACGCACCTCTGGAATTCAGCTCCTTTGTCCATGTTTGGACCAAGGTTGTAATGAGGTCAGGAGCCAAGTGGTCTTGGCGGAACCCAAACTGGGCATCAGTGAGCAGGTTATTGGTGAGTAAGTGCCGCTTGATAGCACTGTTGATGACACCTTCCATCACTTTGCTGATGATTGAGAGTAGACTGATGGGGAGGTAATTGGCCGGATTGGATTTGTCCTGCTTTTTGTGGACAGGACATACCTGGGCAGTTTTCCACATTGTCAGATAGATGCCAGTGTCGTAGCTGTACTGGAACAGCTTGGCTAGAGGCACGACTAGTTCTGGAGCACAAATCTTCAGCACGATAGCCGAGATGTTGTCGGGGCCCATAACCTTTTCTGTATTCAGTGCACTCAACCGTTTCTTGATATCACGTGGAGTGAATCGAATTGGCTGAAGACTGGCTTCTGTGATGGTGGGGACCTCAGGAGGCCGATATGGATCATCCACTCGGCACTTCTGGCTGAAGATGGTTGCAAACGCTTCAGCCTGGTCTTTTGCACTCACGTGCTGGGCTCCACCATCATTGGGGATGGGGATATTCATGGAGCCTCCACCGCCCGTTAGTTTTTTAATGGTCCACCACCATTCACGACTAGATGTGGCAGGACTGCAGAGCTTTGATCTGATCTGTTGATTGTGGGATCGCTTAGCCCTGTCTATAGCATGCTGCTTCTGCTTTTAAGCATGCATGTAGTCCTGTGTTGCAGCTTCCCCAGGTTCATTTTTAGGCACGCCTGGTGCTGCTCCTGGCATGCTCTTCTACACTCCTTATTGAACCAGGGTTGGTCCCCTGGCTTGATGGTAATGGTAGAGTGAGGGATATGCCGGGCTATGATGTTACAGATTGTGGTGGAATACAATTCTGCTGCTGCTGCTGCTGATGGCCCACAGCGCCTCATGGATGTCCAGTTTTGAGCTGCTAGATCTGTTCTGAATCTATCCCATTTAGCACAGTGGTAGTGCCACACAACATGATGCAGGGTGTCCTCAGGGTGAAGGCTGGACTTAGTCTCCACAATGATTGTGCGGTGGTCACTGCTACCAATACTGTCATGGACAGATGCATCTGCGACAGGTAGATTGGTGAGGACGAGGTAAAGTAGGTTTTTCCCTCGTGTTGGTTCCCTCACCACCTGTCGCAGGCCCAGACTGGCAGCTATGTCCTTCAGGACTTGGCCAGCTCGGTCAGTCGTGGTGCTACCGAGCCACTCTTGGTGATGGACATTGAAGTCCCCCACCCAGAGTACATTCTGTGCAGTAGGTGGTAATCAACAGGAGGTTTCCTTGCCCATGCTTGACCTGAAGCCATGAGACTTCATGGGGTCAATGTTGAGGACTCCCAGGGCCACTCCTTCCCGACTATTAGTGCTGTCACCCCTGGTGGGTCTGTCCTGCCCGTGGGACAGACCCAGGGATGGTGATGGAGGAGTTTGGGACATTGGCTGAAAGGTATGATTCTGTGAGTATGACTATGTCAGGCTGTTGCTTCACTAGTCTGTGGGACAGCTCTCCCAATTTTGGCACAGTCCCCAGATGTTGCGGAGGAGGACTTTGCAGCGTTGACTGGGCTGTGTGTGCAGTTGTCGTGTCAGTAGCCGGTGCCGAGGTCGATGCCGGGTGGTCCGTCCGGTTTCATTCTTATTTTGTTCCGTAGCGGTTTGTTACAACTGAGTGGTTTGCTTGGCCATTTCAGAGTCAACCACATTGCTGTGGGTCTGAAATCACATAGTAGGCCAGACCAGGTAAGGAAAGCAGATTTCCTTCCCTAAAGGATATTAGTGAACCAGATGGGTTTTTACGACAATCCGATAGTTTCATGGTTACCATTACCGATACTAGCTTTTTATTCCAGATTTATTTAATTAACTGAATTTAAATTCCCCAGCTGCCGTGGTGGGATTTGAACTTGCGTCTCTGGATCATTAGTCCAGGCCTTTAGATTACTAGCCCAGTGGCATAACCACTACGCTACTGTTCCCATATCCACTGCCATACCCCTATCAAGCTCCTGTGTCACACCCTCAAAAAGGAAAAAAAGTCTTTAAGCTTTGCTGCTGTTGATTTAAGGTATTATCTGAACCACATATTGAGGATTCTGTAGGAGACAGTCTGTGCAGATGACCACAACCTTTACTAACACTGCTGAACACAAGGATAGACTGTTCAATGAGTCAGGAATATATACCTCCAAATGTATTGGAATTTGGGAAACTCTAACCAAGAGGTGGAAAAAATACCAACCACTTAATTTCAGAAGGCACAACAGGGAAACAAACCATATAACTGTGTCTTGTCCCGCATTCTGGTGGGCGTAGGCACTTCGAATGCATATGGGGGCAACTGATCATATTCTGCAATAGTAAACCGTCGTCTCTGGTATTCTTGATCAAGGAAAGAATTGGGCGACTCTGAACCCTTTGGTACAGGCCTGATTGGTCCATGCTTGCTGACCTCCTCATAATCCAGGTCACCTTGGTCATTCCTGAATGTTAGGAGAAAGCATTAACTTATTTGATCATCTTTTTGGATCCATGGTTCATAAACAAATCCTGAAACAAACAATCACTATTAGTTTAATTATTGAATTGCCATTAGTTACACCTAGCAATGAAAAGGAAGAACTTGCATTTATAATTGCACCTGACTGTGCCTCCCAGAAATGACAAGTGCTTTAGACACAACAAATTACATTTTGTAATTACTCTGGTGTGGGTAAACACAGCAGCCATTGTGTGTTTGAACCCACAATCTTCAGACTCAAGTGAGTGAAGTGAATGGAGCCAAGCTAACACTTAATATTCTTTAAGATCAAGACGCAAGCTTTCAAAGTGAAGTGTGCAAGATCACCAGTCTGATTAAGGCTGGTATAGTGGGTGTCACTAGCAGTGTCTCAAGAATGTTGTATTTTTAAAAAAATACTTCACAAATGTTCCCTTATGGCAATAAAAAAAAACCTCGACACAATAGTACTGTTTTCCTTTGGGTAGCAGACACCATTTCAGAAGTTAGGGCAGGGGAAATCCCCAGACTGTGTCAATAGTTGCAGGAAGTTCTTCATACAGCAAAGTTTGAAAACAATTTAAAACAAGCTAAACTAATGGGAAAGTCCCTGCACTCAGAAACTAAGAGTATCTGCATAGTGACAGGTATACTGAAAACTTTAAAACAGATTGATTTCAATTACTTACTATCATGCTGATTTGGGAGGGGCGGGGGGAGGCGGAGGGGGTTAGACCAAAGTGTCACATTAAATTTATAAGATTAAAATGAAAGGCTACCGGCTATACAGAAATTATGACTTGTTTTATAAACCTGTAAAGCTGGTATACATTTTGCTGAACATATGAATTAGGAGCAGGAGTAGGCCACTCGGCCCCTCGAGCCTGCTCCGCCATTCAATAAGATAATGACTGATTTGATTACTCCACATTCCCGCCTACCCCCAATAACCTTTCACCCCCTTGCTTACCAAGAATCTATCTACCTCTGACTTAAAAATATTCAAAGACTCTGCTTCCACCGCCCTCTGAGGAAGAGAGTTCCAAAGACTCATGACCCTCTGAGAAAAAAATTCTCATCTCTTTCTTAAATGGGCGACCCCTTATTTTTAAACAGTGACCCCTAGTTCTAGATTCTCCCACAAGAGGAAACATCCTCTCCACATCCACCCTGTCAAGACCCCTCAGGATCTTATACGTTTCAATCAAGTCACCTCTTACTCTTCTAAACTCCAGCAGATACAAGCCTAGCCTGTCCAACCTTTCCTCATAAGACAACCCACCCATTCCAGGTATTAGTCTAGTAAACCTTCTCTGAACTGCTTCCAACGCATTTACATCCTTCCTTAAATAAGGAGACCAATACTGTACACAGTACTCCAGATGTGGTCTCACCAATGCCCTGTATAACTGAAGCAATAACCTCCCTACTTTTGTATTCAATTCCCCTTGCAATAAACATTCTATTAGCTTTTCTAATTACTTGCTGTACCTGCATACTAACCTTTTGCGATTCATGCACTAGCACACCCAGATCCCTCTGCATCTCAGAGCTCTGCAATCTCTCACCATTTAGAGAATAGGCTTCCTTTTTATTTTCCCTGCCAAAATGGACAACTTCACATTTTCCCACATGATACTCCATTTGCCAGATCTTTACCCACTCACTTAACTTATCTATATCCTTTTGTAGCATCCTTATGTCCTCTTCACAATTTACTTTCCTACCTATCTTTGGGTCATCAGCAAATTTAACAACCATACCTTCGGTCCCTTCATCCAAGTCATTTACATAAATTGTAAAAAGTTGAGGCCCCAGCACTGATCCCTGTGGCACACCACTCGTTACATCTTGCCAACCGGAAAATGACCCAGTTATGCCTACTCTCTGTTTCCTGTTAGCTAGCCAATCTTCTATCCATACCAATATGTTATCCCCTACACCATGAGTTTTTATTTTCCGCAATAACCTTTGATGTGGCACCTTATCAAATGCCTTCTGGAAATCTAAGTACAGTACATCCACCGGTTCCCCTTTATCCACAGCACATGTTACTTCCTCAAAGAACTCAAATAAATTGGTTAAACATGATTTCCCTTTCACAAAACCATGTTGACTCTGCCTGATTACCGTGAACTTTTCCAAGTGCCCTGCTATAACGTCTTTAATAATAGCTTCTAACATCTTCCCTATTACAGGTGTTAAGCTAACTGGCCTGTAGTTTCCTGCTTTCGGTCTCCCTCCCTTTTTGAATAAAGGAGTTACATTCGTTATTTTCCAATCTAAAAGGAACCTTCCCCGAATCTAGGGAATTTTGGAAAATTAAAACCAACGCATCAACTATCTCACGAGCCACTTCTTTTAAAACCCTAGGATGAAGTCCATCAGGACCCAGGGACTGGTCAGCCCGCAGCTCCAACAATTTGCTCAGTACCACTTCCCTGGTGATTGTAACTTCAGTTCCTCCCTCCCTTCCCTTTCCTGATTTACAGCTATTTCTAGGATGTTACTTGTATCTTCTATAGTGAAGACCGATGCAAAATACCCGTTCAATTCAATTGCCATCTCATTTTCCATTATTAATTCCCCAGACTCACTTTTTATAGGACCAACGCTCACTTTGTTAACTCTCTTTTTTAAATATCTATAGAAACTTTTACTATCTGTTTTTATATTTCTAGCTAGCTTTCTCTCGTACTCTAATTTTTCTCTCCTTATTAATCTTTTAGTCATTCTTTGCTGTTTTTTTATATTCTGTCCAATCTTCTGACCTGCCACCCATCTTTGCATAATTATATGCTTTTTCTTTAAGTTTAATACTATCTTTAACTTTAAGTTAACCATGGATGGTGGGTCCTCCCCTTGGAATTTCTCTCTCGTTGGAATGTATATATTCTGTGTACTCTGAAATATCCCCTTAAATGTCTGCCACTGCAACTCTATTGACCTATCCCTTAACCTAATTTGCCAGTTCACTTTAGCTAGCTCTGCTTTCATGCCCTCATAATTGCTCTTATTTAAGTTTAAAATACTAGTCTTGGACCCACTCTTCTCTTAGATGTGTTCTAACCAAAATTACAAAGATATATTACATCAGGTGACATATAGCTTAGCCAATCAGCATAGTCAGCTGATATAACCACGAGTTCTGTGACAGCTTTATGATATAGCTCATTGTGACTGAAATTTTGAACGGAGTTGGTGCTTTCATGTTTTTTACAGCTGCGATAAGTAATTGTTAAAGATAGTTTTCCCATTTCTAAAATTACTTCATTAAATATACAAGACTCGGATCCAAACTTTCAATGTTAAGTATTCATTTAAAGTTTTTACATTCATCCTTCCACAAATTATTTCATTTGCAAATATTTTCCATGATGCCTAGCTTCACAATTTTCCATTTAAAATTCTATTCAAGCTCCCCAAACAATTTTCATTAAATATTATATAGAATCTACAGCACAGAAACAGGCCATTCAGCCCAACTGGTCTATGCCAGTATTTACACTCCACATGAGCCTCCTCTCACTCTAATTACCTCATCCCACCTGCACCCATATCCCTCTATTCCCTTCTCCTCCAATTATGCATCAAGCTTCCCCTTAAATGAGTCAATGCTCTCTGCTTCAGCCACTCCATGCGACAAGGAGTTCCACATTCTCACTACTCTCTAAAGAAATTTCTCCTAAATTCTTTATTTTATCTGTTAGTGGTCATCTTACAGTTATTGCTCCTTGTTCTGGACTCACCCACAAGTGGAATCAGGTCTTCTCTTTTCCAAAAAAAAGCCCAGCCTGCTCAATCTTTCCTGATAGTTGTATCCTTTTAATCCTGGTAACATCCATGTAAATCTATTCTGCACTTTCTCCACTGCTTCAACATTCTTTTTGTAGTATGGAGATTAGAACTGCACACAGTATTTTAAGTATGGTCCAACCAGGGTTTTATGTACATTTAACATTAGCCTTTATATACTATTTCTCCAGATATGAAGCCCAGTACTTTGCACTCTTTATGGCCTTATCAACTTGTGTTATTTTTAATGATTTATGTATTTGTATTCCCCGATTTCTTTGCTCTTCTACCCCATTTTGTTTCTTACCTTCCAAGGAATAAGTGCTTTATTCTTCCTCCCAAAATGAACCACTTCACTATATTGAATTTCATTTGTCATATTTGCCCACTCTGCAAATGTGTTCATGTTTCCTGTATTTTGATGCAGTCCTCCACATTATTAGCTACATCCCTAATTTGGTATCATCTGCAAATTTCAACACCGTACTTCCAATTTCAGTTCAAATCATTAAGTATTTGGTAAACAGCAGTGATCACAGCACGGATCTCTGTGGGACACCACTTCTCACTTTGGACTTTCTGCCAGTCAGAGTAACTTCCCTTAACTTCTACCTTCGGGTTTGTTTTGTAGCCATCTTTCATTCCATTCTGATATCAGTCTCTAATGCAGCACCTTTCTGAAGGCCTTCTGAAAGTCCATGTATACCACATCCACAGCATTGTCCTTGTTTACTCTTTGAATTCAATAAAGTTTGCTTAACATGACCTTCCTTTCAGAATCCATTAAAAAAAAATATATTCTCAGTCTCTAGGATTTGATCCAATTAACATTCTTAATTCAGACATGCATCATGGAAATACACAGACTTTCCAAGGACTTATGACAAGAGGATCCCTAAGTGAGTTAAAAGATTGCTCCACACTGGCAATCTTGTCATATACCACAGTATTTTACAACTGTGATGTGCAGGAGCACCGATCCTATCTCTGTTGCAGTGCTGTTCAACAGAATATCGCTGACTAGCCACAGGTGTGGCTATGGCAACACCATTAATACATGCAAGTGCACTCACATATTTACTTAAACATCTATCACCATTCAGTGCAAAACTGTGCAGTCTTGCTCCGTCACCACCAAAGTTTAGGATTCTGGTATGACAACACATCTTAGCGCAGCTTCTAGGTTTTTGTCCAGCAGTTGCGAGCGGCACTTGGACTTCAGGGATTGTCGAGAATATTGAGTCGCATAACCGTATAGGACGTTGAGCCGAACATGGAACACAGCTTGGCGATGGCAATTCTGAAAACCAGATATTCATCCTTAGTTTGGCATTTTGCCACATTTCAGCACAAATGTCGACTTCATTCATGTATCCATATTGCAGAGTCTCGACCAATCATGGCAGATGCACCATCAGTGGTTACTGAGACAAGATTGTCCAAGTTCAGCTCAAACCTTTCCATGACAAGTTTTGCAGCAGCCAAAATGTCAGGACTACGCGCTAGGTGTTTCAGTCCCATAAGCGCCAACAGCTCTTCTCCCAGTTTAAAGTCTTGCTTAACAAATCATAAAATTATACTCCGAACACTAACTGGACAGTGCTGCGAATGTCTCAGGACTCATGAAGTGCAAGTGAAAATACAAGACAATCTTCGATGCTGCCAGACAGATCCAGCAAATAGCAACAAAACTGTCTGGTAACAACTGCAGAATATAATTTCTGATTTTCAGTTCTTAGTTCTCCAGTAAAGTGTCCACGATTGTCACCATCTCTGTCAGAAAACAGTTTCTTATTTTCGCATCTGAATCCAAACAATTTTATAACTGGCCAAAGCTATAAGTTTCAAACATGAGAAAAATTGCTTCAGAATCATTTTCTGCTGATTCAAAGTTTGGTTTCAGTTGAGAAATTTCATGCACTCTTTCCATTTCCTACAAATCGATTGGATGTTTTCTCTCAAGTTGAAAATGCTCATGTTTGAAATTTTCTTCAAATTATCCACCTTATTCTCAGGAAACAACTTTGTGCACAAAACACGAAGTGGCTTCTCATCACTTATCAGAACAGCAAACTGAATTTCCAATTCACAGTGAAATATTCGTCCCACTTTCGCCCATTTTTAAATTTTTTAATTCTTTTATGGGATCAGGGTGTCGCTGGCAAAGGCCAGCATTTATTGCCCATCCCTAGTTGCCCTTGAGAAGGTGGTGGTGAGCCGCCTTCTTGAAACGCTGCAGTCCGTGTGGTGATGGTACTCCCACAGTGCTGTTAGGTAGGGAGTTCCAGGATTTTGACCCAGCGACGATGAAGGATCGGCAATATACTAAGTCAGGATAGTGTGTGACTTGGAGGGGAACTTGGAGGTGGTGGTGTTCCCATGCGCCTGCTGCCCTTGTCCTTCTAGGTGGAAGAGATCACGGGTTTGGGGGGTGCTGCCGATGAAGCCTTGGCGAGTTGCTGTAGTGCATCTTGTAGATGGTACACACTGCAGCCACGGTACGCTGGTGGTGGAGAGAGTGAATGTTTAAGGTGGTCAATGGGGTGCCAATCAAGCGGGCTGCTTTGTCCTGGATGGTGTCGAGCTTCTGGAGTGTTGTTGGAGCTGCACGCATCCAGGCAAGTGGAGAGTATTCCATCACACTCCTTACTTGTGCCTTGTAGATGGTGGAAAGGCTTTGGGGAGTCAGGAGGTGAGACACTTGCCACAGAATACCCAGCGTCTGACCTGCTCTTGTGGCCACAGTATTTACGTGGCTGGTCCAGTTAAGTTTCTGGTTAATGGTGACCCTTGTTGACTGGATGCTCCACTGGCCCATCAGTTTGCAAATCTATTCAATCCTTTATTTATTTTTCTTTCACGAGACCTGCCAGACCCGCCCCTGCTCTTCATCCAGAATGGATGCCGCTTTCCCTTTGCATGGGATGCCTGTTGGGAGCTGCTCGTTATTGGCTGCATTTGCTTTCTTCTGCTGGTCTTAAGCAGTTATTCCGATTGGTCAAGCTGACTACAAACACGGCTTCCCTCTCCATACAATGTTGCTGGTGTTTCCATGGTGCTGAAGCTTGACATTTTCACCTGTGTTACACACCATTTTAGCAAATAACCAATAAGCAGTAACCAAGGAAGTAAAGCATTCACAACGATCAAAAAACACTTGCACACTCTGCTTTTCATCTGACCATTTTACTAACAAGCATACAGAAAAGATTAAAGTACAAATGCATACGCTGAGCGAATGAGTATTGAAATCACATGCCCAATGACAGTAATACAAAAAGGAAATACTGCAGATGCTGGAAATCTGAAATAAAAACAGAAAATGCTGGAGACTCTCAGCAGGTCTGGCAGCATCTGTGAAGAGAGAAACAGAGTTAACGTTTCAGGTTGATGACCCTTCGTCAGAACTGGAAAAAAGCAGGAAATGGAACAGATTTTAAAGCAAGTATAGTGGCTGGGAAATGGGGGAGGGGATGAAAGAACAAAAGGGAAGGTCTGGTGATAGGATAGAAAGCAGGAGAGATTAAGAGACATCAAGAGATATTCAAGGCAAAAGGGGATGTTAATGGGACAGGTTAAGGAACAAAGGATGGCTCTAGATGAAGTGTAAATTGCGCTGGCAGAATGAAAGACAACTGCCATGTGGGAAAGAACAGAAGGCCAAACAAAAAGCGTGGAGAAAAAAAAATATATGATCTGAAATTGTTGAACTCAATGTGGAGTCCAGAGGACTGTAAAGTGCCTAATCAAAAGATGAGGTGCTGTTCCTCGAGCTTACACTGAGCTTCCGTGGAACAATGCAAGAGGCCGAGGACGATGAGGTCTGAATGGGAGTGGAACGCTGAATTAAAAAGTGACAGGCAACCGGAAGCTTGGGGTCCCCCTTACAGACTGAACGGAGGTGTTCCGCAAAGCGGTCACCAGCACAATTTACCTTTTGCCTTGAATATCTCAATCTCTCCTGCTTTCTATCCTATCACAGACCTTCCCTTTTGTTCTTTCATCCCCTCCCCCATTTCCCAGCCACTACACTTGCTTAAAAATCTGTTCCCTTTCCTGCTTTTTTCCAGTTCTGACGAAGGGTCATCAACCTGAAACGTTAACTCTGTTTCTCTCTTCACAGATGCTGCCTGACCTGCTGAGAGTCTCCAGCATTTTCTGTTTTTAGCCCAATGACCGTGTCCATTAATCATTTTTATTTACTAATCAGAAATGCAATTCACCACATCTGGATTCATAATTCATCACATGCGGCTAGTGGCTCAAGTATTGGACAACACTGTTCCATTGAAACAACCTCCAGCATTAAGTCCTATTCTCTTCTACTTTTGCCTGTGCATCTCTTTCTTCTTTGCTCTGCCGTCAGTAGCAGAGCCTCCAACCAGCCTGCCCTGAACTCTGGAATTTACTTTCTAAACTCCGCTGCCTCACAATATCGCTCCTCACCTTCAACTTTACATCTGTTGTCACGTTCCTTAACTCTTTGCCCAATTCCTGCTCTGGGGATAATTTTCAACTTATCGCTGGAGCGTGAAACCAACGTTGTGGGCTGGGCACCAGTCCTAGAAACCGCATGTTTCAAACAGAAAGGAACATTGAGCAGTTTCTAAAATGGGCCCAGCCCGTAACACCCATTAGTTTAAAATTACCACCCCACCCTGCGTCCAATCACCCTGGAGAACATTTGTAACATTTCCTAGTTAAAGGTGCTGTACAAGTGCAACAAAATACAGAACAGAGGTGTCAATTACAATTGAAAATGCCAACGAGAGTTTTAAAAAAACTTATCACATTCTGCACTGGTTAGAACAGACTTGTTAAACATTATTTCAAGGAAAATAGTTATTGCCATGCTGCAGACAGCAGCAGGTCTTGGGATTAATTGACTATACAGGAAAAGCTGAAATGTACAACTTTGCTGCAGCAATTATTACAGCTGTGTTGCCTAAAATAACACACTTAATGTGCCCATCAAAAAGGACAATTCCACCTGGCTTGTAATTGCACAGATGCTGAAAGATTACATGTGTTTTTATTTTTTGTTCTATCCTACTGAAACTGGCTGAACTGGAATACCCCATCCTATTCTCATTCTTGGTTTACACCTTTTAAAAAAAAAAATCTTCATCCACGAAACCAGACAGAACCCCCAATTTGGAAAGTCAGATAAGTGGAGATCCACACAGGTCAATGCACAGAGTATCACCTTGCTTGCTGGCCTGAGGCTTCATTACACGATGCGTAACTTAATATATCTCTCGCATAGAAACTAGCCTATAGAGGGAACTGACAGACTGTAATCTCTGCTGGAGACACAAGGGCGACTCTGGCATGCTCGTACTAGAGTTGCCTAAAGGTAAATCGTTCAGACAGATATTTCACTTATCAGAATTAGCAGTGTTTTGAATTCCAAATTCACGTCAGATTACTAATTCTCTGAGTGTCTTCTTGAGGACAGCTTGTGAAGGTAGAAATTTGGTCCCCAAAATTTAACTTGTGCTCTTTCACTGGCAGATACTTCTTTTTCCTCTTCCCCACCCACACTGCCCGAATGCAGCAAATATGGTTTATGATTCAATGGGCTGTGACAAAGCTCTGTATCTCCCCATGTAGTTTTTCCACAAGTGTTGGCAATGTTTTAAACAATGGGATGGGGTTTCATGGCCATGCTCGTCTTGTCCTCACCCCACATCCGTATGTGCATTTTCCAGTAAAAGGGGTTGGGGAGAGGTGAAGGAAGAGAGAAACTAAACTTTCGTCAATTTTCTGTTCACTCTTCTGACTGAGGATGCCAAGACCAATTGCACTTTCACTGTCAGTAGGGTGAAGATTTAGCCAAGACCAGAAATCAAATGCAACTTTCCTATTTGTACAACTTGGTTCACACACCATTTTCAACATCATCGCAAAGCAGTTTCCACTTCCCAGCAATACTGAAGATAGTGTTGCAAGCAGGGCCCATAGAGTCAAAGAATGATGCAGCACAGGAGGCCATTTTGCCCATCGTGCCAGTGTCAGTTCTTTAGTAGAATGATCCAATTATTCTTACTCCCCTGCTCTTTCCACATAGCCATGTATTATTTTCCCCTTCAAGTATTTATCCAATTCTCCTTTGAAAGTTACTATTGAACTGCTTCCACTACCCTTTCAGGTAGTTCATTCCAGATCACAACTCGCTGCGGAAAAAAATGTTTCCTCATGTCCCCTCCGGTTCTTTTGCCAATCACCTTAAATCTGTGTCCTCTGGTTACCGACACTTCTGCCACTGGAAACAGTTTATTATTTACTCTATCAAAACTGTTCATGATTTTCAATACCTCTATCAAATTTCTTCTTAACCTTCTCTGATCTAACGAGAACAACCCCAGCTTCTCCACATAACCTAGTACCATTCTAGTGAATCTCTTCTGTACCCTCTAAGGCTTCGACTTCCTTCCTAAACTGTGGTGCCCATAATTGAACACAATACTCCAGTTGAGACCTACCAGTGTTTTATAAAGGTTTAGCATAACTTCCTTTCTTTTGTACTCTGCCTCTATTAATAAAGCCAAGGATCCCATGCGCTTTTTCTTTAAAAAGTCTTCTCAGCTTGTCTTGCCACCTTCAAAGATTTGTGTACATACATCCCCAGGTCTCTGTTCCTGCACCCACTTTAAAATTGTACCATTTAATTTATATTACCTCTCATATTTCCGACCAAAATGTATCACTTCATACTGCGCTACATTAAATTTCATCTGCCATGTGTCTGCCCATTTCTATGTCCTCCTGAAGTCTAACTATTCTCCTCACTGTTTACTACATTTCTGAGTTTTGTGTCATCTGCAAGCTTTGAAATTATGCTCGGTCTACTCAAGTCCAGGTCATTAATATGCATCAAAAAGAGCAGTGGTCCTAATACCAACCCCGAGGGAACACCACTGTATACTTCCCTCCAGTCTGGAAAAACAACAGTTTACCACCACTCTCTGCTTTCTGTCCCTTAGCCAATTACGTATCCATGCTGCCTCTGCCCCTTTAATCCCATGGGCTTTAATTTTGCTAACAAGTCCAATATGTGGTACTTTATCAAATGGCTTTTGAAAGTCCATACACGCATCAATTGCATTACCCGCATCAACCCTCTCAGTTACTTCAAAGAACTCGATCAAGTTAGTCAACACAATTTGGCCTATAATAAATCCGTGCTGACTTTCATTTATTAGCGCATACTTTTCCAAGTGCCAATTAATACTGTTCCAGATTATTGACTGAAAGTTTCCCCACCACTGTGTACGTTAGGTTGACTGGCCTGTAATTGCCGGGTTTATCCCGCTCCCCTTTTTTGAACAGGGGTGTAACATTTACAATCCTCCAGTCCTCTGGCACCACCCCCATTTCCAAGGAGGATTGGAAGATTGTGGCTAGAGGCTCTGCAATTTCCATCCTTGCTTCCCTCAGTAACCTAGGATGCATCCCATCCGGACCGGGTAACTTTTCTACTTTGACGACTGGCAACCTTTTAAGTACATCCTCTATTTTTATCCTATCCAATATCACTACTGCCTCCTGCTTTACTGCTACATTGGCAGAATTGTCTTCTCTAGTAAAGACAGATGCAAAGTGCTCATTTAGTACCTCAGATATGCCCTCTGCCTCCACAGGAAGAGCTCCTTTTTGGTCCCTAATCTGCCCCACCCTTCCTTTGGCTACCTTTTTACTATTTATCTATTTATAAAAAGACTTTTGGGTTTCCTTTTAATGTTAGCTGCTAATCTATTCTCATACTCTCTCTTTGCCCCTCTCATTCTTTTTTTTTTAGATCTCCTCTGTACTTTCTGTATTCAGCTTGGTTTTCTACTGTATTATGAGCATTCCATTTGTCACAAGCAACCTTTCTCGGTTTCATTTTAATCTCTAACTTTAGTTGTCCCGGGAACTCTAGCTTTGGATGCCCTTCCTTTCTCCCTCGTGGGAATGGGTCTATTCTATACCCGAACCATCTCCTCTGTGAAGGCCTCCCATTGTTCAATTACTGTTTTGCCTACCAATTTTTGATTCCAATTCACCTGGGTCAAATCTCTTTTCAACTCACTGAAATTAGCCCTCCTCCAGTTAAGTATTTTTACGCTCGATTGTTCCTTGTGCTTTTTCGTAACTATTCTAAACTTGATATTATGAACATTGTTCCCCAAATGATCCCCCACTGAAACATGCTCCAATTCATCCCCCAGAACTATATCCAGCACAGATTACTTCCTCATTGACCTGGAAACATACTGATCAAGAAAGTTCTCGTGTACACATTTCAGGAATCCCTCCCCCTCTTTACTCTTGCTATCCAAGTCTATATTAGGATAATTGAAGTCCCCCATTATCACGACACTGTAGTCCTTGTATCTTTCTGTAATTTTCCTGCAAAGTTGCTCCTCTATCTCCTTCCCACTATTTGGCAGCCTATACTGTACACCCAGTATAGTGAACAGTGAGGAGGATAGTGATGGACTTCAAGAAGACAGACAGGCTGGTGAAATGGGCGGACACGGGGCAGATACAATTTAACACAGAAAAGTGCAAAGTGATACATTTTGGTAGAAAGAATGAAGAGAGGAAATATAAACTAAAGGGTACAATCCTAAAGGGGGTGCATGAACAGAGACACCCAGGGGTATATGTGCACAAATCGTTGAAGGTGGCAGGGCAGGTTAAGAAAGCAGTTAAAAAAGCATACGGAATCCTGGGCTTCATAAATAGAGGCAGAGAGTACAAAAGCAAGGAAGTTATGATGAACCTCTATAAAACACTGGTTCGGCCTCAACTGGAGTATGGTGTCCAATTCTGGGCACCGTACTTTAGGAAGGATGTGAAGGCCTCAGAGAGGGTGCAGAAAAGATTTACGAGAATGATTCCAGGGATGAGGGACTTCAGTTACGTGGCTAGACTGGATAAGCTGGGGTTGTTCTCCTTAGAGCAGAGAAGGTTGAGAGGCGATTTGACAGAGGTGTTCAAAAACATGAGGGGTCTAGACAGAGTAGATGGAGAGAAACTGCTCCCATTGGCAGAAGGGTCGAGAACCAGAGGACACAGATTGAAGGTGTTTGACAGAAGA
Source organism: Squalus acanthias (assembly GCA_030390025.1). Lineage (NCBI taxonomy): Eukaryota > Metazoa > Chordata > Chondrichthyes > Squaliformes > Squalidae > Squalus > Squalus acanthias. The sequence goes on along the minus strand of CM059436.1, from coordinate 61,395,567 downwards.
ACCAAAGGCGACATGAGGGAAAACTTTTTTACTCAGCGAGTGATTTGGATCTGGAATGCACTGCCCGAAAGGGTGGTGGAGGCAGACTGAATCACGGCTTTCAAAATGGAATTGGATAAGTACCCGAAGGAAAAAAAATTGCAGGGCTACGGGGAAAGGACGGGGGGAGTGGGACTAGCTGAAGTGCTCTTGCAGAGAGCCGGCACGGGCTCGACAGGCCGATTGGCCTTCTTCCATGCTGTAACCATTCTATGTGTAGCGTAATAGCTCCTTTAGTGTTCCTTAATTCTAACCAAATAGAATCTGTCTTTGACCCCTCAACTACACCATTACTCTCCAGTGCTGTAATAGTTAATTTGATCAATACTGCCACTCCTCCTAAATACCTTGTGGCCTGGAATATTAAGTTCCGATACCTCCCCTTATGAGAGCTAGGTCTCTGTTATGGCCACTATATCATAGTCTCATGTGGCAACTTGTGCCTGCAGCTTATCAAGCTTATTTCCATGCTACGTTCATGCACACCAAACCCATCTTAGACTGTCTTTCATTTACCCCCTATCTGATCCCTCCCATTTCTGAACTATTCTTTATGCTAATGCTATTTGCCTCGCCCAGCATCTGTGCAGCTTGTTTCTCCTTTCTAATGTTTCATTCTGGTTCCCCACCCCGTCAAATTTGTTTAAACCATCCCCCACAGCACCAGTTAACTTCCCCACAAGAACATTGGTTCCAGCTCGGTTGAGGTGCAACCCATTCATCTTGAACAGATCCCTTCTGCCCCAGAACTGATCCCAATGTCAGATCAAGGCATATCTCCAGAACTAACTTTCAAACTCCATCAACAAGGCCCAAACTGCAGATCACTGTGTAAACCTGCATTCGGAGTCCCTAAGGATAAAGTTTAGCAGTGTCGCGAGAAAATCTTTAAAAATGTGAACAAAGCTACTCCCAGGTTGAAATAATTTTATAGGTTAAAAAAAATTTAAGTAGATGGTTTTGTGCAGCGTGTGTTGTAATATAACTACATCCCCTCCATGCCCAGGTAATGCTTTGGAGGTGCCGGTGTGATTGGGACCAAAAACTCAGGAGTGACTCACTTAGAGTTCAGTCAACGAAGTATGAATACAAGCTGAATATCAAACGAAGTGTAACATTTACCCACTGAAGGAGGGTAAAGCAACAAGGGAGGAGAGGAAAACAAAAACTATCGTTACAAGACTTCCACTTTGCCTTCAAGTGCCATTTTCAAATTATCTAGCATATCTATTGTACAAGGGTGAAAGAGCATTTACTAATGCACTGTATCACCAGGCCGAGATTGAAATTCTAGTTTCACGTCGGGGTTACAGGATAAATTTTATCCCAAGAGAACTTTCTATTCTTGTTTACACTCTACTGTAAAAGGAGGAAAGGATCAAGCTCAAATCCTGGTCAGGTTTTTAACTATGATTAAGTCAGTAGCATTCTTTAGCCACGATAAAGCGAGGGTTAGGTATCCAAATGGTTAACTGGCAGCATCTGACTGTAGAAGCATTGGAGTTAGTACTCATGCATATTTTCTCATGGCTATTCCAAATTCACTACTAACACTCAGCCTCATATGTGAAATGTTCATTCTCCCTGTGTAGACCTATTACAGGTTTATGTGCCAGCTTTAACGATACAAGAAGCCTTTTGTTCTGAGATTTCATGGGATTTTCATACCGTGGAGTATATGGAACAGCTGGTGGTGGTGGGATGTACAGATCCTTAATAGCAGGCTTTTCTTTCTTTTGGGACATCTCCATCGTGCTGGCTGTTGACGGAGTTGCGGTCTGTGAAGGGCTGGTCTAGAGAAAAAACAAAGGAGTACTAAACTATTTAAAGGCAGACGCATTTTATGTGCGGTGAGTTGGTGGGAGGGAAAGAGAAATAAGGGAGCATGGTCAAATGAGATTAATACCATGGAGCTTATTCCACGTCAGTTCCTAACTGGATGACAGCCAAGGACAGGAAGTATTTCACAGCTTCCTCCACATCTGTTGGACAGTTCCAGTTTTCAAACATTTGCTTTCTCTTCAGAACAGTGCAAAATTTCTACAAGTTTCTGTTGCTGATTATGTGAAATTAGATTTAATTTTAACAAAATATTTCTACACTGTACTATTGGATTAAAAATAAAACTGTGCATTCCCCTAAAAGATCAGTTCTAGAAATGCTACTTTAAAAAAGAGCTTCACAATGCTGTAGCATCTTTCTTAATTAGAAATAAACGCTTTCAAGCTCAAAGAACAAACTTGCATTTATATAGTGTCTTTCACAACTTTAGGGTGTCCCACAACACTTTCCAGCCAATGAAGTACGTTTGAAGTATAGTCACTATTGTAATGTAGGAAATGCGGCAGCAGATTTGCACACAGCAGGGTCCTACAAACAGCAATGAAATAAATGACTAGATCATTTAGTTGATCTTGCGATATAACAATATTGAGAGCAAGCACTGGCACCTGTAAACAGCCACCAATGAGAATGGATCTGTAAACTCTTAAGCAGTGCCTTACCTGTACAACTGGTGGTTTCCAGCGCATGTTCTTCAGAGGAGCAGGAGTAAAGTTGCATGTGTTTGCTGGCCGTTTTTTCAACAAAAGTACCACACCTGCAGGGTCTTCACGAAGTTTTCCAACAAGATTTTTCAACTGCCATCCAACCTTTTAACACAGTGGAACCAGGTCTAAATTACTAAACAATGAGTTTCTTTAAATTGTTTTAATTGATGCCAAGTTTCTCGAACAAACCCTAAACATTTAGCCTTATTATTGCAAAAACATGAAATCTCATCAAAAATTGGATGGCAAGTACAGTTTGAAATTATTAGAACCTTATTAGCCTATTTACTCTTTCAATCCATTCCTGATGATATTTTACATGACAAAACTAAAAAAGAATGAAGAACAACCTGAACCCCAAATGGTGAAGGGCCCAGCAGTAAAAAAGCTTTTAGTTCAGCAGCATTTTGAGGTCCTGATACACAAAGTCCTGGCAGATTTACTGCGATGCATCTGCTTCACCCATACATTGCACAAAAAGTTTAAAGATTTAAAAGCGCAAAATCCTATTTACAAAGTTTCTGTACTTCCTTCAGTACCAGAGAGCGGTACAAATGATTACAGATTACGGACGAATGACTGCTTCATTATCTGAGGAGTTGCGAATGGAACTGAACACTGCAGTCATCAGCGAACATCCCCATTTCTGACCTTATGATGGAGGGAAGGTCATTGATGAAGCAGCTGAAGATGGTTGGGCCTAAGACCCTGCCCTGAGGAACTCCTGCAGCGAAGTCCTGGGGCTGAGATGATTGACCTTCAACAACCACAACCATCTTCCTTTGTGCTAGGTATGACTCCAGCCAGTGGAGAGTTTTTCCCCCAGATTTCCATTGACTTCAATTTTATTAGGACTCCTTGATGCCACACTCGGTCAAATGCTGCCTTGATGTCAAGGGCAGTCACTCTCACCTCTGGAATTCAGTTCTTTTGTCCATGCTTGGACCAAGGCTGTAATGAGGTCTGGAGCGGAGTGGTCCTGGTGGAACCCAAACTGAGCATCGGTGAGCAGGTTATTGGTGAGTAAATGCTGCTTGATAGCACTGTTGATGACACCTTCCATCACTTTGCTAATGATTGAAAGTAGACTGATGGGGGTAATTGGCTGGATTGGATTTATCCTGCTTTTTGTTGTCAGAACATACCTGGGCAGTTTTCCACATTGTCAGGTAGATGCCAGTGTTGTAGCTGTACTGGAACAGCTTGGCTGATGTAGAAAAAAAGCATAGACAAGGGCAATGCAGTACACATGGACATTAAGAAGGCCTTCAATAAGGTACCAGTAAAAAGAGTGAAGACAAAAGTCAGGGTGTGTGAAGGCATGGGCCAGGTAGCAGAATTAATTGAAGATGGCTACAAAACAGAAACTAGAAGGTAGGAGCTAAGGGACGTTTCTCAGACTGGCAGAAAGTGGAGAAACTGTTTCTACTCGTGGGCAAGTCCAGAGCAAGGGGCAAAAATGAGAGAGCCACTGACTGATCAGATTTAGAAGGAATTTCTTTATGTGGAGAATGCTGCCACATGGAGTGGTTGCTTTTCAGGGGAAGGGGGGAGGGGGGGGGGGGTGGCTTGATGCATACATGAGGGAGAAGAGAATAGAGGGATTTCGGGGCAGGGTGGGAGGAGGCTTATATGGAGTATAAACACCCACCTAGATTAGTTGGTCTGAACGGCCCATGTGTGTGTGGCAGGTTCTACATCATTTACACTCTCTGTATTCTACCAGTGTCAATTCCTAATTCTTTGAATGCAGAATGTGCACATAGGTTAATATGTTGTTTCAGGAATGCCAATTTCTAGTGACTTATAGCTAAAGCAGTTTTCTGACTTTAAACAGTAAATAATGTCCATCCAAATCCTGTACACAAGCACGGAATGATGGACAGACATGAAGAGAGTCTAAGTCCATGTCATGACACGATGTTCATGCATAATTGCTCCCAAGCCAACTTTTGTTCATACCACAATACAGTAATTTGGATAGCTTGCATCTCAATAGGAACAGCATATGTCCAAGGGAAAATACACATTTCTGGAGCACAGCAGAGGAAGTACAGCCAAGCAAACATTATAAAGCTCAGGTGAGCAGGAGAGTCAAATTGAGTTGTGTGTAAGAGTTCCAGGAGCCCATTTCCCACTCCTTTGCTGTGTGTTCAAGCACTACAAGGCAATGGGAGGTAATGCTTGTGGGAGCACTCGACAGCCACACCAGCTTAAATTTCTTGCAAATCCATAGCCCCAAACGAATCAGCCGAAGAGAGATCACTAACTAGCAAATCAGGAGGAAAATTTAGGTTATCACTTCTTCTTCATCCCCCCCTCCACCTTCCCTTGGCAAAGGCACGGAGGCCAGCTGTAGCAGCTGAATTGATCAGTTAATTCAGTTCAGGTCAGGAATTCAACCTTGGATCACCCTGGTATATATGGTCCATTACATTAAGAACATAAGAAATAGGAGCAGGAATGGGCCATTTGGCCCTTCGAGCCTGCTCTGCCATTCAATATCATGGCTGATCTTCTATCTCATCTCCACTTTCCTGCACTATCCCCATATCCCTTGATTCCCTTAATATCCAAAAATCTATCGATCTCTGTCTTGAATATACTCAACGACAGCCTCCACAGCCCTCTGGGGTAGAGAATTCCAAAGATTCACCACTCTGACTGAAGAAATTCTCCGCATCTCAGTCCTAAATGGCCGACCCCTTATTTTGAGACTGTGACCCCTGGTTCTAGACTCCCCAGCCAGTGGAAACATCCTCCCTGCATCTACCCTGTCAAGCCCTGAAAGAATTTTGTATGTTTCAATGAGATCACCTCTCATTCTTCTAAACTCTGGAGAATATCAGCCTAGTCTACTCAATCTGTCCTCATAGGACAATCCCCCCCCATCCCAGGAACCAGTCTGGTGAACCTTCATTGCACTCCCTCTATGGCAAGTATATCCTTCCTTAGGTAAGGAGACTAAAACTGTACACAATACTCCAGGTGTGGTCTCACCAGGGCCCTATATAATTGCAGTAAGAAGTCTTTACTCTTATACTCAAATCCTCTTGTAATAAACGCCAACATACCATCTGCTTTCCTAATTGCTTGCTGTACCTGCATGTTAACTTTTAGTGATTCTTGTACAAGGACACCCAGGTCCCTCTGAACACCAACATTTCCCAATCTCATCATTTAAAAAATACTCTGCTTTTCTATTTTTCCTACCAAAGTGGATAACTTCACATTTCTCCACATTATATTCCATGTGCCATGTTCTTGCCCACTCACTTAGCTTGTCTATATCCCCTTGAAGCCTCCTTGCATCCTCCTCACAACTTACATCCCCACCCAGCTTTGTATCATCAGCAAACTTGGATATATTACATTTGGTCCCCTCATCCAAATCATTGATGTAGATTGTGAATAGCTGAGGCCCAAGCACTGATCCTTGTGGTACCCCACTAGTTACAGCCTGCCAACCCGAAAATGACCAGTTTATTCCTACTCTGTTTTCTGTCCGTTAACCAAACCTCAATCCATTCTAGTATATTACCCTCAATCCCATGAGCCCTAATTTTGTTTAATAACCTCGTGTGGCACCTTATCGAATGCCTCCTGAAAATCCAAATACACCACATCCACTGGTTCCCCCTTATCTATTCTGCTAGTTACAACCTCAAAGAATTTTAACAGATTTGTCAAACACTATTTCCCTTTCATTGACTCTGCCCAATCCTATTATTTTCTAAGTGCCCTGTTACCACGTCCTTAATAATAGATTCTAGCATTTTCCCTACTACTGATGTCAGGCTAACTGGTCTGTAGTTCCCAGTTTTCTCTCTCCCTCCTTTCTTAAATAGTGGGGTTACATTTGCTACCTTCCAATCTGCAGGAACCGTTCTAGAATCTATGGAATTTTGGAAGATGACAACCAATGCATCCACTATCTCTATAGCCACCGCTTTCAAAACCTAGGATGTAGGCCATCAGGTCCAGGGGATTTATTGGCTTTCAGTCCCATTAATTTCTCCAGTACTACTTTTTTTACTAATACTAATATCTTTCAGTTCCTCATTCTCGCTAGACCCTTGGTTGTCCACTATTTCCGGGAAGTTTTTTGCGTCTTCTTCCGTGAAGACAGATACAAAGTATTGGTTTAATTTCTTTGCCATTAGGCATTGTTTTCAACCACCAAGTTGGTAGTAGCACTTGTTCTTTTTCGTATGATATAAATTAAGCAGATATTTAAGGAAGCCAATGAATGGCATGTAATGCAAAATGTGGCACATTCAAGCTGCCTGAAGATCAAAAGAGCAATTTCCTGCACCACAGAGGTTAAACAAAACACTGAGCAACCCAATGCTGTTCTCCTGAATCAATTAAGAGGACAGGCGGGTCATCAGTACCCTGGTGTCTACCAATATTTATTGCACCGCCCTCCGCGAGAAAATACATTCTACATAAAGCCGATCATTTTTTATTCCTTAAACTTGTACAACAAAATCTGTAGGATGGTACAGGACTCATCAATAGGTTACCTGAAGTCACCCATTGTACAAAATATAATGCTTATGCTCGTGACACTGAAATTTTACACAAGCCTTTCAGAAATCAAAAGGAGACCTGTGCTTTGGGATTAATTCACTGTACTCTAATGCTATACAGATAGTATCTTCAGTGTTGTGATAGAAAAACTATGACCATGAATTATTCAGACAGCTCAGTATCCTTCAGATCAGCTGATAAACCGAAGATGCAAGAGTAAGCTTAAATGCGGAGCCATTCAGCCATTATCAGTTTCAACAGGTCTAAATAAACGTTTCAGTCGTCTGCTCAGTACTTACCACAGTTTGCTGATTCACCTGAATCACCTCATCACCAGCATGAATCTTTCGTGATCTATCAGCAGGCGACTGCAAAACAGAGAAGGAAAATATTAAAAACAAACACCTATTATCGAGTGACACCTTGATGCAGCGAGGTTACTCCTGTGCTACAAAAGTTACAAGTACTGTCAGCATGCCAGAATTCTCAAGTCCCCCTTCTATGTTTAACTTCACTGATTTGCAGTTCAGTTCTTCACAATTATTAACAGGTGTACATCCCAGTACAGCTTTGAAGACAATAGGTGAGAACAGTTCAGACTTTATCGTATTAATGGCCATTCTGTGCCAAGCCACTTGTTATCTGGCAGACATTCTAGGCTTATTGGTACCAGACAGAAATTATTGCTGGAGAGAAAAGAGTTTAAGTCATGTTATTCTGGAGTAATATAACCAGATAGCCTTTACAAATATTCAATTTCAGAACAAAACATTTGCTGTTGGAAAGTTGAAAACCTTAATAAAATGTGGCAATTCAAAGATACCGAATAAGCTATGATTCCCCCAAATAGCTGTTTACCCAATAGCTTTCCAATTGCAATACATGGGGAAGAGCCTACAGACCAATTCAGAGCTGCAGTCTCATTTCTACCAAGTTCCATCACTTTTGTGCTAAATTTAGAGCAGCATTGTCAAGGCCTGGTATTAGGACCCACCCCCACACTCGGCAAAAGGCCTGAACTGTCTGCATGGAAAAGGAACCAACAAAGGCAGACTAGCTTGGGGCCCAGCAGCCACATGCACTGCTCAGAGTGGATCTGAACCATATAGACGGAAAGATCCCTGCTTCAATCTCCAGCCTGTGCTGTTTTAAGTGATCTCAGCTGGGTGGTGGTGGGGGTGCTGGAAGTGCCCCAGCACTGCAGAGAGTGGGGGGGGGGGGGGGCACAAAAGCCAGGGCTCATGCTCATGGCTGCCATCCAATGAACCTTATAGTGGAAAGTACTCTTGTGGATATTATCTTTGGTTGGGTGTCTGAGAGAAGGGGGGGGGGGGGCGCGCGGGGGTGGAAAACACCCTGTAAATTGATTACAAGCGGGTACATGAATTTTTCTCTTTTGTATGCTAAAAACGTCTCCATCATCAAACTCACTCGCTTTGGGCCAGAAATTCTAAAAGTTCCAACAATACAAAACATTACAAATACTGAAAATTTAAATACCATACCATTTAGTGAAAGACTGGATGGTAAAATAAAAATGGAAAAAAACCAGGATAGGTACTGTATATTTATCGAATTAGAAAACCTTGAGATTGCCGTGTACATTAAACTAGTTTTTAAATATACAATGCAGAACCGGTATTGTTTTCAACTAATTGCAGTTACTACTGTGCTGTGAAGTTTTTAAAGAAGCTAGTTTTTGCAGCAGTGTTACTGGGTTACAGTCTTCCTCTTGGCCAAGAACCAACAGAGGGATCAATTACAACAAAAACCTGCAGATGGTTTCAAATTCTGCAGCAAGAGCAGAAAAACATTCCTGGCTCAGCAAGAACATCTGGGTTGAGATCATGAACACAAAAGTTACAAGTCGTACAGGCAGCAGGCAAAGACAGAAGCATCACTGCAACACAAAACCACCTCCATCCGCAAGAATAAGCTTTACCAGCATTTAAAGGATTCCACATAGGTTTCAGCCACCAGACCCACCTTACTTCGACCTTGAGTAAATCTACTTTCATGCTGACCAGGCAGGTGAAACCTGTCCATCACTCAGTGGCATCATTTGAAGGGCATCTTTCATATTTTAAGCAATCAAGTTTTTTTTGTGGTGGACATGGTTTTGATGCCAATCATCAACCAGGTGTCTGTCGGTTCTTGGTATGATGGCATGCAAGTCTGACCAACTGCACATGCCTTCTGTAAAATGAATTATTCCCTTCACCTCCAAAATGCGCTTTTGGAAATTCGTCAACCCAGGATATATTTGGAGGTCTCAAATTCAGAGGCCGTACAGTCTTTTCTTAATGCAAAATTCCTCTTTGTCGTTGTTTATGTTGCTTCAAATGATTAGATAATTGCCTTTTTTTATGTTAAAAAATTTGAATTATCAGCAGAAGACTATATTGGAATGCCAGCACCTCCAAACCTACCACTAGATTTACCACAGCCACACGTGTTATCTGCACTCCTGTAGTTCTGAGTTATAATAAGTAGTCTTTGAGTAAAGCTCATGGTACATTATTTTGGAGACACAAATTAGAACCCCTTTCCCCTCCCAAAAAGCACACACACTCACTTTAATATTACAATCACAGTTAGGTGATTATTTTGAAAATAAAGCAGTTAGTAAAAGCATTTAACCAGCTGCAATGTTCACGCCACTGGTAGGAAATAGGTATTAGTGATGACTTTAGTATGGCCAAGTTTATCTATCATTTAGGGAAAAAAGAGAGAGACAGGGCTGACAGTATACACAGACCAAACAGGTAGTTAGCTAACTGAAAAGGTGCTTCAGAAGACGTTTCTACAGTTTAATCAAAATGACCTTTTGGATTCTCTTAGCTGCAAGATACTGGCCACTGCAAGTGCTGTTAATTACACAACACGACAAACCGACCACTTTCCTCTGTGGCCATCGTGACTGGTCTCTAGGAGAGAGTGTTGAACTGCTGACTTAGTAATGAGAATAATATGGCAATACACACAACCTCTTCTTTTTCATTTCCAACTCATCCAAGATCAAAATCAGTCTAATAAACAGAAGCAATTTGGTCACACATTTGCACTGTTTGCCCTTACTGGCACAATTACTCACTGAGCACCAATGGTGTTGCTGTTTGTAGGACACATGCCAACTAATGATGTACATGTCCTTACAACCCATCCTTATTAATCACAAACAGAAAATTCTGGAACTCAGCAGGTCAGGCAGCATCGTAGAGAGAGAAACAGAGTTAACGTTTCAGGTCTATGACCCTTCATCAGAACTGGAAAAAGTTAGAGATGTAACAGATTTTTAAGTGCAGGGGCAGGGAAAGGGAGAAGGGGAGGAAAGAACAAAAGGGAAGGTCTGTGATAGGCTGGAAGGCAGGAGAGATTCAAAGACAAAAGGGATGATGGTGCAAGGCAAAACAAGATGGTAATGGGACAAGTTAAGAAACAAAAGATGACTCTAGTTGAGGTGTAAATGGCGATGGCAGAATCATCAACAGCTGCCATGAGAAAAAAAAGAAGAAAAAAAAGATAGGGCCAAGGTTATGGTCTGAAATTGTTGAACTCGATGTGGAGTCCAGAAGGTTGTAAAGTGCCTAATCAAAAGATGAAGTGCTGTTCCTGAGCTTACGTTGAGCTTTGTTGGAACAGTGCAAGAGGCTGAGGACGGAGAGATCAGAGTGGGAGTGGAGTGGAGAATTAAAGTGATAGGCCACCGGAAGCTCAGGGTCACGTTTACAGACTGAACGGAGGTGTTCCACAAAGCGGTCACCCAATCTGCGTTTGGTCTCCCCAATGTAGAGCAGACCGCATCTTGAGCGGCAAATACAATATACTAAATTGCAAGGTGTACAAGTAAATCGCTGTTTCACCGGAAAGTGTTTGGGGCCCTGGACAGTGGGAAGGGATATAAAAGGGCAGGTGTTGTATCTCCTGCGCTTGCACAGGAAGGTGCTGTGGGAAGGGGAAGGGGTGATAGAGTGGCCCAGGGTGTCGCGGAGGGGGAGGGGTCCCTTCGGAATGCTGAAAGGGGAGGTGAGGGGGAAGATGTGTTTGATGGTGGGATCACGCTGGAGGTGGCATAAATGGCGGAGGATGATCCGTTGAATGTGGAGGCTGGTGGAGTGAAAGGTGAGGACAAGGGGCACCCTATCATGGTTCTGAGAGGGAGGGGAAGGGGTGAGAGCAGAAGTGTGGGAAATGGAATGGACACGGTCGAGGGCCAGGTCAATCACGGTTGAGGAAAAAGAAAGACATATCGGAAGCATAGAAGATAGGAGCAGGAGTAGGCCATTCGGCCCCTCGAGCCTGCTCCGCCATTTAATGAGATCATGGCTGATCATCCAAATTCAGTACCCTGTCCTTGCTTTCTCCCCATATTCCTTGATCCCTTTAGCCTTAAGAAATATATCTAACTCCTCCTTGAATATATTTAATGAATTGGCCTCAACTGCCTTCTGTGGTAGAGAATTCCACAGGTTCACCACTCTCTGTGAAGAAATTCCTCATCTCAGTCCTAAATGGCTTACCCCTTATCCTTAGACTGTGACCTCTGGTTCTGGACTCCCCCGCCATCGGGAACATCCTTCCTGCATCTAGTCTGTCTAGTCCTGTTAGAATTTTATAAGTTTCAATAAGTTTCAATGAGATCCCCTCGCATTCTTCTAAACTCTAGCGAATATAAGCCTAATTGACCCAATCTCTTCATACGTCATTCCTGCCATCCCAGGTATCAGTCTGGTAAATCTTCGCTCCACTCCCTCCATGGCAAGAACATCCTTCCTCAGATAAGGCGACCAAAACTGCACACAATACTCAAGGTGTGGTCTCACCAAGGCCTTGTACAACTACAGCAAGATATCCTTGTTCCTGTACTCGAATCCTCTCGCTATGAAGGCCAACATACTATTTGCCTTAACCGCCTGCTGCACCTGCATGCTTACCTTCAGCGATTGGTGCACAAGGACTCCCAGATCTCGTTGCTCTTCCCCTTTTCCCAATCTATTGCCGTTCAGATAATAACCTGTCTTCCTGTTTTTGCCACCAAAATGGATAACCTCGCATTTATCCACATTATACTGCATCTGCCCAATCACCCAACCTGTCCAAATCATACTGGAGTTTCTCTGCATCCTCCTCACAGCACACACGCCCACCCAGCTTTGTGTCGTCTGCAAACTTGGAGATATTACATCTAGTTCCCTCGTCTAGATCATTAATATATATTGTGAATAGCTGGGGTCCTAGCACCGATCCCTGTGGTACCCCACTCGTCACTGCCTGCCACTCGGAAAAAGACCCGTTTATTCCAACTCTTTGCTTCCTGTCTGCCAACCAGTTCTCTATCCAAATCAGTACCTCACCCCCAATCCCATGTGCTTTAACTTTGCACGCTAATCTCTTATGTGGGACCTTATCGAAAGCCTTCTGAAAGTCCAAATACACCACATCCACGGTTTCTCCCTTATCTATTCTACCAGTTACATCCTCAAAAAATTCCAGTAGATTAGTCAGGCATGATTTCCCTTTTGTAAATCCATGTTGACTTTGTCCGATCCTGTCACTGTTTTCCAAGTGCTCTGCTATTACACCTTTTATAATGGACTCTAGCATTTTCCCCACTACCGATAATTCCCCGTTTTTTCTCTACCACCTTTTTTAAATAGTGGGGTTACATTAGCTACCCTCCAATCCATGGGAACTGTTCCAGAGTCCATAGAATTTTGAAAGATGACCAGCAATGCATCTACTATTTCTAGGGCCACTTCCTTAAGTACCCTAGGATGTAGATTATCAGGCCCTGGGGATTTATCGGCCTTCAATCCCATCAATTTCCCTAACACCATTTCCCTACAAATAGTGATTTCATTCAATTCCTCCCTCTCATTAGACCCTCTGTTCCCCGACATCTCTGGGAGTTTATTTGTGTCCTCCTTTGTGAAGACAGAACCAAAGTATGTATTTAATTCGTCAGCCATTTCTTTGTTCCCCATTATAAATTTCCCTGATTCTGACTGCAAGGGACCTACGCTTGACTTCACCAATCTTTTTCTCTTCACATATCTATAGAAGCTTTTATAGTCAGTTATGATGTTCCCTGCAAGCTTACTCTCATATTCTATTTTCCCCCTCTTAATTAATCCCTGTGTCCTCCTTTGCTGAATCCTTAACTGCTCCCAATCCTCAGGTTTGCTGCTTTTTCTGGCCAATTTATATGTCCTCTCCTTGGATCTTATGCTATTTCTAATTTCCCTTGTTAGCCACAATTGAGTCACCTTTTTTGTTTTATTTTTATGCCAAACAGGGATGAACAAATTCTGTAGTTCATCCATGCGATCTTTAAATGTTTGCCATTGCCTATCCACCGTCAACCCTTTAAGTAACGCTCCCCAATCCTCCCGAGCCAACTCGCGCCTCATACCATCGTAGTTTCCTTTATGTAAATTCAGGACCCTAGTCTCTGTGTCAACTACTTCACTCTCCATCTTAATGAAGAATTCTATCATATTATGATCGCTCCTCCCCAAGGGGCCTCGCACAAGATTGCCAATTAATCCTTTCTCATTACATAATACCCAGTCTAAGATGGCCTGTATGGAAGGTGGCATAGTCAGAACAGATGCGGCGGAGAAACTGGAAGAACGGAATCGAGTCCTTACAGGAAGCGGGGTGGGAGGAAGTGTAGTCCAGGTAGCTATGCGAGTCAGTGGGCTTATAGTGGATGTTTGTTGCTAGCCTATCCCCAGGAATGGAGACAGAGAAGTTGAGGAAGGGAAGGGAAGACTCGGAGGTGGACCATCAGGGCGAGAGCAGGAAACGGCACCAATGCAGTCATCAATGAACCGGAAAAAGAGGTGAGGGAGGGGACCGGAGTAGGACTGGAACAAAGAATGTTTTACATATCCCACGAAAAGGCAGGCATAGCTCGGACCCATGCGGGTTCCCATAGCAACACCTTTAATTTGGAGGAAGTGAGTGGCGTCAAAGCAGAAATTGTTCAATGTGAAAACAAGTTCAGCCAGGCGGAGGTGAATGGGGACTGGTTGGGCCTCTGTTCAAGGAAGAGGCGGAGGGCCCTCAGGCCGTCCTGGCAGGGGATGGAGGTGTAAAGAGATTGGACGTCCATAGGTGAAAATGAGACGGTTGTCGCCAGGAAACTAGAAACTGTTAAAGTGGCGGAGGGCGTCGGAAGAGTCGCAAATGTAGGTGGGAAGAGACTGGAGGAGAAAGAGAAAGAGAGAGTTGAGATAGGAAGAAATCAGTTCCGTGGGGCAAGAAAACAGACTGAAATGATGGGTCTACCAGGGCAGCCCTGTTTGTGGATCTTGGGAAGGAGATAGAAGCGGGCTGTGCGGGGTTGGGGAACGATGCGGTTGACAGCCATGGAGGGAAGATCGCCAGAGATGAAATGAGGTCAGTGACAGTCTTGGAAACAATGGCTTGATGTTTGGTAGTGGGGCCATGGTCCAGGGGGAGGCGTCAGGGAGTTGGTGTTCAGCCTCCGCACGGTAGAGATCGGTTCGCCAAACAGCACCACCACCCTGGTCAGCAAGTTTAATGACAATGCTAGGATTGGATCGGAGACAACGGAGTGCTGCAAGTTCAGAGGGAGGTAGGTTACTAGTAGGGTACTTACTAATCACAAGTCTAAACATCATGCACAAAAACTAAAAATCGTAGTCCAAGTTTAGAAGGCCAACAAAAAGAAAAACTAATTCAGAGAAAAAACTCCCATTTTCCTTCCCTTGTTAGATTCTCTTTAACCTCTTGTTCTTCACCTCCCCACCCCAACAATAAAATCCTGCATATTATTCCAGTCACAGATGTACACAAGGGTAGCCCAAGATGGCTTCTTTTCCTCCCGTTTTTATCTTTTAAAAAAAGGGAAGCAGCTACTCAACACCAATTTGCCGTCACCCTGAAGCCACAATGAAGAACCAACAAACTCAGCAAAACTTCTCTGCCCAACAGCTATTAATAATCCTAAATACATATTAATCATTGCAGTGGTAATGTTGACAAGCAACTAACAGGCAGTCTATGAATTACCTGACTGTACAGTACAGATTGGGATCAAGATCTCAGCTTAGAGAACAATTTATCTCCACAGTGCATCTTAAATCCTTAGATTTCATAAAGTTACATCAGCTTCAGTCTTCTCTAGTACCAGACCTAGCTACATCAGGGCTGAGTGTGGATGTGCACCTGGAGTGTGGTCAATGTCGTACACATTTTTTTAAATGGAGACAACGCTAATCCGGGTAATTAAAGGCCAGTTAACTTAATATCTGTGGTAGAGTCTTCAATTAAGGGTGAAGTTATTTCTAGAGAGAGAAAATAGTTAGGAGCAGCCAGCACAGATTTCAAAAGGGACAAACGTGGTCAACAAACCTCATTCTCCACTTGCCTGGATGAGTGCAGCTCCAACAACACTCAAGAAGCTCGACACCATCCAGGACAAAGCAACCTACTTGATCAGCACCCCATTCACCAACATTCACTCCCTCCACTACCGGTGCACCATGGCTGCAGTGTGTAGCATCTAAAAGATACACTGCAGCAACTCGACAAGGCTTCTTCGACAGCACCTGCCAACCTATCACCTAGAAGGACAAGGGCAGCAGGCACATGGGAACACCGCCACCTCCAAGTTCCTCTCCAAGTTACACACCATCCTGACTTGGAAAGATATCGCCGTTCTTTCATCGTCGCTGGGTCAAAATCCTGGAACTTCCTACCCAACAGCACTGTGGGAGTACCTTCACCACACGGACTGCAGCTGTTCAAGAATGCGGCTCACCACCTTCTCAAGGGCAATTAAGGATGGGCAATAAATGCTGACCACATCCAGTGAATGAATAAAATATACATATAATTTTTTGAAGAGATAACCGGCTCAGTAAGATGGAGAAAGTGCAGTGGATGTAGTGGTTATGAACCATCATTGTGGTCATGCCTTCAGCTGTCTAGGCCCTAAACACTGGAATTCCCTTCCTAAACCTTTCGGCTCCTCTACCTCTCTCCTCCTTTAAACCTTGAAACCGACCTTTTGACCAAGTTTCTGGTCACTTGTCCCAATATATTTTTACATGGCTCGGTGTCAAATTTTGTCCGTTAACGCTCCTATTTATTTATTTGTTCATGGGATGTGGGCGTCGCTGGCAACGCCAGCATTTATTGCTCATCCCTAATTGCCCTCGAGAAGGTGGTGGTGAGCCGCCTTCTTGAACTGCTGTTCTTTAGAGATTTGGTACAACTGGGTGGCTTGCTAGGCCATTTCAGTGGGCAATTAAGAGTCAACCACATTGCTGTGGTTCTGGAGTCACATAGGCCAGACCAGGTAAGGACGGCAGATTTCCTTCCCTAAAAGGACATTAGGTGAACCAGATGGGTTGTTACGACAATCCGGTAGTGGTCACCATTACTGATACTAGGTTTATTATTCCAGATTTATTTAGTTAACTGAATTTAAATTCCCCTGCTGCTGTGGTGGAATTTGAACTCATGTCTCCAGATCAATAGTCCAGGCCTATGGATTACTAGTCCAGTAACATAACCACTATGCTACCATTCCTATGAAGTCCCATGAGACGTTTTACTACATTAAAAGTGCTATATAAATGCAAGTTGCTGTTATTTAAGATATTATTTGACAAGGTACCACATAGGTGGTGTCACAGGGTTCAGCTCTGTGGCCACTTCTGTTTACATTGTTTATCAAAGACTTGAATATAGACCTAGAGGGAGTGGTGGAAATATGCAAATCATACCAAAATGGGAGGCAGAGTTAATTTTTTTTTTAAGACAACCAAAAGAAGCTGCAACGGGATATGATGGGGGAATGGGCTAAAAAGTGGCAGGTAAACGTCAGTCAGCACATGAGATAATGCATTTTGTTAAAAAAAAGCAGCAGTAATTAAACTCAAAGTAGGCTTAGTGCTGTGCAAGAGTAGTGTGATTGGGAGTACAGGTTCACAGGACATTAAATGCAGCATCTCGGGTTAAGACTTAAAAAAAAACTAGAATTCCATTTGTTTTATGACAAGAGGTATAAAATATAAAAACCAAGAGGTAATGATGGCAGATGAAATTTAACGCAGAAAAGTACGAAGTAATACATTTTGGTAGGAAGAACAAGGAGAGGCAATATAAACTAAAGGGTACAATCCTAAAGCGGGTGCATGAACAGAGCGACCTGGGGGTATATGTGCACAAATCATTGAAAGTGGCAGAGCAGGTTGAGAAAGTGGTTAAAAATGCATACAGGATCCTGGGCTTTATTAGCAGAGGCAGAGAGTACAAAAGCAAGGAAGTTATGATGAACCTCTATAAAACACTGGTTCGGCCTCAACTGGAGTATTGTGTCCAACTCTGGGCACCGCACTTTAGGAAGGATGTGAAGGTCTTGGAGAGGCTGCAGAAAAGATTTACGAGAATGATTCCAGGGATGAGGGACTTCAGTTCTGTGGATAGACTGGAGAAGCTGGGGTTGTTCTCCTTAGAGCAGAGAAGATTGAGAGGAGATTTGATAGAGATGTTCAAAATCATGAGGGGTCTGGACAGAGAGAAACTGTTCCCATTGGCAGAAGGGTCGAGAACCAGAGGACACAGATTTAAGGTGATTGGCAGAAGAACCAAAGGCGACATGAGGAAAAAAGCGAGTGGTTATGATCTGGAATGCACTGCCTGAAAGGGTGGTAGAGGCAGATTCAATCGTGGCTTTCAAAAGGGAACTGGATAAGTTCCTGAAAGAACAAAACTTTGTAAGGCTACAGGGAAAAGGTGGGGAAGTGGGACTAGCTGAAATGTTCTTGGAGAGAGCCGGCACAGGCTCGACAGGCCAAATGGCCTCCTTCTGTGCTGTAACTATTCCATGATAAGCCTATATAAAACTGTACTGTTTCCAGTATTGGGCATACCTGACATTCAACTGGCTTAACCAATCATTAGAGCTACTTCAACCACATCGAGCTCTACCAGGCTTTGCTTTCATCTGCCAAAAGTGCTGGCTACTCCTGGATCATCCTGGAAGGGCAAAGATAAATCCCGGCTCCTTTTCTGTAGTACCAGCTGCCTCTTTAAATCCCACTCACTGCCCCGACACCAAGTGCAAGAAGCTCATGGATTTCTTTGTCATCGAGACAGAGACCATCCGTTCAGCTGCCCCTGCTGCTTCTGACCCTTTCATTGCTCATCAAGCCAAAGTGCCCCCTAGTTCCTACCCCACCCTAGCCATGAAACTCCATCTCTGTAGTTTCTCCTCTATCTCCCTCTATAAGTTCTTCTAATCCATGAAACTGACAGAGGTACTTCTCTGACCCCATTCCGACTAAAATACTGGCCACTCAACTTCTCTTCCTGGTCCCCATGCTCGCTTGAAGTACTTCGCTCCCCTTGGGCACTTTCACCCTCTCTTTCAAAACCATCATCACTCCTCTCCTCCAAAAACCCACCCTCAACCCCACTGTCCTCTCTCCAACCTCCCTATTGTTGCCAAGGTCATTGAATATGCTGTCGCTACTCAGTTCTTTAACTCAGCCCATCTGCCGCTAAAACCCACATCCACGCCTTTTGTCACCTTTAGTCTTCATTATTCCAACACTTTCCTATCCAGCCTCTCATCCTCCACCCTCCATAAAGTTCAATTCATCCAAAACTCTCTAATCCATATCATAGCCCACACAAAGTCCTGTTTTCTCATCACTCGTCTTTACTGAACCTACACTGGATCCTGCGTCACAATGTCTCAAATTTAAAATTGTCATCTTGGTGTTTAAATACATCCATGGTCTTTCCCATCCCTATCTTGATGACCTCCTGCAGCCTTATAACCCCCCCAATACTCTGACCAGTCTCTTGTGCACACTTTTCCTTTTCCATCATCACCGGCAGCCTGCTTTAGCACTTGAATTCCCTCTATACATCCCTGCCCCTCCCTCTCCTCCTTTAAGACCCTCCTTGAAGCAACCTATTTGACCAAGCTTTTGGTTACCTCTCCTAATCCTCCCTTCATTGGCTCAGAGTCTGATTTTGCTCGTACCTCTGAAGCACCTTGGGCTATTTTTCTACATAAGCTGTTATTGTATGTGCTTGCACAAATCATTTTTATTTCACGTGTTATGAGGTAATGTTTAGCCATGAGACAGAGTAGGTGCAGCACTGCTGCAAGCTTTTCTACACGGAGTTAATTTAAAAACTATAAACATTTTATGCTTTGCGAGTAGGAATATTCAGTAATAAACTAACAAATTTACATGTGCTATAAAGTAGTATTTCCCTGAAAATACTGCTTTTATGAAATATATAAACTGGATCTTTATTTTAGCATACAAGGTTAAAGGATACACTAGCACTCTCACTTTTACCTCAGATACTGCATATGGCTATTACACTGGCTAAAATGCCTCTGTCACTAGGCCCATTAATGCATTCAGGTTCCTGGTTAAAAACCTAAAATCACAGATTTACTATTTGAAGCAGGAATTGTAAGCAAATTTCTTACTCACGTTTTCTGTTGTACCTGTTACAACATGTAATCCATCATAGGTTGATTTAATATACATGCCCTAGAAAAAAACCCAGAAAAACTTTGATTAGAAAGGATAAAATCCAGCAATGCCACTCAAGTATGATTACCCCATTTACTTGACTCACTAATGTAGTTAAGAAAAAAGACTTGCATTTTTATAGCGCCTTTCACGACCTCCGGATGTCTCAAAGCGATTTACAGTCAATGAAGTACTTTTGGAGTGTAGTCACTGTTGTAATGTGGGAAACACGGCAGCCAATTTGCACACAGCAAGCTCCCACAAACAGCAATGTGATAATGACCAGAATCTGTTTTTATGTTGGTTGAAGGATAAATATCGGCCAGGACACCTGCCATAGATAACTTCCCTGCTCTTCTTCAAAATAGTGCCATGGGATCTTTTACGTCCACCGAAAGACGGCACCTCCGACAATATAGCACTCCCTCAGCACTGCACTGGAGTGTCTGCCTAGCTTTATGTGCTCAAGTCCCTGGAGTCAGAGTCATAACGACACAGAAGGCGGCCATTCGGCCCATCGAGCCCGTGCCAGCTCTCTGTAGAACAATCCAGTCAGTCCCATTCCCCTGCTCTATCCCCGTAGCCCTGCAAGTTTATTTCCCTCAAGTGCCTATCCAGTCTCCCCTTGAAAACAGAGTGTCTCCGCTTCCACCGCTTCCGTCGGCAGCAAGTTCCAGGTCCTTACCACTCGCTGCGTAAACATATTTTTCCTCACATCCCCCCTGTATCGCTTGCCCAAAACCTTATATCTGTGTCCTCCTAGTCCTTGTACCATCAACTAGTGGGAACAGCCTTTCCCCGTCTAGCCTATCCAAGCCCATCATAATCATGTACACCTCTATCAAATCACCCCTCAACCTCCTTTGCTGTAATGAAAACAAATCCAGCTTCTCCAACCTGTCCTTGTAGCTAAGATCCCACATCCCCGGAACCATTCTGGTAAATCTCCTCTGCACCCTCTCAAGGGCCTTCACATCCTTCCTAAAGTGTGGTGACCAGAACTGGATGCAATACTCCAGTTGTGACTTAACCAGCGCTTCATAAAGGTTCAGCCTAACTTCTCTACTTTTGTACTCAATACCTCTATTTATGAAGCCCAAGATCCCATATGCTTTGCTAACCACTCAATATGTCCTGCCACCTTCAGGGACCTATACACATTAACTCCCAAGTCCCTCTGGCCCTACATACTCTTTAAAACTGTGCCATTAAGTGTATATTGCCTCTCCCTGTTCCTTCTGCCAAAATGCATCACCTCACACTTCACTGTATTACATTCCATCTGCCACTTGTCTGCCCATTCTGCTAGCCTTTCTACGTCCCATTGCAGTCGATTGGTATCATCGTCACTGTTTGCCACACCCCCAAGTTTGGTGTCATCGGCAAATTTAGAAATTCTACTCTGTATCCCAACATCCAGGTCATTTATATATCTAAAAAAAAAGCAGTGGCCCCAGCACTGACCCTTGGGGAACATCACTGTCTACCATCCTCCAGTCTGAAAAACAGCCATTTACCACAACTCGCTGTTTCTGTCGTTAAGCCAATTCCTTATCCAAGCTGCCACTGACCCACCTATTCCATGAGCCTCAATTTTGTTAACCAGCCTTCAATGTGATACTTTGTTAAACGCCTTCCGAAAATCCATGTAGACAACATCCATTGCATTCCCTTCATCAATCCTCCGTTACTTCATCAAAAAATTCAATTAGTTTAGTCAAACATGATCTACCTTTTACAAATCAGTGTTGGCTCTCTGTAATTAGCTTAAACCTCTCCAAGTGTCCATTAATTTTTTCCTTGATTGTTGGAGTGGGACTTGAACCCACAACCTTCTGACTCAGAGGAGAGTGTGCTACCCACTGAGCCACTGCGGACACTGTTCTGAAATCTTGTCTTCACATTAATATAACATCATGGCCCCTATTTTCCGATGCCTATGTGTGTCCACGCCCGTAGGGACATCGGAAATGCCGGTTTCAGGCATGCGAAAACCGACATTTCCGATCGGTCAAGAATCCTCTTGACAGATCGGACGCCTGCTCTGGAGAAGGGCCTCTGCGGGTGGAGTTCCGCTTTCTGCAGAACCTCCGCCCGCTGAAATCACTTAAAAATCTTCCGCCTGGTAAAAGTAGGCATACGGCCTGCTTTTACCAGCATAAGAGTTTAAAAAGTAAAAAAAGTTTTATAATTTGTAATTTAAAAATACTTTAAAAAAAGGCAAGTTTATTTTTAGCCCTGTAAAAAGCTATTTTTTTCAAAAAATGTTTAAAAAATTTAATTTAATGTAATTTTAACTGTGATTTTTTTTTCAAATTTATTTAATGTTTTAATGTCTTTTTTCAGTGATCCCCATTCATACTTTTGACAGGTCCATCTGCTGGATTTCCACTTTACCTTACATTTGTGTAAGTCTTATCTTTTACTGTCACTTACCTAGTTTGTTGGCCATGGTTGCTTAACTGCACAAGTGGAGATTTTGCCTTTTAGGGTTATGTACTGGTTTTGTATTGTACCAAAACCTTCCTTGAAAACTTCAGTGTCAACAGCTCAGACCAGTTTACTATCGTCAATTTATTTCTCATCCCATCGAAGTTTGCCTTACTTAAATTTAAAACTTTGGTTTGTGATCTGGCTTCTCCCTCTCAAACCCAATATCAAATTCAGTGTTTCCTCTAATTTTTTTTCCCGTGCATGGTCCCTTTAAATTTACTGCATGGGAGCAGCTTGCAAGTGTCCTGGGCGGGGCCTCCCGATTGATGTGCGGCTGCGCACCTTAGGGGGAACACTGATGGCCACTATTCGCAATATGTTCCTTTAGTCAGATTGTTAACTAATTCTGGTTCATTACTCAACACTAAATATAGTATGGCCTTATACCTTTTTAGTTCGAAGTCATATTGTTTCAGAAAACTGTCCCAAATACTCCCAACGCCCTTTTTAAAAAAATCTAAGTTATTATTTCCAACTGGGACACCCCTCCCCCTATTGTTGGTTTAAAGTCCTTTCTACAGTTCTATTTATCCTTTCCGCTAGGACCTTGGTCCCAGCCCGGTTCAGGTGCAGCCAGTCCCAGCAGTAAAAGTCCTTCCTGTCCCAATACTGATGCCAGTGTCCCATGAAATGGAACCTCTCTTTCTCACACCAGTCTTTCAGCCATATGTTTACTTTTTTGTTTGGTTTATCCTTATGCCAATTAGCATGTGGCTCAGATTGTATCCTGGACATTAGCACCCTCAAGGTCCTGGCTTTTAATTTAACACCTAGCTCCCGATACACTCAGCACGACCATCTTCCTGTTCTATCCTATGTTGTTGGCTGACCTGGATCACAACTGGTTCTTCCCCCTCCCTTTCCAAGATCCTTTCCAGCCAATTAGAGATATCCCTTATCCTGGTATCAGGTAGGCAACACACCCTCCTGGACTTTCGATCTTGTGAAAAGGATACCCGCTACACCCCTAAATTATCAAAACCCCCAGAACTACAACCTTTCTATTCAGCTGTTCATCCCTTTGGACTGCCTCATTGCTCCATGGTGCCTTGATTAGCATTCTGGCCACCCCCCACACCCACAGCCTTCTTCCCCACAGGTCGCAAGTACATCGTACTTGAACAGGACCAGTTTCTGTGGTTCCTCCTACCCTGCTGTGACAAGCACACACTGCTTGTTCTGTACCTGTATCTCTCTACATGGTGTGACTGGAGTAAACAATCCAGGAATTCCTCCCGCTTCCTTATGTGTCAGAGTGTCTCTAATTCGCACTCCAGCTCAATGACGGAGCTGAAGTGATTCAAGACAGACGTTTACCACAGGTGTCATCATCTGGAGCAGTCTCAGTGTCCACAAATTCCCATATTCTGCAGTCTCAAAACACTACCTGTGCTGCCACTACCTACGTTTAATTATTTTACAGCAGTTATTTATTTATCTGGAGTGCTGATTTGTCTTTAATACTAAATTGTGATCAGATGGATTTAGTTTGGTTTCCATTAGTTACTTCTATTTCTCAGTTTAGTATATTTAACCCATTATGTCTATTTACTAGTTTGGTTTTTGTCCTTGCCTCTTACATAACTTAAAAAGTTTAGTAGCCCCTTAACTACTGTATAATTAAATATTAAAGCATGAACAAATAATTGAACACTTAGCTTTTATTCCTCAGGCTCCACCGCTTATTCCCCTGCGTTAGCTATGATGCAACTTTTCAATTTCTTCTTTCAGCTTGTTTCAGAGCTGTCACTGCTCTGATTCACCCACTCTTTTTAAAATGCTCTTACTGAATCTTTCCCACTCTGTCCCCCACCCAACCTCAGTGTACCGATCGGCACTTAATTGATTTATATTGAAATGTATGATAGCTATGTACCACTAGGCCGGTCAAGGATATATTGCATTGAAGTTGCAATTTATTAAAACAGAGTTATAGGATTCATTGGTACATTGTATTCAATATTCTCCACTCAGTGAGCCCATACTTCACATTTAAAAGCTGCTCCTCAAAGACAAGAAAACACATGAATATTCCAAGAATTATTTCCTTGTCATAACTGGCAAGCCCAGACAGGTTCCTTCATAATAAATATTTATTACTAGGGATTAAATATTAAGCTACCTTATTTCAGGTTTATGGCACTCTCAATGTCCATGGTTACAGTGCACAAGATCAATGTTATGTCCAATTTTAAATTTGGGAGCCAAGCATTAGCCTTCTGTTCAACAAAATATTTCGTCTGCTTGCACTCGAGGCAAAGGAGAACTAATGGTGAACGAACACATCACTGTTGCTAATATTCAGCATGTTAGCTAAACTTTCAGATGCAATTTGGTGTTCTCCTTTCATTAACCCCCCAATAGTGGGTGTAAACTCTTTCCAGCACAAAATTTTCAAAACATACACCAGCAGAGCTTGAACTTGGATGTTCAACTTGGCACTCTTTGCCACTCTAACTGCTCGTTTCCTCCCCCGATCAAATTGTAAACACTCATCCAATGGATGAAAGGATTCAATGTGTTGTATCTTGTCAAATTTTCATGAGCACACAATTTATTTTAGGCAAAATAAATTAACAAGCTCCTGAAGAAATTTTCTTAAGGATTAGATCTTAAAATAAACTATCCTTTTTAGTTATTTGCATCAGGCCGCAGTCCATGTGGTGAAAGTGCTCCCACAATGCGATTGGGTAAGGAGTTCCAGGATTTTGACCCAGTGACAATGAAGGAACGGTGATACATGTCTAAGTCAGGCGAGTGTGCGACTTGGAGGGGAACTTGATTATGACTTTCAGGGCGTTGATAGTGGTAGACTCGGCAATGTTAATGTCACTGAATATCAACGGGAGCTGGTTATTATCTCTGTTGCTGGAGATGATCGTTGCTCGACACTTGTGTGGCATGAATGTTATTTTCCACTCATCAGCCCAAGCCTGGATGTTGTCCAGGTCTTGCTGCATGCGGGCATGGACTGCTTAATTATCTGAGGAATTGCGAATGAAGCTAAACACTGTGCAATCGTCAGCAAACAGCCCCGCTTCTGACTTTATGATAGAGGGAAGGTTATGGATTAAGCAGCTAAAGGTAGTTGATGACCTCCAACAACCATAATCATCTTCCTTTGTGCTGCTTGATAGCACTGTTGACGACTCCTTCGATCACTGCTGATAATTGAGAGTAGGCTGATGGGTCGATAATTAGCTGGGTTGGAGTTGTCCTGCTTTCTGTGGACTGTACATACCTGGGCAATTTTGCTCATTGTTGGGTAAATGCCAGGATTGCAGCTGTATTGAAATAGCTTAGCTAACGGCATGGCTAATTCTGGAGCACAATTCTTCAGCTCTACAACTGGGATACTGTCAGGGTCTGTACCCTTTGTGTTCATGTACTCAGCAGTTTCTTGATGTCATGTGGCGTGAATCGAAATGGCTGAAAACTGGCATTTGTGATGGATGGTGGGGACCTCAGGAGGAGGCCAAGATGGATCATCCACTCGCCATTTCTGGCTGAAGATGCTTGCGAAGACTTCAGCCTTGGTTCCACCATCATAGAGGATGGGACGCTCATGGAGTCTCCACCTCCCATTAGTTGCTTAATTGTCCACCACCATTCAGAAGTAGATGTGGCAGGACTGCAGAGCTTTGACCTGATCCGTTGGTTGTGGGATCGTTTAGCTGTCTATAGCATGCGGCTTCCTCGGTTTAGCATACACGTAGTCCGGTGTTGTAGCTTTGCCAGGTTGGCACCTCATTTTCAGGTGTGCTTGGTGCTGCTCCTGGCATGCTCTTCTACACTCCTCATTGAAACAGGGTTGGTCATCTGGCTTGATGGTAACAAAGGATATGGCGGGCCATGAAATTACAGATTGTGGTGGTATACAACTCTGCTGCTGCTGATGGCCCACAGTGCCTCAGATTCCAAGTTTTGAGCCGCTAGATCTGGTCTTAATCTATCCCACTTAGCAGTGGTAGTGCAAAACTAATGGACACAATGGAGAGTGTGATCAGTGTGAAGACAGGACTTGGTCTCCACGAGGACTGTGCGGTGGTCACTCCTACCAATGCCGTTATGGACAGATGCATATGCGACAGGTAGATCGGCATGGGCAAGATCAAGTAAGTTATTCCCTCGTGTTGGTTCTCACCATCTGGTGCCAGCCCAGTCTGGCAGCTGTGTCCTTCAGGATTCAGCCCGCTTGGTCAGTGGTGGTACTACCGATCCACTCTTGGTGATGAACACTGAAGTCCCCCACTTAGAGTACATTCTGTGCTCTTACTACCCTCGGTGCTTCCTCCAAGTGGTGTTCAACATGGAGCAGTACTGATTCATTGGCTGAGGGAGCATGTTAGGTGGTAAATAGCAGGTTTTCTTGCCCATGTTTGATCTAAAGCCTTGAGACTTCATGGGGTCCAGAGTCAACGTTGAGGACACTTCCTCCTCCTCCTTCTCCACCCACCCTCCCCCAAATCTGGTGGGACATTTGCTTCCATCAAAGTATGCAAAATTCACCCAGTCAGATGAAACTATAAATAGCTATGCAACATCGAAATTTAGAGATTCAGGACATCATATATGCAAGAGCTCTTGATGAACACAGAAAGGCCTTCCAGCCCATTAAGTTCAATCCTTTCGAAAACCATGTATAGTTTACTGCGTCAGGTTTTAACTCTCCTGAGGAAGTAAAACATCCCAAGATAATGCTTTGGGAAATTTCTTCCTGATCCCTAGGGCAATTTGGCAAAATTCCCGGATGTCAATCGAACGTTACAATCTCTATTCTTTGACCAGAACGGAGTGCATGCTACAGGATGAGATTTTCATGATCTAACCAGTGCATGAACCATTAACTTCTGTAAACCTGATTACCTTTATCGGCACTTATCTTATTAACCTTCAATCCTCTTTAGATGCTTGTCCACAAAGAATGGAAATAAAGTGAAATGCTATCCCTCTCCTTCACTTTCAGTTACTAAAGAGAGGGTACCAGATTTACTTTTGCTGTGTTTCTCCCTCAAAGCTGCCTTTATTCAGTACGTAAGCACTGTTGTGCTATCAGTTCAATTGTCAAGTCATGCTATAAAAGCTAACAATTCTTGCGTGCAGCGAGGGTGAACATGCAATTCAGTTTGTCAATTTAAATTGCTAACTTTGATCAAAACACAAGAATATTTTTTCCCCAACTTTCATATTTAGCTCACTTTAATGAATACTCCTAAAACAAAAATTGTGGTCATGTTACCAAAATTCCTTCCCTGCAAAAGTCACTAACCCAATTCCCATCGAAAATAATGGAAACAGTGCAGATGCCTGACATTCTTCCAGTCTAGAAGGCTGTAAATCCAGATGGCTACAATTGGGACCTTTCCCATATACTTCAACACAATTAGCGTGTATGTTGACTATAAGTAGTTATTAAATTCTTTCATGCTCAGGCCACCAGGAAAAGGCTGAATATCAGCACTTCTCACACACGTCTGATTAAAATCATCAACTGCTGACAATCCTGGGAATTAAAATTCTCACGTCAAAGTGCAAATATTGCAAAACAATCACAAAATTGCTTGTTTTACAGTAGGAACACAGGAACTGCTTGATGAAAAAAGACCACGGTCCATCTAGTTCGTCTTCTACCATCCTGGCAGTCACATGATACAATGATAATGGAGTTGTTGACTAATTATAGCAATCAATCTTCATTAATTAGGCTATAACACACCCAGAAATGACACGAGGAAAACCCCAGTGGTGGATAGCTTCTGGAACCATAGGTCCCAACAAGTCACCTTTTTCCCCCCCAAGCATTCTGCACTTACCACATGTCATATTTTCCCCACAGTGCATGTCTGGCCATTTTCTAAAATTTAATAAATTCTCCCACCAATGCACGAAGTATTATTTTTCCTCTGCTGCCATGTATACCCAGTCACAAGTTATAAATTGCAAGGAAAATTTGAAGTGGTTTGGGAATTAATGATAAAGTACAAAATGTAATTATTTGGGTTTTTTTCTCAACGCGATCAGACCTCCCACAGTACTGTTGATGCATGGAGCAGGTTGTTGGGCTGTGTATCTGGTGGAGCCAAGGTGTAGGAGTGGAGGTCACTGCTGAGGCTTGGCAAAGGTGGATGTCGCATTGTAGTTTGGTGGTGTGTGGGGGTAGCGGGCAGTAGACTGATTTACAAGAGAAGGATGCTTTTTTAAACTAAGCACAAAAGCAAAGCATGGGAAGAGGTGCATGTGGAGTGAGGCATGGGCTCCTTAAAGGAAAAGTTAGAGGCTTGAGGAAGTTCAGACAACTATAGAAGCATGTTACAAATGGAATTGCAGGTCATTTCTCCGGAATATTCTCCGCACTTCAAGACACAACATTTAAAAGCAACATTTTCAAAATCATTCCTCTTATCGAGACCCCAGGTGGGAAGGTCATGGTAGCTCATAACTTTTTTTCTGCAATGCAACTGAAGAGATATTTGCTTTGGTGGAATATGATTGGGGAGAAAGATTGTGTGACATGAAAGGTAACTAGCTGAAGAAAGAAATAAAAACAACTAATTAGAAAGGAAAAAGCAAGGAAGATACAGTCATGACATGGATGACAGACAAGAAATTATATATAAAAAATTAATACATCTTACCAGTCCTTCACTTGGTTTGATGTTTATTAACTGAACCTCCTCTAGACAAGCGCTCTGGCTTAACAAAGGGTCAGATGTAGATCTAATCGTCTGATCACAAATGCCATTAAGAACTTTACACTGGAAAAAAATGGTTACAAATTGGACTATGGGGCATAGAGTGAACATACTAAGATATCAATTATGTATTTTTATTGGAAGACATCCCCCCGGACACTCCTGCATCAAAATCGATTTTTAAAATATCATATTTGCAATATATTTTTAACCAAAAACTAAACATGCATTAATATTTATGAATTTTGTAACTTCTGCTTGGCCAGTGATTTTTGTTTGTACTAGTTCTCTAACAGATAAAAAAAATATTGGCCTGTAATTTGTGGTCAGTGGCGATGCGACGGCAATCACCTTTGACCTCGAAGAAAGCTGCCCACAAAGATCTCAATTTCTGTGGTGAAAGCTTTAGGTTTGTTGATGTGTAATTGATAGCGCTGTCTATATGGGATTCCTAGCACAATGCCGCAGTGACATCAAGCTGTATAAGCAGCCAATCACATTGAAGAATTCTCAGACAGCAAACCAGGAAATGAAAAGCACTGATTATCTGCACTTTTTTAAAATGTTAGAGAACAAAATAAAGATTGGGACATACACATGGAGTTAAGATAGAAGCTGAAATATCATGAACAAACTTCTAAACAAAAATTGTAATTTTTATCATAATGGAGAAATTTGACATTCCACAAATACAAAAATTAGTTTTTCAGGGCCAGAACAGTTGTTTAGCAGTCAGTACACTGTTAAAACCCCAGTACACCTATTCCAACAAGGCTTAACATTTAATGGGGCGTTTAACAGGGATATTAGTGCAGAAAAGCTCATGCTTTCGTCAGTTCCACAGATTTCACTGATTGCCAGTTAATTGGGGGCGGGGAGCACAGTGCAGCCGGAATCGGAGCAGTGAATGACTGACCGCTACTTCAGGATTTCCACGTTTAGATGCACATGTGCTAAATCCTGAAGTTCGCGGTCAGTACCCACGGCAAAATCCAGGCCATTACTTTAAAAAAAAATAAGAATGCATCTAGAGTAAGAATTTAAGTTGATGACCATAAAATGCAAGACCAAACTTGTCAACTGAAATCTCAACTGTTGCGATTTGTGAAGCTGGTGGAATTATCCAGGTTACTGCAACCAATACCAGAGGCAGTGTAGTGTTAGCACATGTTGCCAAACTCTAGTCCTGATGTTGTTACAACGGGAAGATCCCCAAACTGCTAAAGTTTTACACTCCGCTTTAAATGACGACAAGGAAATAAAAAAAGTGCACAGAATCAAATGCATAAATTTGATTTTGGGGGAAAGTGCCAGATCTAATATTTTAAACTACCTTACACTTTAAAAAGCACTTTTCTGCAACAGAATGTGCTCAAAGACTGCACTGATAACGTATAACAGATTTGAAAAAAGATGTATGAAGTTCTCAATTTAGCAATAACGTATATTCATCCTATTACCAGAAATAAGCCTTTTTTATATTCCAAAAATAAAAGAATGTCACACTGTGTCCATTATTCAAAGAAACAGCACCAGATAATACCCTGGTTATCTAATTTCATTGGTTAGCTAAATCTTTAATTAGTGCAAGATAAAACCACTGGTACTTCAAAGACAACTATCCCATCAACTAGCATTCTATTGTGAAGTAGACACGTTTAAAAACTACATCAGTACATGCTTAAAACCTCAGAGGCAGAGATTCAGTTTCAGGATCAAGCATCAACCCAAAGCAAGGATAGAGCGAGATTCTCCCACGCTTTGCTCAAGTTCAGATACCATATGGCAGAACTTCTGTCCACTGGCATTGTGGATAAATGGACTTTCCAGTGAGGTGCTGCGCCAAATTGGGAAGGTCCCAAGACTGACCTTCCAATCTATGTAGCGTTAGCTGGGGTGACGATAGAGGTACAATGCACCTCAATGTTTCTGGGCTAGAGTTAAGGATAAATAAGCTAGTGTTATATTACTACCCAAGCATTTTAGCTGAAAAGTATGCATGTGGACAAATGTCACTCAATTACAATGCCCCTCCCCCCATAAAGAGCCTGCCCACATACATTTAAATTCAGGAAAATGTCACATCAGTTATTTTTGTATCATATTTCAAATTAGGAACTGGCAATTTACAATTTTGTTAGGGGAAGTTGATATTAGGTTGTGGAAGGGGTGGAGGGGAGAATGAGAGAGATAATCGGGAGCTAGCATGGGCACTTTCTCTACTAATAACGAGCGCTCACAGCGACATGCAACTGCTTCCCCTTCCTCTACTGTTTCAACATGTAGGGTTGGGTTATATTGAGGCTTTAATTGCTTTCCGATAGATTAACATCTGCAGCATTATCAGGAGTATAAAAACAAAATGAGCACTTACAACGTTAATAACACCGTCTTCCATTTCAAACACAGTGGAGTCCTGTCAGTAAAAAGCAATGCAAAACAAAAATCAGTGAGGGAACGTTGAATTATAAAAAGCCACGCATTTTAGATCTCCAGTAAGTTGTAAACAGGAAACACAACGACCGATTTAACCGAGGCAGTTAATCTATCGAGCATATATTTTTAAGACTACTACAGTGCCTACCTCACACCAGAGGGCTTACTTTACAATATACGTTATACAACAAAAACAATGGAAAAACTCTGCACATTTGTCATAGTTAGACGGGAAGAGGAGTTTGGATTACTTTGAATAAATCAGTGATGGCAACAGGATTACAAAGAAAACAGGCTATTCAGTCAAACCAGTCTATGTTGATGTTTATCCTCCACACCAACGGTAGTCTTAATACCATGTGCCCATATCTCTTACCCCCTTTTCCTTCAACCACCTATCCAACATGAAGGAGTGTCAATTTCAACACGTTGGGGGTGTAGAGAGGGTAACGAGTGTGCAGATTGCAATGCAGTCAGTGAATCCAACACTTGAGATAACTTACAACAATTATTCGAAATGGTGGGAGGGCAAGGAATCGGTAAAACAATGTAATTTTTTGAGGGGGGGGGGGTTGTGGGGAAAGAGGAAGAAAAGGGGAAGGTTATCCACTTAAGAAGTCTGGATTTATTGGATAGAACTGTGACCATTTATAAGCTTCAAATGCAGCCTTCTCTTCCACGAGCTAAAGCCCTGTTCAAATTATTGGAATCTGCAATCTGCCTCATGTATAAACCATAGCAGATCAAAAGGTGTGTTTCATACCAATATTACCCCAATACATAGCAAAAAGCCTCATAGTTCAAAGGCCAAATTTTGATCAATGGAGACTACTAGGTAACAGTTGTCTAAAAAGTCAATTGTGTCTAGCATCACTCGGTTGATGTGCTGTTTCAGCTTTTGTGCTGTGTAGCTTCCATCACTGGACAGTGGACCAGCCCCAACCAAACTAAACATGATGCCGGCAGCTTAAACCATTATGAAATGCTGAGAGTTACTTCAACTCTGGGCACATTGTAAATGGAACATGTTACAACTTTGCTAACAATGTTTTGCATACAGCAGCTTTCTTCATCTGTCAATTTTTTTCTTCATTGTACAATGTAGTTGGTTATGAGTTAGCATTGCATTTTCTAGTGCTATGGGGATCCTTCTGTGTAAATACTACTTTGAATATTGTCACCTTTAGCTTTGTTCATCCAACAGTTTCAAATCCACATTCAACATCAGTTATGAATGAATTACAAATTTTAACCATGACAGTAGGAGCACTGTACTGGTTTCTACACCAGCCCTCTATTGACCATTGCATCTTCAGTTACAAAATGCAACTCGGAAATCTATTTCTGCAGTATTCAGCCATGAAATCAGATCCATTATGTATCGGTTACAGGAGGGAGAATGTAACAATTAACATTTAGTTCTGAAAAGGATTAATTACAAAACTAAAAACAACAGTCCAGAAATTGTAGGTGGTTTAGTGAATAATTCCTAGTTAGAAGTTAATTCCACTACTAAATAATTGGGTAGATTATGGTGTTAGACAGCTGAAAACATTGCTGATGAGCCATTTTTGGCTGGGGGTGGGGGAGGGGCAGGGGAGAACAATGGTGAAAGAAAAGAGTAGAGAGGGCTTACAGCACAACTAAATTTAGAACCGGTTTTTACAAAACATGCACCTAAATATTCCAAGTAGCTGGGATGATATTTCATGCCCAGAGAGCCATATCCAGGGCCATGATTCATGACCCCGTGTAAGATTTCTTAATTAGTGACTTAAAGAATATTGAAGTGCACTAGCTCAGTGACTCCCGACTTGTACAAAGCAGTTACTTCTGCCTGTTGTGCACTGGTTCAGGTGTCGATTGCTGGAAATGACACTGGTTTCATCGTGTTATATTGGAGGCTTTAAATGTCCATTTAACATCCACTAAGCATGTGTATTTAGGTGTATTTAGTTGTATTGAGAGTAGGATTGCTACAAGTTAGAAATTTTTCACTTCTTTGAAGGAATTCCAATAAAAATGTTCATGCAATTCAGATATAATCAATACAATTAATGGTAGCAACACTACAGATAGCGGTTAAGGAAAGGGACACTTCCCGGGCCAACCCGCTACTCTTCCCCATCTCTTCAGCCAGCCACGCCCTCCCCCTCCCCCCCTTCCAAATCATCTCTGTGGGTCACTACACATTAACATTGCAAACACAAATGAAAATAGCTACAAGCAACTTCAACTTCCGAATAGGAAATCCATCTATTAGCACAAAATGTTCCTATTAGTGACCGAGGGGTTAAAGCTACCAGGGTGCACATCATTTAGGACTCCGCGGTCATTTTATGGACCCTGTTTATTTACTGCACTTCAAACAGACTTCAAACCAGTTTCTCTGTATTGATACAGTGCCCAAGTTTAGCAGCCCCAGTAGTTCTGTTGCTTACGGTTCAAGGCAACTAATAAATCTAGCAACACACTGAATTATTCCCTTCTTCAAACAACTTCAAAGGATTTTCATGTCCACTTTTAAGGGAGGTTCATCTCATTATTTCTGCCCAATGAAGTTTGGCCCATTATCACAGTTCAACTACTTTCAAAAGAAATCCTCGTGCAAAAACAGTTTATGAACAGCAGAGACATTACTTTCATTATGGGTCACGCGGGGCAGAATTCTCCCCATCTAAAAGATCCCATCGATCAAATGCTACTTGCTTCCATGAACAGCCCTTTCTTTTGGCTGTGCTGAAGCCAAGTCAGAAACTGGTGCTGTAAAGTGTTGGAAATGTCAACAACTGCAGCACAGACCATTAACACCCAACACCATTCATACAACATATTTCCACTAGGTTATTAAAACGATGCAGCAAATGCAGGCACGGTGCTTTCTCCCATTCGGAGATCTGTACAGGCATCTCATGCTTTGGTTACTTTTGGGACGGAGAAAGGAGGGAAGTAAATGCTGTTTTAAAATATGTACCTGATACTTCTGCCCTACTTCTTTCCTCAAATATTGCAGTGTATGGGTCCACCAGTAAAAAAAATAAATTGTAATGACTGCTGATTTTAGACAACATTTTAAACTCATCTCTATTGTACTTAGCAAAAAATTACAGCCAAAGCCCTTTATATAAAGGGGTGAATGTAGCATG
This sequence comes from Squalus acanthias, assembly GCA_030390025.1. NCBI lineage: Eukaryota > Metazoa > Chordata > Chondrichthyes > Squaliformes > Squalidae > Squalus > Squalus acanthias. Next base: position 61,361,140 of record CM059436.1, on the reverse strand, counting down.
CAAAAACATCCAAGTATCAAGATGGTTGAAAGTATAGCCATATTTTCTACACTGAAATATCTACAGCCTATAATTTATCACATGAAAGGGAAGATGACACAGAAAAGAACACAACAGAAATTCAGTGGTCAAAGTGGGAAAAACGAGAAAACTAGTGTGCAACTGGCTCCACTGTGCCATTTAGAAATGTGAAAAACTCAAGTTAATTTGTAAAAAAACACTTGCATATGGGGTCAACATGTTGCAGTGGTTGAAAGTCATTTTATCTTTGCAACTTCAAGTTAGCCATCCCAGAATAATGGAATGAAAGTCTGCAGGAGTTCCAAGTGAAACGTGCATCAATCTAAACCCTAATGGGGACAGCTCCACAACACAAGTGCCCACTGACATGACATTCGGTGTGTGAGCAGATATGCAAGACAAAACAAAACCTTGTACTATGAAGCTTAAATAAAATTCAACAGGCAGTGAATCTTTTCTGCTTGGATTAAAAACTGACCAGAATATGGGCATTTTGTGACTTCTACACATATTAAACAGTAGGTACCAGTCTCTTGGCAGACTGGCTCAATAGCCTTGTGTCATTAATCAGTCCCTGCAGTATGCTTCGTTTGAAGATAGCACTTTTACAGGAAGAAACAATAAATTTAAGAGCAACCTCGACACCTACAAACACAAGTCTAAATACAGACAGGCACCATTGTTCAGAGAGCTCCACATTGCTTTAATTTTAAAACCAATGCATCAACGTTAGACCTACACGTCAATAAGTTATGTCCGCTTCCTGTTAGAACTGATGGCGAAGATGCATTTGTGGGATTAGGAGTAAATCAGTTACAAGACCCACGCAGAGAGTGATCTATACTTCATGCATACAAGGTCCCGGAACCAACATTCAGCAGCACAAATGCCTCCCTCCCTCCAAAATTCTTTTCAGGTACAAAACTTTTTTAGGTTAAGGTTGCTATGAAAATGCTTTGTGTCTGCGCTATCCGATTTGTAACAATGGGAACTGATGCTGTGTTTGTATTACAGAGCAGTTGTTAGAAGTGATCCTTTAATACCCTGGTGGCTCCCACAAATGCATCTTTGCTATCAGTTCTATCAAACGCATAATCCCTATACCTAGAAATCATGCAAGCAACCTTAACTTTCACTAAGAGGTACAAGAGGGAGACCACGTAGGTAATAGAGGAAACCCTACCATTACCTCACATTGTTCATTGATGAGCTAATATTCCTTGCCACTTTTCCACAATTCAGTCTCGAGCAACCACAAAGCGGGCACCCCCAGTTTTTTGAACTTATTGGCCCAAAATTTGCGATCCGAGGCTTCCCGCGGGTGGATGCCTTCGCCTGCAGGCAAACTGAATGTGCAGCCCATCTACAGGCTGATGCAGTTTCCTAATTGCTGTCCTGCACGGATCTTTGAGCCATTGGAGAACAGCAAGAGACGAAAAATGAATCCTGACTCTTGCGCACACAAAAGCTTGCGTGTGCTTACAATATTGCTCTGGAATCTACCTGCAGAGCCACCAGGGTATTAAAGGATCACTTCTTATAACTGCTCTGTAATACAAACACAGCATATCAGTTCCCATTGTTACGCATCTACGCATTTACCTGGTGGCCCAGGAGGTACGGAGGCTTGCGATCCTGGGCCTCTCCGGGTATGCACGGGCAGAGGCCCACGTATCCCAGGGTCGCAAGTTCCGGGTTTTAGCTCATGCACTTCGCATGCCTAAACCCGGAACTTGTGCGGCCCCTACGGGCGCGTGCGCACCTCGTACACACCCATAGGGGTCGCAAAATACAGCCCATTAACTTTGGTTTGAGCAAGTTTCCATTCAACCCATGTGTTACTATCCTTCATATGGGCTTGTATATTAATGTCAACACTGTTGCACTGTGTAAAATGCGAGAAGAGTTAAATGATATTTAGCCTTGGTTTGACAAAGCTCTATCTCATGATGAAAAGATTTCTTCACTGAGCTAAAGGAAGAAAAAGACAAATCCTTGGAAAACTATGGCAAAGATTCAGATAAGGAAAGAAAGTGCACTTCACTTTCAGCTTATGTTAACAGCCTACTCCTGCTCCTATTTATGTTTTTATGGTAAGAACATTTTAATTATGCTAAACAAATAGAATTTGGTCTTAATACTTTTAAAAAATTGCTTTGAAGATAGCATTAAAATGCACCAAACGGTTAATCAAAAAAAATCACCAACATTCCCATTCATTGACCTTGTGCTTGCCAATAACTGGTACAAGTCCATGTAAAAGTACCACAATACACGTAATACATGCAAAAAATCATGTTCACCCAATAACTTGCCAGCCATATGCAATCTAGAAACAGTGAAAGACAGAACAGATTCCTCTTATCTCTTGTCTCCTCCAGTGCTCACACCAAATACCAAGGGCTCCAGCAGAAGTTAGATCACAAGCCATTAAATCATTAATACAGACCTGTTGAACAGTTGTTGTCAAATCCAAGCACAGCTGTATAATCTTGTTTTTCATCATTGAGTAATCACTGATCCCTGTAAATGGCGACCTGTAATAAAATAAATCTTCTTTTAGAATAGTATGTACAATATACAAGATCTCAACACACAACTTGGGCTATAAACCTGCACACACTGGGATAGTTATGTATATACTAAAATGGATTAGAACAAGCTTCTGAAACATATCCACTAAATACATTAAACTAACAGAAACAAAATACAATGCAAAACTTTGATAATTATTTGTTCCAAAATAATCTTACACCATCATTTAACACGTCTTTAATAAATGAGTCAGTGTGTTCAATGATAATTCCAGAGTACACGCACAGAGTTTCCAAATAGTAACACTATAAACCCAACAGGCATGTTCAAAAATATGATATGGGGAATCCTTCACTTAATAAGTAAATGCTATTTCATGACTCAATGTATATGACTCAGAACTGGGTGGCCCAGCACATTGAAAAGTTGTTTTCCATTTCTGGGACAGGATTCACCAATCCAGACTGGGCAGTCTCAGACAAGTTCTTAGCAGCCACAGGTCCATAGCACAAAGCTATATATAGTTCAGCAATAAACTGAAGTGCAGCTGATACGATAACTGAAAAATTCCAGTTGATGCTCTTCCGAGACAGATGACCAGTCAGCATGGAAGACGCCTACATCTAGCCACATTACACTTCACCTAGAAGAGCTCAATACTAGCACTGGAAGCATGCAATTTATTTGCTTTGATGAATCAAATGCAGACCCCCCAGTCTAAAGCCTCATCAATAAAGAAAACCGCTTTGTATTGTTCTGTAATTGGAAATCAGAACTAAAGATAAAGTAACAAAAAGGTGAAGAAATTAAACTTGATTCCTGTACTTGAAGTGGATTCCCCCTAGCACAATAATCTAAAATGGATCCTTCAGTAAATATGTTCTTTTCCTCATAACATCCCTGTGCTTCCCCCTCTCCCAACAGTTTCTATTTATTGATGCAAATGTACTCTTGTATATGGGACACCCTGTAAAAGTTTACTATTGTGACTTACCAGACTGAGTAATAAGGATTTTAAATTTTTGTATGCTGTGCCCCAGAGCACAAGCCCCTTCCTACATCCCAAGAATACTCCAACATGCCATACCGTGGAGTGCTAGCTGCACCCACAATATCTTCTCCTCCTGCTGCTCTTCCACATCCCACAACTCCCTGATCCAATCCATGCAGCAGGGGGAACTTCTCCCCACAGGGGAGGGAACATGTAGAAAAGATGGCTGGTAACCTTGGACCACTTGCAGGGCCTACAAAAAAATGCTAATACAAATAAAATGTAAAACACTGATGCAGAGAGAGATTGCCTCTATAGATCAAAGTAACAAACTTCATGTATATCTGAGGTGTCCTGCAAAACCTACCATACAGTATATCTGTTTGAATTAACAGGAAAGTGTTGAGGAGCAGGATATTCCTCAATTTCCAGACCAGCCGCTGCACACTGACAATTGTCATAGTAATTGCACACAAGAGAAATTACTGTTCCTTTCAGTTGCACGAGCAGTTATGAACCTTTGGAGCCAGCATCAATTTGTGTGGATATGTACCACTGCTTTTTAGGAACGGCAATGTTTTTCTTTCCTAACCAGAAGCACAAAGTTTAAATTAACTCCCCCCCCCACCCAGGTGTTATACCTTTTGAAGAAAAAAAATGTTGAAAGTTAACTTTCACCTTCGAGTAACTAGCAGCAGCACAGTACGCAAGTGTGCAATTACTTTAGGTTGACATTGTTTACCTGTCCAGCCACGCCAACAAGGCCTTAGCAGCTGCAATGAGGTCCACAACTGAGGTAAGGAAGTCGTTGGGAGGTTTGCGAGAAGTTGTGCCATCATAAGCAGCGTTTTTTCTTCTAGTGCTGATAAAATTCTGGAGGCTATTGGTGGCAGCCCGTAACTTCAGGGCCAAATTCTTCATGCTTTCTGTTTCCAATCCATAATTCTGCAATTAAAAGTGAATCATCAGAATAGAAGTAGCCAAAACAATGATCCTGAACCATCTTCCAATCCTCCTTGGATTTGGGGGTGGTGCCACATGGCTGGAGGATTGTAAATGTTACACTTACGTTTAAAAAGGAGAGAGAATAAACCCAGCAACTACAGGCCAGTCAGCCCAACGTGGAGAAATCTTTAGAGACAATAATCCAGAACAACATTAATTGGCATTTGGAAAAGTATGGGTTAATATATGAAAGTCGGCACAGATTTGTTAAAGGCGAATCGTGTTTGATTAACTTGATTGAGTTCTTTGATGAAGTAACGGAGAAGGTTGACAAGGGTAGTGCAGTTGCTGTGTATATGGACATTCAAAAGTCATTTGATAAAGACCACATAGAAACATAGAAGATAGGAGCAGGAGTAGGCCATTCGGCCCCTCGAGCCTGCTCCGCCATTCGATGAGATCATGGCTGATCGTCTAAACTCAGTACCCTGTACCTGCCTTCTCCCCATATCCCTTGATACCTTTAGCTTTAAGAAACATATCTAACTCATCCTTGAATATATTTAATGACCTCGCCTCAACTACCTTCTGTGGTAAAGAATTCCACAGGTTCACCACTCTCTGGGTGAAGAAATTCCTCCTCATTTCTGTCCTAAATGGTTTACCCGTTATCCGTAGATTATGACCCCTGGTTCTGGACTCTCCGACCATCGGGAACATTCTTCCTGCATCTAGTTTGTCCAGACCTGTCAGAATTTTATATGTTTCGATGAGATCCCCTCTCAATCTTCTATACTCCAGCGAGTATAAGCCCAATCGACCCAATCTCTCCTCATATGTCATTCCTGCCATCCCAGGTATCAGCCTTGTGAATCTTCGCTGAACTCCTTCCATGGCAAGAACATCCTTCCTCAGATAAGGCGACCAAAACTGCACACAGTACTCAAGGTGTGGTCTCACCAAGGCCCTGTACAACTACAGCAGGACATCCCTGTTCCTATACTCAAACCCTTTCGCTATGAAGGCCAACATACCATTTGCCTTCTTCACCGCCTGCTGCACCTGCATGCTTACTTTCAGCGACTGGTGCACAAGGACACCCAGGTCTCGTTGCACTTCCCCTTCTCCCAATCTATTGCCATTCAGATAATAGTCTGCCTTTCTGTTTTTGACACCAAAGTGGATAACCTCGCACTTATCCACGTTATATTGCATCTGCCACATAACAGACAAAATTAAAGCCCATGAGATTGAAGGGATAATGGCAGTGTGGAAACAAATTTGGCTAAGGGACAGAAAGCAAAGAGTAGTGGTGAACGGCTGTTTTTCAGATTGGAGGGAAGTAGACAGTGGTGTTCCCCAGGGGTCAGTATTGGAACCACTGCTCTTTTTGATATACATTAATGCCCTGGACTTGGGTGTACAGGGCATAATTTCAAAGTTTGCAGATAAAATGAAACTCAAATATAGTAAATAATGATAACAAACGGCTTCAGGAAGACAGACAGACTGGTGAAATGGGCAGACATATGGTTGATGAAATTTAACGCAGAGAAGTGTGAAGTGATTCATTTTGGTAGGAAGAATGAGGAAACACAATATGAACTAAATGGTACAATTTTAAAGGGGGTGCAGGAATAGAGACACCTGGGGGTGTAGGTACACAAATCTTTGAAGGTGGCAGGACAAGTTGATGATGCTGTTAAAAAAGCATATGGGATCTTTGGTTTTATAAACAGAGGCATAGAATACAAAAGCAAGGAAGTTATGCTGAACTTCTATAAATCACAGGTTAGGCCTCAGCTGGAGTATTGTTTTCAATTCTTGGGGAAAGTAAGAGAAGGAACACGCTCACACTTGAAGAGTGGCAACTTAAGTACGGGGGGGGGGGGGGGGGGGGGGCCTAACACCACCCATAGAAATATAATCCCAGCACAAGTCACTATCTTCAGGATACAAGTGGGGAAGAAAATCCTCTTCCCACCTCCCCTCAATTTTCTCCCCTCCTAAAAGGTGTGGCTTCTTGCTAGGGTATAGTTCTCTTCACTACCTTGCCCAAGTGTCTTTTTTATTATAACCCTCGACAGGAAGTGCCAACTAGCCAATAAACAACAAGAGCTTTGAGCCTGATTTTCATCCTCACCAATCATAGAAGACTTGCATTTATATAGCGCCTTTCACAACCACCGGACGTCTCAAAGCACTTTACAGCCAATGAAGTACTTTTGGAGTGGAGTTACTGTTGTAATGTAGGAAATGTGGCAGCCAATTTGCACACAGCAAGCTCCCACAAACGGCAATGTGATAATGACCAGATAATCTGTTTGTGATGTTGATTGAGGGATAAATATTGGCCAGGACACAAATATAGATGCTCAGCAGGTGTTACTGAATTGTAATCAGGAGCAGAAACCCTGGGCCAGTTTTCCCTTCACTAACCCAAGGTGCTGAGGTCAACCGAAATGCCTTCACTGCTGCCCGGCAAAGATCGGCAAACTCAGCACAGACCGGAGAGCTTCCAGATCTGTGTGGCTCAGGTACTCTCTGAATAAATTCGCTGAGCCATCAGGGGAGCTTGGATTTATTTAGTCCGTCTAGCATGATCGACAAGAAAAAAGAATTACTAGTCTGAGCAAGCCCAGCTTCTCAAAATTCCTACTCACAGGCAGCATTAGGCTCAAGTTAGAATCACCAACTCCTCTGGGTTTCTGATCTCTGCTGCGTTCACGGTGGAGAGGTGTAAAGTGGAGATCAGATGCCTTCCCACAAGGAGGAAGAAACACAAAAGCATGCTTACGTTAGAAAGTGCACCCGACAGCAAATGCAGTTTTGCTGCCGTTGGCTGGAAACCTTAATTTGGTGTCTCAGCAGCTACCTTCCACTAATAGTGAGAAGTCGCACACCAGGTTATAGTCCACAAGCTTTCGGAGCTGCTGCTCCTTCGTCCGCATCATGTCCACTAATAGTAACCGCGAGGCGCAGGCTTTCACCTTAGGAGTGGCTGCACCAGGTAAAATGAATAGAAAAGAGCAGTGCACAGACCTCACAGGCTTCAGCATGACTGTTGCATTCTAGACACTTAGTAAATATGAAAGCACCTGTAGAATATAACACGAGACACATATCCTATAAACCAGATCAAAACTGCAGCCCCGGAGTTAGTGGGACCAGTAACCCACATTCCTTCAGCTACAGACGTTTTGTCCAGGAAAAGGGGGTGGCCCAAATATAACCTCCATTTATACCAGATTCCCTGCAAAAAAAGTGTAATTGGCTGGTAGCTGGTTCCGTAACCTATGTGAAAGTAACTCCAAAAAAAAAATCACTATTGGTTTCTTATTAGGTTAACTGTGGCTCAGTGATAGCACTCTTGACTCAGTCAGTAGGTTGTGGGTTCAAGTCCCACTCCTGAGACTTGTGCACATAATCTAATCTGACATTTCAGTGTAGTACTGAGGGAGTGCTGCACTGTTGGAGGTGCCACCGAGGCCCCATTTATCCTCTCAGGTGGACATAAAATATTTCATTGCACTATTTCAAAAGAGGAGCATGGGAGCTCTCCCCAGTGTCCTGGCCAATATTTATACCTCAACCAACTTCACAAAAACAGATTATCTGATCACGATCACATTACTGCTTGTGGAACTTTACTGTGCGCCACGTTTCCTACATTATAACAGTGACTCTACATCAAAAGTACTTCATTGGCTGTAAAATGCTTTGGGATGTCCTGAGGTCATGAAAGGTGCTCTATAAATGTACGTCTTTGTTGATCTAAACAGGGCAATGAACTGGAGGATCAAGATACATAGGTCAAAAATCCATACTATATGGTAGCAAAAGGATGATTACACAGACAGACACACAGCAAACTGGTCTCAGCATGAAATTTACCTTGAGGTGAACTCACTGTCAGCGCCAATTCAAAGCACACAGTAAGTCATTCATACTCTACCTGGGGTTCAGAATTAAGCACGATGCAAAATACACAGAACACTCAAAACAACCAGTTCATAGCATGAGCAAAATATGCCAGTCACTTCCAATCGGCACCAGCTGCTCCAGAATGCAATGAGCTACAGTCTAAAGTTTGGAAATTAACCAATTGCTGGATGTGGGGCTCTCGATCAGTACATTGCTGGAACGTATACTGGATGTAGAATTTCCTGGTACTAAACTATAGATTTCGCAAAAGCAGCAATATTTATGTCGCACCTTTTAACGTAGAAAAATGTCCCAGTGTTTCACTGAGGTGCAATCATACAAAAATAGACACGGAGTAAAGAAAGAGATTACAGTGGGAAGCTACGTCATGAAGGAGAGTTTTAATAAGTTTTAAAGGAAGAGAGGAAGGTGAAGAGGTAGAGTGGTGTATGCAGAGAATTCCAGATTGTGGAGCCTAGATAGCTGATAGCACAGCTACCAAGTGTAGGGTGAAGGGACTGGGATGCACAAGAGGCCAGAATCAGAGGAACAAAGAGTTTGAAAGGCAGGGGGGGGGGGGAAAGAGAAGAAAAAGAGGTTGTACAGTTAGAGGAGGTTAGAGAGATAGGGAGGGGCGAGGACATAAAGGAACTTAAACACAAGAATACAAATTTTAAATTGGAAGCATCAGGTGACTGGGATGCTAAGACACAAGTGAGCAGGGACTCGGTTGGGACAGGATACTGGCAGTAGAGTTTTCAACAAGATGAAGTTTATAGACCATGCAGGATGGAAGGTCAGCAAGGCGAGCAATGAACTAGTCAAGTCTAGAGTTGACAAGGCATGGGTGAGAGTCGCAGTAGCTGATAGACTAAGGCAGGCAGGGGATGTGGTCTTTGTGACAGAAAGAATATGTGGTTGGAAGCTAAGCTCAGGGTTGAATAGGATGCCGAGACTGTGAACAGTTTGGTTCAATCTGAGACAGTGGCCGGGAAGGGTCTGAACCAGCAGCAAGAGTACAGAGTTTGTGGTGGGGGCCATTCTGATGGTTTTGTTTCACTGTTGGAAATTGCAGCTTATTCAAGACTGGATGGATACGTAGTCTGAGAGAAGAGACACAGTGGAGGGGTCAAGACAGGTAATGGAGAGCGCTAGTCGTCGCCAGCATACTTGTGGAACCTGACCCCATGTCTTCGGATGATACCACCAAGGAGCAGCATGTAAATGAGGAACAGGAGGGATGAAGGATATATCCTTGAGGTAGCGTTGCAGGGGCGGGAAGAGAAGCCATTGATGGAGATGTTGTGGCTACGATTGTATAGGAAAGAGTGGAACCAGGCACAGGCACTCCCACTAACAGGGCAATGGAGGAGAGTCATCAGGAAGAGGATGGTGTGGTTTGTCAAAGGCTGCAGAAAAAATGCAGAGGCATGGTGAATCATGGTCACAGAGGATGCTATTTGTGACTTTGATTAGTTCCATTTCAAGGCTGTGTCAATGCTGAAACCTGATTAATATATTCAAACGTGGGAGTTAAGGGAAAGATGGGCATGGAATTGGGACATGATAGCACATTCACGTACTTTGGAGAGGAACGGGAGATTGGAGATAGGGGTGCAGTTTGCAAAGACAGAGAAGAATCATCGAATAGTACAGCACAGGAGGCCATTCAGCTTAATCTTATAGGGTGGATAATGGCAATTTAAAGGGAGGGTACAGTCCTTGAGGAGTGATGTCAATATATTATACTCTTGTGATCATGTATTAAAAGAAAAAAAATCAGGTTGTTCAAAAATTTATTAAATTGAAGACAGGTTTTAAAGAGATACCAGATCAACCAATCAGGTTTCAGAAGACTGTTACAACCAGCTACAGTTTCAATGTTTACCATAAAGGGAACATAACTGCACAACTGTCTTGCAATTCCTCTCGGGCATTTTCTATACAGTGCCTTTTTTGCCAGGCTGGCGAAAAGAAAAATGCAAAAATCTCATTTTGCATAATTTGCATTGCAACATGCACTATTTTTGTATGTAGAAACAAAGAGAGATAGAGGAACAGATATGTAGGCAAATCTCAGAAGTGTAGAAATAATAGGGTAATAGTAGGGGATTTCAACTTCACCAATATTAACTGGGATAGTCAGAGTGTGAAAGGCTTAGAGGGTGCGGAATTCTTAAAGTGCATCCAGGAGAGCTTTTTGAGCCAGCATGTAGAAAGTCCTACAAGAGAGGGGGCGGTACTGGACCTAATTCTAGGGAATGTAGCCGGGCAAGTGGTAGAAGTGTCAGTAGGAGAGCATTTTGGTGACAGTGACCATAATTCGGTGAGATTTAAGGTAGTCATGGAAAAGGACAAAGATGGACCGGAAATAAAGGTTCTAAATTGGGGGAAGGCCGATTTTAATATGATAAGGCAGGATCTGGCCAAAGTGGACTGGGATCAGCTACTTGTAGGAAAATCCACATCAGAGCAGTGGGAGTCATTCAGAAAGGAAAGAGAGAGAGAGAGAGAGAGAGAGAGAGAGAGAGAGAGAGAGAGAGAGAGAGTACAGTGCCAACATGTTCCTGTGAAGGTCAAGAGTGGGACCAACAAGTCCAGGGAACCCTGGATGTCAAGGGATATACAAGAATGTATTAGGAATAAAAGAGAGGCTTTTGGCAGATACAAAGGACTAAAAACAGTGGAAGCCCTGGAGGAGTATAGAAAGTGCAGGGGGGGTACTTAAAGAAATTAGGAGAGCGAAGAGGGGGCATGAAAAAACACTGGCGGGCAAAATAAAGGAAAATCCCAAGGTGTTTTAAAAGTATATTAAGGGCAAGAGGATAACCAGGGAAAGAGTAGGGCCCATTAGGGACCAAAGTGGCAATGTGTGTGTAGAGCCGGAAGATGTAGGTGAGGTTTTAAATGAATATTTTGCATCTGTGTTCACTATGGAGAAGGACGATGTAGGCATAGAAATCAGGCAGGGGGATTGAGATATACTTGAACAAATTAGTGTTGAGAGGGAGGAGGTACTAGCGGTTTTAGCAGGCTTAAAAGTGGATAAATCCCCAGGCCCAGACGAGATGTATCCCAGGCTGCTGTGTGAGGCAAGGGAGGAGATTGCAGGGGCTCCGACACAAATTTTCAGAACCTCTCTGGCCACAGGGGAGCTCCCAGAGGACTGGAGGACAGCTAACAGAGTACCATTATTCAAGAAGGGTAGTAGGGATAAACCAGGGAATTGCAGGCCAGTGAGCCCATCAGTGGTAGGGAAATTATTGAATAAAATTTGAGGGACAGAATTAGTCTCCACTTGGAGATGCAAGGATTAATCAAGGATAGACAGCATGGCTTTGTCAGGGGGGAGATCATGTCTAACCAATTTGATTGAATTTTTCGAGGGGGTGACTAGGTGTGTGGATGAGGGTAGTGCAGTTGATGTAGTCTACATGGACTTCAGTAAGGCTTTTGACAAAGTCCCGCATGGGAGACTGGTCAAGAAGGTAAGAGCCCATAGGATCCAGGGCAACTTGGCACATTGGATCCAAAATTGGCTTAGTGGCAGGAGGCAGAGGGTGATGGTCGAAGATTGTTTTTGTGACTGGAAGCCTGTGTCCAGTGGTGTACCGCAGGGATCGGTGCTGGGTCCCTTGCTGTTTGTAGTGTACATTAATGATTTAGATATGAATATCGGAGGTATGATCAGTAAGTTCGCAGATGACACGAAAATTGGTGGAGTGGTAAATAGCGAGGAGGGAAGCCTCAGGCTATAGGACGATAGACAGGTTGGTCAGATGGGCAGAACAGTGGCAAATGGAATTTAACCCTGAAAAGTGAGGGGTGATGCATTTTGGGAGGACTAACAAGGCAAGGGAATACACAATGAATGGTAGGACCCTAGGAAGGACAGAGGATCAGAGGGACCTTGGTGTGCATGTACATATCTACCTGTCCTGCTGCCTTCAGGGATCTAAGGTGGTTAAAAAGGCATATGGGATACTTGCCTTCATTAGCCGAGGCATAGAATATAAGAGCAGGGAGGATATGATGGAGCTGTACAAAACGCTAGTTTAGGCCACAGCTGGAATACTGTGTGCAGTTCTGGTCGCCACACTATAGGAAGGATGTGATTGCATTGGAGAGGGTGCAGAGGAGATTCACCAGGATGTTACCTGGGCTGGAGCGCTTCAGTTATGAAGAGAGACTGGACAGGGTGGGGTGGTTTTCCTTAGAGCAGAGAAGGCTGAGGGGGGACCTGATTAAGGTGTACAAAATTGAGAGGGGCATAGATAGGAAGGAACTTTTCCCCTTAGTAGAGGGGTCAATAACCAGGGGGCATAGTTTCAAGGTAAGGGGCAGGAGGTTTAGAGGGGATTTGAGTAAAAACTTTTTCACCCAGAGGGTGGTTGGAATCTGGAACTCACTGCCTGAAAGGGTGGTAGAGGCAGGAACCCTCACAACATTCAAGAAGCATTTAGATGAGCACTTGAAACGCCATAGAATACAAGGCTACGGACCAAGTGCTGGAAAATGGGATTAGAATAGATAGGGCTTGATGGCCGGCGCGGACATGATGGGCCGATGGGCCTCTTTCTGTGCTGTATAACTATGACTAAATGCCCCGGTATTTTTCTAACCTGCACAGTTCTGCCAGTTTATCCTGGTGCAAAGTTAATCTATTTTCTACAGAAACCTGAACACGGAGGGTGGCTCAGTGAGGAGTACTGGCATGTTTAGTCGTAGAAATCTGGAATTCTCTCCCTCAAATGGTTGCGGATGCTGGAACAATTGGAGCTTTCAAGACTGAGATTGGTAGATTTATATTAGGTATGGGTATCAAGGGTTTTGGAGCTAAGGTACGTAAATGAAGTCGAGGTACAGATCAGCCATAATCTAATTGAATGGTGGATCAGGCTCGAGGAGCTGAATGGCCTACTCCTGTTCCTATGTTTAGCAGAAAGTGGTAGAATGGGAGGCCCTGTTCAGACCCAAAAAGGTCAAGACAGCAGCATTTTCTTGCAAGAGGGAGTGAAGAAAAAAAAAGAGGGGAGAGAGAAGCCAGCTAGGATATTTGTTTTTCTCTTTCACTTCTCTCCACTTCCCCACTTTAAATCCTGCTTTTTAGCATCTTGATCTCAGAATCTTCCAGAACTAGCAGAATCCTGTCGAACAGTTTAGCACGTCACAACTTCACAAATCAGAAGCATGACCCGTACACAAGCAAAAATTAGGATTCAGCAGATAGCAAATGAAACCAGAGTATTTTAATACAGCAGCACAATTGCCTAATAAAACATTTCATCACTTCACAGGAACAATTGACTGCTTCACAAGTTTTCCTACCTTGAAGCGTTTGGTCTCAATAAATACTACTACTTTTAAAGATGTGGAGTCGCATTGGGAGAAGGGTGGAGAGGAGGAAAGAGGCAATGCAGGGTGTGCCATACAGTATATAGTCCGCATTTTGTATGCCATTTATGCAAAGCAGATTGAAGCGGACACGTGTGTGTGGCAGGGGGGGGGGGGGGGGGGGGGGGGGGAAGGGGGGTGAAAGAGGAGCGAGTATATTCCTTTTAAATAAAAAGGTAGGTAAAATCTAGTCCGGCTACAATAAGCTGTTTTCTAATTAAATTCACTTACTGAAAGGAGAGAATAGAAGAACATCTAGGGAAAAAAAGTATAATAATGAATAGTCAGCATGGATTTCAAAAGGGAAAATCTTGCTTGACCAACCTTATTGAATTTTTTTTTTTTTTAAAAAGAGGTAACAGAGAATAGACAATGATAATGCAGTAGATGTAATTTTATCTAGATTTTCTAAAGGCCTTCGATAAGGTACCCCATAATAGACTAATGAATAAGATCAGAGAATGCGGAGTCAGGGGACAAGTAGCAGAATGGATTGCTAGCTGGCTTCAAAACAAAGAGTAGGGGTAAAGGGTAGTTATTCACAATGGCAGAAGGTGGGTCGTGGTGTTCCACAAGGATCAGTGCGGGACCACTGCTGTTCACAATTTACATTAATGATTTAGACTTTGGAATCAAAAACAATTTCTAAATTTGTGGATGATACCAATTTTTTTTTTTGGGGGGGGGGGGGGGGGCGGAGATAGTCAATACAGAGGAGGACTACAACAAATTACATGAGAATGTTAATAAACTTGCAGAATGGGCAAATAATTGGCAAATGAAGTTCAACACAGATAAATGTGAGGTATTACATTTTGGTAGGAAGAATAGGGAGGTCACTTATCACTTGGAGGGTGCGCGTCTAGGTGGGGTGGAGGAACGAAGGGATCGCAGAGTACAGATACACAAATCACAAAGTTGCGCCACAGGTTAGCAAGGCCATAAAAAAAGCAAACCAAGCACTAGGGTTTATTTCTAGAGGGATAGAATTGAAAAGTAGGGAAGTTATGCTAAACTTGGATCGAACATTGCTTAGACTACACTTAGAGTACTGTGTAGAGTTCTGGTCGCCATATTATAAAAAGGATAGAGGCACTAGAGAGGGTGCAGAGAAGATTTACAAGGATGATACCAGAAATGCGAGGGTATACATATAAGTAAAGGATGAACAGGCTGGTTCTCTTTTCTCTTGAAAAAAGGCTAAGGGGTGACCTAAGAGAGGTCTTCAAAATTATGAGAGCTTTTGATAGAGTGGATACAGAGAGAATGTTTCCACTTGTGGGGAAGAGCATAACTAGAGGCCATCAATATAAGATAGTCATCAAGAAATCCAATAGGGAATTCAGAAGAAACTTCTTTACCCAAAGAGTGGCGAGAATGTGGAACTCGCTACCACGGAGTGGTTGAAGCGAATAGTATAGATTAATTTAAGAGGAGGCTGGACAAGCATATGAGGGAGAAGGGAATAGAGGGTTATGCTGATAGATTTAGATGAGGAAAGACGGGAGGAGGCTCGAGTGCAGCATAAACGCCGGCATGGACTGGTTGGGCCGAATGGCCTGTTTCTGTGCCGTATATCCTATGTAATGTAATCCTATGAATCAAGCAGCTAAAAAACACAACCACCTTGTATGCCACCTACAAAAGTGGCTGATATGCTAATACAGGGACCTCATCCAGCTGCAAACAGAATGCCAGTTTGATATTCATGGAACGTTACAGCATAGAAACTGGCCAATTAAATCTGTATTGGTCTATTTCCTCCATGTGAACCACCCAACTCTAAGCACACTTCAGCCCTTGTAAACAATTGCTTCAACAGCATTTTGTGGCACATAATTTCACATTCTAACCACCCTCTGAGTAAAGAATCTTTTTCTCACGTCCCCTTAGATTTATGCCCTCGTCACGGTCTTGCTGATCACTGGAAGAATCGAACATGGTTTGTCTCGTCCAAATCTTCATACCTTACACAGATAAAAGTCCCAACTTCGCAAATCTCCCTTTATAACTAGCCGCTCGCACCCAGCTACATCCTCGTGAATCTACACCGTTCCATTTTTGTTGCTTTTATATAATAATCCAACTGTGACCTAACTAAAGGTCTGGCACAAGTTCAACGTTTGCTTCCTTGCTTTTGTATTCTATGCCTCCAAAACTAAGGATTCCAATTGTCTTTTAAAAAAATCTGGCCAAGAGATTTTAGATGGAATCAGGATTGTGCTTAAATCAAGATTTTTTTATAAACTATTGCTTTCTTTAAAAATTTTGATCTGTGATATTGGGTGTTGCTGGCAAAGCTACATCTAATGCTCATCCCTAGCTGCCCTGCAAAGATGGTGGTGGGCCTGCTCCAAAAACCCGCATCGTGTTTATTTTTCACTGACAATTTTTTTTTTTTTAAAGTGTCATACATGGCTCAGTTGGTAGCACTCTCACCTCGGAATTAGACGGTTGTGTGTTCAAGTCCCACTCCAGAGAAGTGAGCACAAAATCTAAGCTGACACTCCAGTGCAGTACTGAGGAAGTGCTGCACTGTTGAGTTGTCATCTTTTGGATGAATCGTTAAACTGAGGCCCCTTCTGTCGTCAGGTGGATTCCACGCCACTATTGCCGAAGAGGAGCAGGGAGGTTCTCCCTGGTGTTCTAACCAATATTTATCCCTCAACCAACATCACTGAAAGCAATCTGGTCATAATCACACTGCTGTTTGTGGGATCTTGCTGTGCACAAATTGGCTGCTGCGTTTCCTACATTACAACAGTGACTACACTACAAAAATACTTCATTGGCTGTAAAGCGCTGAGCCATTCCAAGATTGTGAAAGGCGCTATATAAATGCAAGTCTTTTTAAGTCTTCATTGTGAAGCATCACCCAGGACCTACACAGGCCACTTCAAAAGCAGAGGATTACTACACTCCGATTTCAAGGTTGTAAGTGCACAGAAAAAAACCTCACTAGATCAGATTCTGAAATTTCATCACTGTGGGATCAAAACAGTTCCATAAAACTCCACACTGAAGTTCGAAATCATGGACAGATGAAGACCTCTGGATATGCAACCCAATTTATTTCACCCACAAAAAAGGTTTCAACACAGATGTCAAGTGCAGAGCATGGCTTTCATAAATGTGAACTGAACCTACCAATACTTTCTATGCTTGTGAAATGGGAATTTATCAATACTTACACACTCAGTTTTGTAAAATCAAAGTAAATCTCTGGTTTTGGATTGTGAAAGTCAGCTTTTACTAGCCAAGCAAATTTTGTTTTCCAGCACATGCTAAAAATGGACATTCTGTACAAAACAAGATCATAGGCTGGACACAAAGGATTGCAGAGGCACTTAGTTTAGTGGCAAGTTCATATACAGTTTATACTGCAGATAAACCCTGGAGATTCAATGTGCTAGTTTAAACAAAACCAATTAACACAAATGAGCACAATTCCAAGTTCGAGTTGCCTTTTCAACACCATATAGCCTTACCATTTGTAACTTACAAGTTCATGCACTCAATATCAAATGTTTCATATTTATAAATATTCTTTTGATTATACTTGGATCGAGATTACTTGGCCTTTTATCAGAATTGAACTGTTTAACATGGCCATTTTCGTTTCCATTTCATTCTTGCCTTGCAGTAAACACACCCATTAACTGGAGCAATACTTCAGATAATTTATCTATTCTCTCAATGTAAACACTTTTTTTGGTTCCGCCTAGAAGTGCTTTTACATGATAAATATGAATGAGAACCAGCAGACCAGAACATAAAATGCTTTAAATTTTATCAAAGGAGTTTGCCTTTAAATCACCATATAAATTATACATAATAATTGGAGCCAAATAGGAGGTGAACAATATAGATGGCAATGTGTTAAGACATTAATACACTTGGTAGGTAAACTACGAACATAAAAATTGAGCACGAACAATTGAATACCACCACCACATTTATAATGCAGCACCGCTGCTGGAGGCAACTGCAACAGGTGGCATGAATGCTTCTGGCAAGATGATGCATCAACTCTGGGATGGTTTTCCCCCCCATACAGTTGGCAAATAGATAGGTACCGACAGTGGCACTGGATGTTGCACGCAGCCTTTTTTGGGACCACTGCCCACCTGTACAGATCAGCAACCGTATTTGTTTAATTACCGGCCTTCACAGGCCTACCTCAAATATCAGGAAAAGGGGTCTGTGGACCAAAAAGTAAAAGCAAAGTCATTGGAATCGCTCCAAATTCTATTTTACAGGCTTTGAAAATGTACTTTTATACCACATGATTTTTATATTGGAAATCTGCAGTATTTATACTGGACTCGCAGGAGGAATATACTCCAAAATATATTCATGATTCAAATATCAAAACAGCACACAACTTAGCACTTTCTCGCACTACAGATTTGCAAGCAACTGTGTTAAGGCATCCCACGTTTTGAACAGTAGAAAATGCCTTGCTTTATGCTGACTGGCAATTGGTTTTAAAATTAGCACTGTGTGCAATTTTCATGCTAGAGTCAAGTTACCTACAAAGTAACAGATGTGGTAAACTAATCCTGGAAGCTGCACAGTGACCTATAACGCAAAGGAGGGAACACGCGCTTTAAGGATACAGTGGAGCCTTGCTACAATGCACTCGGAGGATCCAGCACAATGCACTAGCGCAAGGAGTTACTGTACACTACGCATTTTATAAGCAAAAGTTATTGCAGGTCAGGATTGATAGATACTACAAATCAGTTTGTTAAAAAACCATGGGTGGTTAATCGTTGTGCAAGCATTTCTTCAGAATTTTCTTTTAGAAACAAGATATTAACCTCAGGCTTTCGTGCAGTTTTTTTGGCAGATTGGTGATTGAATAGAAATATTAGCAATTCTCACCAATGTTGCCAATTAAGACACGCATTAAAACATGCCCAAGGTAATGACAGACTAGAATGGGCTCATTCCCATGAGATATAAAACTTGAGAAATCCAGCATGTCAGAACATAAGTCCTTCATCAATGCAGGTTCAAGTCTTGAGGCAGCAAACTTTATCTCAACATTACTGAAGCCAACAGTTGAACAGTAATTTAAGCTTAGATTTGCCACATGCACTCAGATAGAAAAACGAAGAACAACAAAGTGCAAATTCTTAACATGGTCAACAGATTAAATACCGAAATCCTCGGCAGTCATGCACTTTTATAGATAAGGGAGCAGAGTTCATTTTAGACTCATCCAGCATTTCCATTCAAATGGTTGTTGAGTACTGAAATAGAATACTAAATATATAACCAGATATTACTGAATGGAACTTTTACCAATTCGGTACTTTGCACGTCTTGATTGGAATCAGCCTTGGCTCAGTGGTAGCTCTTGACTATGTCAAAAGGAGTTGGTTCAAACCACACACCAGAGACCTATGCACATATTCTTGGATGACATTTCAGTGCAGTACTGAGGAAGTACTGCCCTGTCATAGGTGTCATCTTTCTGATAAGAGGTTAAGCGGAGGCTGTCTGCCCTCTCAGGTGAACGCAAAGATCCTATGGTACTATTTGAAGAGAAGGAGCAGGGGAGTTTTCCCCAGTGCCCTGGCCAACATTTATTCATCAACCAACACCATTAAAACAGATTACCTGGCTATTTATCTCATTGCTAGCTGTGGGATCTTTCTGTACACAAATTAGCTGCTGCGTTTCCCTACATTAGAACAGTGACTGACTGCTCTTCAAAAGAACCATATGGGCCTAGAAACAGAAGTAGGCCATTCGGCCCTTCGAGCCTGCTCCGCCATTCAATATGATCATGGCTGATCCTCTATCTCAATACCATATTCCCGCTCTCTCCCCATACCCCTTGATGCCTGAAACTCTTTGCGACATCTGAGGTTGTGAAAGGCGCTATGTAAAAGCAAAAGTTCTTCCTTGTTTCTGGCATAAATCACATGATAATTTGAAGTTTGCATCCTGGAAATTTTAGGAATGGTACAAAATGCTTACTGTAAAGATCATTTTAATCCAATATTAAAAGCTTTGACGGGTTAGAAAGAGCTGACTGTGATAAGATTATTTTTCTTTAATTTTGCACCAAATGGAAAGGTAAACTTTACAATCTGATTTCCAGATTACACTTGTAAAATGTACATTAAACTGTGTCAGATCAGTATCAGGAAACATTTAAATCTCAGTCATGTCTAGCATGAGTTTGTCACACATCACAAGTTGCGATTTGTTTGATGCAAAACAAAAGCGAATCAGTGACCTACAGCCCAAAATTTGCAAGCAGTTACAAGTGTTCTGTGAATACCTTCAGCACTTACAACCAACCAATCAGGACTTTCTCCTTCTAGAGCATTTCCCACGGACTGTACTCCAGCGGTGCCCTTAAAAAGGGACTGACCAGATTAGCATCTGATCACATTCAGTGCTTTAGATATCAGTGAGTGACACCTCCAAACATCCACTAGTACATACAAATATTCAGAATCTTAATGGCTTTCTGGATGCTTAAAAGTGAGTGATCATAGTTTCCACTGATTAAATTTCAGATCTGTGGCACTAGGACAAACAGGGCTCAGAAAAGGGGAAAGCAGAGAGAGCCACAGGTGGTGGCAGCAGATAGCCTTAAAAAAAAAGTCCGAATAGGACAAATCAAAAGCTTAGATCCCATTTGGGAAAGCCAGTAGTAATCTGGAAAGAAATGGTGATTTGGAGAACATTGGGTTGAAGTACCAAACTACAACCAATGAACCACTTGCAACCTACGAACCCTGGTTATGCAGCCTTGTAAGGTTTTTTTATGCTGCTGGCTTCTCCTGTTTGAATTTCACAAGGTTAGCCATTTGGGAAGGTCTGCTCTCAGCACTACGTCCTCATTGGTGGATAATTCCTAAATCCACAATGAAGGAGCAGCATCGGAGAAAAAAACCTCAAAACAGACAGGCTTTGAAATTCAAACAGGCAAAACCAGAAGCACAGAAACAGTAGTAGGGCAAAACACAGCAGAGCAAGACCCAGTTTGGGGGTATGAAAAGCTTGGAAGAATATGGACAAAAAGTGTATAGAATTATTATATTTAAATAGTTTACATTTCTCAGTGTAGTGCTTGAAGGAACATTGGGAGTACCCAATTTGGAATATTTTCAGTCTTAGTCTAAAGGAAGTACTGTCTGAAGTTTATGATTCTTAATATTCATGAATGTTCACAAGCCATATGCTGTTAAAATGTTTACCAAAAGGGGTACAATACTTAAACCCTTTTGCAGCACAATTTTATTTTAAAGCTTTAGCTTAAAATACCCAGTTTCTTCAAGTCTATGATTATGGCAATACACAATCTAAGTACAGTCCATTGGTGCGGTTTTCACCAACCTTTGGCCTAGGAAACTGTTGGAAAGAACACTAAACTCTAGTCCCTCTTACAAATACTTGAGAGTTTATACTGCATGCAATTTTTAAATAAACCTCAGCAGCATACCAAGTGCCAATCACATTGGGAGGGGGGAAGCAGAAGAGAGGGAAAGAAGGGAGAAAAAGTGGATCTGCTTGCCAGATACTGTAACAGTAATACCAGGGACAGGATCCAAATAGACAGCTAGCTTTTTATAGTGACGGACCCAGAGGCTATTTTTGGAATGACTAGCTTTGAACTAAAACAAAAACATACAAAAAAAATTGCTTTGTTCTATGACCCAAACTGCAGCTCATCAGCAGGAAAAAATTACCAAACATTCCAGCCAGAGCAGTCCGCTCAGCACAGCAGGCACCACGAGCCACAACATCGGTTACACAGACACTGAAATATTTTCCCACAACATACATGCATTTTATAGCCAGTGTCTCAGTTAAATACACAACTCTGCTCCGTATGGATCAACCTTCCACCCATAAATGAACTATAATGGCAGCACCTTTACAGAATTACAATAGTCTATTAAAAACAAAAGTAGAAACTGATAACTGAGAATAATTTACAATTCCACAGCCTAATCAAGTCTTGAAGATGTTGTTCCCAGGTACCCATATTACAGCGCTTTTTTTTTTAAGCTTTGGTTGGTTGCAATATTCAAAAGCTCCTTCTACAAAATCCATTCCTCAGCCTAGTTAGTAGTCACCACGGAACAGATACCTGAAGGAATATTAAAACTAATATTTCCAGGCAAATTCTGTTCATGCGGTTTCTGTTCAGATAAAGTTAATGTCAAATAGCGTCAATAATGAATATTAGCAAATTTTACTACATTCCAGAAATGGTTTCATAATTTTTTTTATAATTTCAAATTAGACATTTGAATAACTTAAATTACTGGTACAAGCAACAAAACAAATCACTACTCCTGGTCAGTAATTCAATGCACAACAGGGCGTGCAATTCAACCAATTTTACAAAAAAATTAGATTTTGATCACAAAGTCTTCGGTTAACATAGGAAGCAAGGAACAGCCTCTCCCATAGCCTATTGAGTAAAGACCACCAATAGCACTTAGCAATACAGATCACAAAATGACAGGCTGATTTCTACTGTGTCGAATCACCCAATTTCAGCTGGGGTAAAATAGCTAGGGAATGGAAGGCAGTCAGGATTCTCACTCCTAATCACGATACGTGACTGCAAAATGCCTGGTTAAGGAAATTCAACAAAAACAGGATACGGCTTCGATGTGATTGATACCTGGCAATATAATAGTTTACGAAAACCTACGATCTAGGCTCAGACATGAATGGCTACTTGGGTGAGTTATCAGTGGGCACACAGTATCTCTTGAATCATACCTCAGCTCTCTCCCCCTAAAAAGGGGGCTGTCCTTAAAGTAAAGATCATGATTTCAGACCGAAATCCTCATTGCCAATCATGTTCTTTCAACCACCCCATCAGCTTACATGATTTTTTATTATTTTTTAAACTGACGTCATAATGGTTCAACACTAATACAATAGATAGTTCAACTAAAATTGGAGTTGTTTAGGAGGCAACTTAGAACAATTTTTTTTTTAAAAAGCAGTTTAAATAAAGTCAGGTTAATTTAAATCATTTGAATACCAGAATCATCCCTACCTCACCACAATTGAGTACACAATTATTTCGTCCTCCTACACAAGTATGGCCTTAAACCTGCCATACTAATTAGCTGTCCTTGAAGTTATCTTCTCCATGCAGTGAATGCTCTCACCACACCCTGCTCGAATGGAACCAGAACCCATCCCTTCAAATACACTAGTGCTCTCCACATTCAAGAGCCAGCACCACCATTGTACCAGCCAAAACAATTGCAGTAATGCCAACCCCACCATCTCAAATCATGAGATTTGGTAAGAAATCACAAGTTGCTATTTTTTCCCCCCAAACATAAACCAATATAGATATCATTAGTGGCTTTATTTAATCTCTACCGGGTCACAGCTCTTTACAAAAACTATATTACTACAGGAAACTCTATTAACCGGCACCGACTGGCCCGGCGTGGTGCCGGTTAATCCAAAAGTCCGGATAACGGAGTTATATCTCCCAACGTACGAGAGCCCCTGTTTATCCCTCCCTGTTAATCATCGATCACAAAAAACTACTGCCAGAGTAGAACTGACGAATACCTCCGTGCTGCCAAAGACTGCAACCAGTTCCAGTTCCCACTTTCACAGCCACCTCATCCTCCCTCCGAACCGACGGAAATCACCCCTGCCACACTTCTCACACACATTGACATGCGCCTGCATTCGGAGCTCCGTCTCCCGGGGACCGCCAGCTGACCATCTGTCGTGTCCGCTGCCTACCCGGGTTGCACATTCCCCTCCCAATCTACACGCTCCGATACAAGGCAAACGCCTCGGGGGTTTTTTTTTAAAGTTAATTTTAAAGGAGAGATGAAGGAAAACCCCGGTTACCTACTCAAGAATTTTGCCGGTTAAGAGAGATTTCCGGATATTTGGGTGTCGGTTAATAAAGAGTTTACTGTATATCTGACTGGTTTTGCCCTGTTCCTAACGTAACAGGTTTGAGGGGCTGAATGACCTCCTCCTGTTTGATGGAATGATTCAAGGGGCTGAATGGCCTCCTCCTGTTCCTGTGCAACAGCCTCGAGGGGCTGAATGGCCTGTTCCTGTTCCTGTGACCCTAGAAAAGCAGCTCGTCAGTTCAGCTGGCAAAGTACAACAGTGGCAATCTGATCTATCATGGACAGGTGGCGCGGTGGGTTTGGAGGTGACGTGTCCTGCACCTGGTTCTGAGGGAGCTGTCTGATGACTAACCAATTCTATTCCTTGATTCGGCAGGGATAATTTATGCATTCATCACTTGTTTGGTTCAATATATACACTCTTTGAATAAATGCTTTAATTCAATGAGCTGATAACTGCAATTAACCAATAATGATATTGTTTGACACTTTCATACAATTATTGTTTGAAAGTGTTCAGTTCTTCTCAGATCTCTATCCCTTCTCCTGGCTCTGAATCCTCATAAGAACATAACAAGTAAGAGCAGGAGGAGGCCATATGGCCCCTCAAGCCTGCTCCATCATTCAATAAGATCATGGCTGATCATCGACCTCAACTCCACTTTCCCGCCCGATCTCCATATCCCTTGATTCCACGAGAGTCCAAAAATCTATCCATCTCAGTCTTGAATATACTCAAAGACTCAGCATTCACAGCCCTCTGGGGCAGAGAATTCCAAAGATTCATAACCCTCTGAGTGAAGAAATTCTTCTTCATCTCAGTCTTAAATGGCCTACCCCTTATCCTGAGACTATGCCCCTAGTTCTAGACACTCCAGCCAGGGGAAACAACCTCTCAGCATCTACCCTGTCAATCCCCTTCAGAATCTTGTATGTTTCAAGGAGATCATCTCTCATTCTTCTAAACTCCAGAGAGTATAGGCCCATTTTACACAATCTATCATAGGAGAGCCCTCTCATCCCAGGATCAATCTAGTGAACCTTCATTGCACCGCCTCCAAGGCAAGTACATCCTTCCTTAGATAAGGAGACCAAAACGGTGCACAGTACTCCAGGTGTGGTCTCACCAAGGCCCTGTACAATTGTAGCAAGACTTCCTTACTGTTATACTCCAACCCCCTTGCAATAAAGGCCAACATGCCATTTGCCTTCCTTATTGCTTGCTGTACCTGCATGCTAGCTTTGTGTTTCTTGCACGAGGACACCCAAATCTCTGAATACCAACATTTGAAAGTTTCTCACCATTTAAAAGATATTCTGTTTTTCTATTCTTCCTACCAAAGTGAATAACCTCACATTTCCACCTTACTGCCCACTCAGTCTATATCCCTTTGCAGGCTCTTTGTGTTCTCCTCACAGCTTACTGTCCCACCTAGCTTTGTATCATCAGCAAACTTGGATACATTACACTCGGTCCCTTCATCTAGGTCATTAATATAGATTGTAAATAGCTGAGGCCCCAACACTGATCCTTGCGGCACCCCATTACTTACAGCTTGCCAACCTGAAAAAGATCCGTTTATCCCTACTCTGTTTTCTATGTTAACCAATCCTCTATCCATGCTACTATATTACCCCAAACCCCATGAGCTCTAATCTTGTGTAATAACCTTTTATGTGGCACCTTATCGAATGCCTTTTGGAAATCTAAATATACTACATCCACTGGTTCCCCTTTATCTACCCTGCTAGTTACATCCTCAAAAAGCTAATAAATTTGTCAAACACAATTTCCCTTTCATAAAACCATGCTGACTCTGCCTAATCATGTTAGGATTTTCTAAGTGACTTGATACCACTTCCTTAACAATGGATTACAGCATTTTCCCCAACGACTGATGTCAGGCTAATTGGCCTGTAGTTCCATTTTCTCTCTCCCTCCTTTCTTGAATAGCGGTGTTACATTTGCAACCTTCCAATCCGCTGGGACCGTTCTAGAATCTAGGGAATTTTGGAAGATCAAAACCGATGTATCCACTATCTCTGCAGCCACCTCCTTTAGAACCCTAGGATGTAGGCTGTCAGGTCCAGGGGGAATTTGTCGGCTTTTAGCTGAGCCTTTCTGCTGAGGACACTGCTCAGCTCCTGATGTCAATTTATATTTCTGTCCATGTCAGTCCCCACCCTCTGGTCCAAAGCCCAGTAAACTCAAGCTGCCCTCCAACTCTCAGTGGATGGGACTCACCTGCCAGACACCATGAGGTCGTAGCCCGGTCAGTTTCCTGCCATCATTGCCTGCTAGAACATTCTGTGAGCCCCCCTTCTAATTTACTGCTCAGTGTTCCTTCACTCGCTATTCCTGCTGGAACTCCTCTCGCTTATGTTTTAGTTGTTTGGTTTTTTTTGTTCACCCAATGACCAACTAATTGTTTATTTTTACTTTACAATTACAAGAATCCACTGACACCTGTGGCAAAGCGAATTTCCGTCCGTGGATGCAGCCAGACAGCTTTAAATTTCACAGAAGCTGTCAATCACAGCAGGCAGGGTTTGGAAACGCCCTCCCCCCAAACCCTTGAGGACCCCTGACCCCACCCACGTCTCCCCAGCAGCCAATCACAGAAGGCAGTGACGAAGATTCATACAGATGGAAAAAAAATCATGACTTAGAGTGGAATCGCGAGGTGGGGGTAAGTTTTAATTAAAAATTGCGCGCCTCGCTATTAAATCGAGAGAGTCGGCAACACTGCAATTGTTTGGTACGGTCAAAAAGTAATGTTTGCATGCTTAGCAAAACTCCCTCCACACCATTCCCTACCCCACCCCCTCAAATCTTAGCATATTAACTCAAACTGGTTTGGGCTAGCCATAGTTTATAATGTAATTTGCGTGAATTTACATTGATTTAGCTACATAGAAATTCATGCTTTGTAAATAAAGTCTTGTCTAATTGAACAGCGTTTGTTAACGGCCCACAGTCTGTCTTTGGTATGCAATTTCATGGCTATTAAGTGAGTGACCAGAGTTGTGATAATGTTTGCAGGGCAATACAAATTCTACATTCCAGTTAGGCTAAACTGTAGCTTGAACAAATTCTAAGTAATAAAATAATCTCCATGCGTTCTAGATTAGCTTTAAATTGTTCAGAACATCAGTTCCCAATGTTGCATTTTACAGTAGATTATATTCACAGCAGTATTCCTCCTCCAGCTAGCAGGAGATGATTTTGCCCACAGACTTCTACATATAATTATGAAGAGATGCTTTAGAGAGCACAATTCTTCTTTCAATCCCTCCCAAATATAATAGGGGAAAACACAAAGGGAACATTTACAATTCCTAATGGGCTGTTGGACATTCATTGATCATGGGGCATTGTACACGTGCTGTGCTGAAATTGTAAGTTTAAGTGCAGACAACCTGGTGGTAGAGGGCACTTTTAGGCTAAAAAAGAAACAACTTGCATTTATATAGCGCCTTTCACAACCTCAGGACAGAGTGCCAAGAAATCAGTTCACCTCAATTCCTCACTTGCAGATTAAACACAAGTGAAGGTGTCTCTACGTCCCTTTTGCTGGGGGGAGTGGGGGGGTGGGGGGGGAGGAGGAAGGAAAGAGAGCAACCACCATATGCCACTCAGTGTCCAGTAACTTGTAGTATCACTTGAGCAGCTCTGCAATATAGCTCAGGCCTCTGATGGTAAATTTACTTTTTCTACATTTCAGAGTGAATTCCATATCAGCGCATACATAATAAATACACATGGATATTTTCTGGGTGAGGTTGGTACAAAATGGCCTTGCCAAAAAAAAAAAGTGTACAGGCAGGCTCAGTTTACCGACCTCACTTCAGAGGGACAATCAACGTAATTTAACAGGAATGTTGCGTAGAATTCAACTAATGGGTAAAGGCAAGGATAGGGAAGTTTAAGACCTATGCCCCAGCTCCACCAAGACGTGATTTCAAAAGATTCTCCAAACAGACCACGTACCACAATCTCAATTTTGTCCTAATATTCCCAGCTGATGGATCAAAACAAAGCCCAAATGAAAACAAGGTCCAAAGGTCTTCCAATGGTCGAGTAAATAATTGCACAACTCAGTATGACATTAAGCCATACAGAACGGAAGATCCCAATTGGATTTCTGGTCTGTGCTATTTGCTGTTCTCAGGCAGGACAGCAGTTTAAGTGGTGCAACTGATGCATAATGGGACATGGACTGGAAAGAAAAGGTTAGGGTTTCCCCCTCTGGATAACCCTGCTGGAAAGTGTGCTTGTGGGGATGTCGAGTGAAGACAGGATTGGGCTAGACTCAGATACCTTCCAAAGTTCAAGGGTCTGCAGATATTCACTATGCAGACCTGCTCATTTTAAATCGCCACTTGGCAAGCTACTGGAGAATCAACATCTTCATGGGGGGATGGGAGTAAAAGAAAAAGGCGAAGGACTTTAATTACATCATTGGACCCCTGAAACTAGTAAAATTCTGTCGAGAGTCCTGGCAATACTCATTCCATGTTTTTAGAACTATTCTAACTTTAACAGCACACATTAAAGGTTAACCAAAACACATAATTTAGACATTTATTATAAGATTATATAAAACAGTTTCAGAGGCTTACCGAAAAGATTACCAATGGGTTCAGGTTGCCAATATGCTATTAACAGTCTACTCCTGATAATTTAAAGGCATTTTGTCATAAAATTTATATTATCCAATTACAGGAAACTCTTTATTAACCGGCACCGACGGGACCGGCGTGGTGCCGGTTAATCAAAAAGTCCGGATAACGGAGAGTTATATCTCCCAACGAACGAGAGCCCCGTCCACATTGACATGCGCCTGCATTCGGAGCTCCGTCTCCCCGGGGACCGCCAGCTGACCATCTGTCGTGTCCGCTGCCTACCCGGGCTGCACATTCCCCTCCCAATCTACACGCTCCGATACAAGGCAAACGCCTCGGGGTTTTTTTTAAAGTTAATTTTAAACGAGAGATGAAGGAAAACCCCGGTTACCTACCAAGAATTTTGCCGGTTAAGAGAGATTTCCGGATATTTGGG
This sequence comes from Squalus acanthias, assembly GCA_030390025.1. NCBI lineage: Eukaryota > Metazoa > Chordata > Chondrichthyes > Squaliformes > Squalidae > Squalus > Squalus acanthias. The sequence continues at coordinate 61,332,387 of CM059436.1, read as the reverse complement.
TGCCGGTTAATAAAGAGTTTCCTGTATTTGAATTAAGCAACTTTGAATTTGAAGTCGACTGTATGCATCTTCTGTAACTGGTTTAACTAGAAAACATGCGCCAAAACTGCATGGATCTTGAACATTTGTAAACTTTTCTCTGGTCTGTAGAATGCGCTAAGCCAGCCAAGACCGATCCAATTTCCAAGTTAATGAATCTATTCATTATACACATGATTGAACTTCAATTGTGAACTGAATTTTGAACAAGCATCAAATTAAAATGCACCAGGTTGAACTTTCAAATGAAACGACGACTTCCCATTAATTGAAATAATAAGTGCCCTTCCGATTTCCTCTTTTGCTACAAAAAAACAAAATACACATCAATCCAGTTGACAGTAGTTACCACCACCAACAGGAAAAATGTGGGAGGTAATTGCCGAGCTCCAGGAGAAACCACAACTCTGAAGTCTTAAAAAGACTAGCCTCAAATGTTCAGTTTCCTTGTTTTAACAGCCCAAGGGAGGCCCATCGTTTCACAAGGCAGTCAGCAGACATCAACGTTCTATATGGGTGCCCAGCCTTTAGACTTTTTCCAGGCTGAAGACAGATCTATGGAGCCACTTGTTGACTCTCCTTCTGAAGGGAGATGCAAAGTAACAGGTCTCCACAGGGTTCTAAAACTACACGGTTAGGAGACTTCCATACTGGTCTACTCCTGATAACTCGCTTTTTTGTTGAAAAAATATTTAAATTATACAGTATATTTTCCCACAACATCTAGTTCTCTTTTGGATAAGGCAGAAGATGGTGGGGAAAAGTAGTACTTTATACAGCTTTGTCAGCTTGACTCCATTTGCACCCAAGTCAGAAGTCTCGGGGTTCAAATACTGCAGACTGGAGCATATAAGTTAGGCTGACACTTAAGTGCAATAATGAGCCACAGCTGGATTGTTGGAGCTGCTAAACAGAGGCTCCATCTGCCTGCTTGGGTGGACATAAAATATCCTATGGCACTATTCAAAGAGGAGCAGGATATTGTGTGCACTCTGGCCAACAGTACCCTCTCAACCACTACCAAAACCAATTATCTGGCCATTCTTTCATTTGCTGTGGGAAAATTCATGGCCTACATAACAGTGACTGCTCTTTAAAAGTAACGACTAGCTGTAAACGTATCGAGACATCCCAAGGATGCAAGTTGCAACACAAATGCAAGTTCTTTCCTTGCTAGATGGTTTCAAGGCAGTAACCGACTCCATTAGGATTTTCAAACAAGAGGATCAAAAGATTTTCTTTAAAAAAAAAGGAAAATGGGTAAAAACCAAGTCAACTACAACCTCAGTAAGTAGACAGTGGTACTCTTAACTAGATACCCATTCCAAATTTATTGCACACTGCAATAGTCAAAGGCTAATCAATACTTCTCCTTGGAATACTTGGAGCTATTCCCAAGAACAAATGAGTTGTTTCTACAAGTTAAATGTTGATATGGCATGATCTTTTTGACATGCAGCATTAGAGATTGGTTCGTATTTTAAACCATTTACATTACTACAAGATTATATAAAACGATTTACAAAAGGAAATGCATTGCTTCAGGTACTGTGTTCTTCACGATGCTCCAGTACAGTTAAAAAGGACAAACCTTGTATTTACAGAACACCTTTCACAATCTCAGGAAATTGCAAAGAGCTTCAGACCCAATGCAGTACTTTTGAAGTGTAGTCACTGTTGTAATGCAGGGAAACACGACAGCCAATTTGCACTCAGCAAGGTCCCACAAAAAACAATGTGATAAATAACCAGGTAATCTGTTTTAGTGGTGTCGGTTAAGGAATAAATGTTGGCCAAGACACCGGGAAAACTCTCCTGCTTCTTCGAATAGTGCCTTGGGATCTTTTACGTCCATGTGAAGGGGCAGGTGGGTATTCAGTTTAATGTCTCAACTGAAAGATGGCACATCAGACACGGCAGTACTCCCTCAGTACTGCACAGGAGTGTTAGCCTGGATTATGCACTCAAGTCTCTTGAGTGAGGCTTGAACCTATGACCCTCTGATTTGAGGGGAGAATGCTTCCAATGAGCCACAGCTGACTTTTAAATTAATCAAATGTAAACAAAACACTAGCCAAGTTCCCAAGTGTGGCCAACATAACTACAAATAGAAAGTAGGTGGGTATTAAGGGGTGGTGGGTGGGAGGGATGTGCTTACCACTCACTGTGCCTTCCTGGAAGTTGGAGCAATTTCCCAGAGCTTTTTCACCTCTCCAAGGAGATTGCATAGTTGGTGGGCAGAGCGTGGATGGGGTGGGTTACGCTATGAAAAGTATGGGATGGGCTTCATGGGCCAGCTGGTCTTTTCTTGTCCTTGCATGTCCACGGAAAAGTAGCCATATTCCCCCAGTTGTGCAGCGACCTTTATCCAGTGAACTGCTGAACCACAGGGACCATGAAGGTCCCATGTTGGATCCTCAGTTTGTCCCAGATTAGTGGATCTCAACCAGGTCAGCGAAAGATGTGGCACAACTGGGCTCTGCCAGGTTAGGGAGAGAAAAGGAACACAGCTTAGGCTCCTACTCTTATTGCTGTTTGCTAACTTCTGCCACCAGTGCACACGGGTCAGTGGAAAGTCATAGAAAACAATCTGAATTTTCCCCTCCAAACTCAGGGGCATTGAGGCTCATTATCACACCCAAGATCAGGGATTTAGTCATACAAATCAAGGTGGCCCCAGGCTCATTGCCATCACTCGATACTCTGTTGTGGAGAATGGACGTTGTGCAAAAAAAAAGCTATTACATGACAGAAAAGATGTGCTCAGATAATAATGGTAGTTGGGCATTGTGCTCAACTGCTTGCAAGGGAGTATTAACAAGTCAATTAAATAAAACTATATACACAGCAATAGTAGGTTGAACATTTTTATGCAACAACTACTTGCATTTTTAACAGGACCTTTAACGTAGCAAAACTTCCCACAACACTTCATAGGGGCATGATCAAACAACAATTTGACACAGCCACATAGAGAGATATTAGGACAGGTGACCAAAAACTTAGTCAAAGAACATCTTAAGGAGGAGAGGTGTAGAGAGGCAGAGGTTTAGGGAGGGAATTCCAGAATATAGGGCCAAGGCAGCTGAATGGTGGGGTGCTGGAAATTGGGGATGCACAAGAGGCCAGAATTGGAGGAGTGCAGAGATCTCAGAGTTGTAAGGCTGGAGAAGGTTACAGAGAGGCCATGGAGGGATTTGAAAACAAGGACGCGAATTTTCAATTCGAGGCTTGGCGGTCTGGGAGTCAATGTAGGTCAGCAAGTAGAGAGGTGGTGGGTGAACAAGATTTGGAGAATTAGCATACTGGCAGCAGAGCTTTGGATGAGCTCAAGTTTACAGAGGGTGGAAGATGGGAAACCGGCCAGGAGAGCATTGGAATAGTCGAGTCTGGAGGTAACAAATGGATGAGGGTTTCAGCAGCAGATGAGCTGACGCAGGGGCAGAGACAGGCGATGTTACAAGGATGGAAGTAGGCGGTCTTGGTGATGGAGAGGATAGGGGGGGTCAGAAGCTCATCTCGGTGAATTAAGCTGCCGAGGTTGCGAACAGTCTGGTTCAGCCTCAGACAATGACCAGGAAGTGGGAGGCGAGGGAATGGAGTTTGCGGCGGGGACCGAAGACAATGGCCCGGATTTTGCAGTCAGTATTGAAGGAATGGCTGACAGCTTTCTACACACCTTTGGTGAGCTATTGGGTGGCAACTTGCGCTATTTAGAGATCATTTCCAGTACAGTGGCCTCTGCAGAGGCTCAGGGCACCTGCGAACAGTGCAAGAAACAGCAAGGCTCTTCAACCAATCAGACTGAAGAATCCTCACTGAGACAAGCAGAGTCTAAACCAGGAAGTATAAAATCATACACTAGTAAAATTACATTTTCAGGCCCAGAGAGGTTGTTTGGCAGTAATGATCGCTTATCACGCTGTTAAAAATTCACTTACTCCTGAATGCACCAGCCCTAACGCTTTCTGGCCTATTTAGTGGGCAACACGTGGATACGTATTGCAACTTCACGGCATTACATTGATTTCAGTCTCAAATCTACCAGCGAGGACTATTACAACGCAGCCTGTGGAGGCGCAGGGTATTTCTGAAAGCAACTTCAGGATTTCCACGTTTCAGTGCACATGTGCGGACGCTGGAAGCCGCTGTCTGATTTACTCTGCAAGAACAGTGACCGCCGTTAGCCTCACCGTTATTCTTAACACAAAATACGGGCCATTATTTAAGTGGAGGAAATTTCTGTTCATAGTCAGACAAGCAACGTGACAGAGGCAGTGGAGGGGTCGAGAGAGATGGTGGCGAGGTAAAGCTGGGTGCCGGCAGTGTACATGTAGAATCTGACATTGTGTTTTCAGATGATATCGCCGAGGGGCAGCATGGAGATGAGAATTGGAGGGGGGGTGGCGCAAGGATAGATCCTTGGGGGACTCCAGAGGTAACAGTGAGGGAGCGGGAAGAGAAACCATTGCAGGAGATTCTCGGTCTACGACTGAACAGATAAAAATGGAACCAAGCGAGGACAGTCCAACCAAGCTGGACAATGGAAGAGATCGTTAAAGGATGGTGTGGTCAACCATAGTAAAGGGTTCAGACAGGTCAAGAAAGATGAGGAGGGATAGTGCATCTTGTTCAGCGTCACATAGTATGTCATTTGTGACTTTGAGAAGGGCGTTTCATGGCTGTGGCAGGGGCGGAAACCTGATTGAAGAGGTTCAAAAAAATGGAGCTGCAGGAAAGATGGGCACAGTTTTGGGAAATGACAACACGCACAATGAGTGTTATCCCAATACATTAGGCAAAAAGTTCCTTAAGAATGTCTGTGTACCACAGAGTTTGGATTTTAAGTTAATTTTACAGAATTTTTAAATTCAGGCTTGGTTTATAAGAAAGCAACTGCATTTATATTTTGGCTTTCAATATCCTCAGGATATCCCAAAGCTCTTCATAGCAAATTCCATAATTTAAAAACATTTTAAGTTTAGTCACTAGGTAACTGCACAGCCATTTTGCACTCACAGCAAATCAGATAAACTCTTTTAAAAGTAATGGTTGAGGGATGAATGTTGATTATGACACTAGAAGAACTGCATGTTCTTCATCGAATAGTGCCATGCAATCAGTTACCTTCATCTGAACAAGCAGTTGGCACCTTGGTTTAATGTCTCATTCAAAAGGCAGCAGCTCCAACAATGCTCCCCAAGTAAGGCAAATGAAGTTGTAGGAGATGGTGACCAAAACAACTAATGTCTGAAAGGAAGAGCTTAGGCACAATGACTTTACTGTAGACTTGTTAGTTCTGAACTAAATTAGCTGCAATTTCAAACTTTTAGGCGACTCTTTGTTGCTTTGAAAGGTTGAATACACTGGAGTATACATCCAGTATTCAGTCAGTCATATGAATCGCTCAAACGTTATGATCGTGCAGAGGGGACGGCTACTTACAATGCTCCAAAGTCACTCATTTGACCACTGGAGCTCAGAACTATAATCAACTAGAACATTCTGTAATGAAAATAACTAGTTTACAAGAATAGCTGTTATTTCGTTAAATTATAGTATGCACAATACCATTACACGTTCTTACCCAACCATTTTTCCTTTTGTATGAAGTAAATGACGTTAGATATCATGAAACTAGAGATGGACACCGTACAAAATAAATATACTCCTATCAAGCAAGAGGAGGTTGCATCATTGAATAGATAAATAGGGACATGGAGTACAAGAATAAAGAAGTAAAGATAAATTTGTACAAAGTATTAGTGAGGCCATAGTTACAGTAAGGTGTGCAGTTTTGGCACACCAATATAGAAAGAAATTTAAAGCTAAAGAGTGCAGATTCACCAGGAGAATGCCAGGGAGGGGAATCTACAGTTTGAGCAAAGACTTGAGATATGACAACTACTTCCACTAGAGCGAGGAGATTATTCAAGGTTTTTAAACAAGTATTAATGTTGTGAATGTGTGCATATGGAAAGACTATTTCCTCCGATTGGGGATTCAGTGATGACAATTTAAAATTTTCATTAAGAGGAGAGACGTTAGGAGAATTTTTTTTTTTGAAATAGAGTTGCTGGAGCACGGAATACTTTGCCACACAGAATTATTGAGACAGAGTCAATGTATATTCCAAGAGAAAACTGGATAACTATTTGAAGCAGAGGAAGATAAGAGTTTATGGGGAACACGCAGAGCAGTGGGATTAGTTTTGGACTACTCTAGCAATGAGCTGTGATATACATAATGGACTGAGTGACCTTCTATACTGTCAACTTCTATGGTTCTCTATGCAACTTAAAAAGTATGGGGGGGTGGGGGGGGCAGAATGTGGGGGGAAAGAGAGCCTGAATTGTACAACCCTTCCCCTCTTCCAGACACCAATTGTTTGCAAGGTAAAATCTCAACTTCTCTACTTAAATTTTCTATTTAAATCTAGTTACGATATATACTCAATTATAAATAATTCTCCTGGGAAATAAAACCAGTGCACTTTCTGAAGGACTTCCCCATTCAAGTCTAAAAATTAGAAAATATTTTCTTGCTAAGTAGATAGCAAATCTACACTGAAACTTACAAAAGATGTATTCAACTAGCCCCTCTGCTAGCTGCCACTGAGCAGAGCATTTTCTCCCTTCTCCTTCCTGCCCTCCAACAAAGTCTTCCTGCCCTCCAACAAAGTCCATCACTAATGCTAGTGCTGCAACACAAGTGAAATGTTAAGTACTTTCAAGGGTTCAAGTCCCAGCTTGGTGTGTCACAGTAGATTCCTAGAATCCACAGAATCAGGATGGAAGGATGCTCCGACAGTGAAGCACTGGAGTATCAGCCTAGATTTTTGTGCTCAAGTCTCTATAGTGGGATTTGAACCCACAACCTTCTGACTCAGGCGAGGGTGCTACCAACTGAGACACAGCTGCCACTGCTGGTAACCAGCATGCCTCTGGACAAGTCGCAAAGCTTTTCCAGTCAGATCATTAGACATGGGTCTCCCAAAGCAGAAAAAAATCTTACATCAGGGAAATCTTGCAGGTCAGATTTTTAATCAGTTACATAGAAAAACTGAAAACCCATTAAAAAGATGAAGCCGTGGTTATTCTCAAGAGCAAAATAGATTATATTTTTAAACCAAGCAAGTGACGCATTTAATTGGCTACAATTTGATTTACAAAATGAATTATTTCCCCTCAAAAAATTTTTCCACATTTTCTCTAGTCTTTCTTTGGGAACTGGCGAACAAAGAAGGAATGTTGGTGGGGTGGGGAACACCAGTGCAGCTATAGATTCAAAACATATGTCTTCTCCTTTTCCTTCCACCATTGTTTTTTTTCCATCTACAGGAGCAGAGTCCAAACCGAGCAGGCTTAGGAACAGAAGGGGATACTAAACATTTCAAATTGATATCCGAAGATAACTACGACTTCTCTTCAGGATCACTGTCCACCTGTTTTTGAATTTAAAATGAGAAACAATCCTATTTTATGTTCCCTCGAGCAAATGCTTATTGAACATAAGAAATAAGAGCAGGAGTAGGCCATTTGGCCCCTTGAGCCTGCTCCACCATTCAATAAGATCATGGCTGATCTTCTACCTCAACTCCACTTTCCTGCACTATCCCCATATCCCTGGATTCCCTTAATATCCAAAAATCTATCGATCTCTGTCTTGAATATACTCAACAACTGAGCCTCCACAGCCCTCTGGGGTAGAATTCCAAAGATTCACCACCCTCTGAGTGAAGAAATCTCTCATCAGTCCTAAATGGCCGACCCCTTATTCTGAGACTGTGACCCCTGGTTCTAGGCTCGCCAGCCAGGGGAACATCTTCCCAGCATCTACCCTGTCAAGCCCTTTAAGAATTTTGTATGTTTCAATGAGGTCACCTCTCATTCTTCTAAACTCTAGAGAATATCAGCCTAGTCTACTCAATCTCTCCTCATAGGACAATCCCCCCCATCCCAGGAACCAATCTGGTGAACCTTCATTGCACTCCCTCTATGGCAAGTATATTCCTTAGGTAAGGAGACCAAAACTGCACACAATACTCCAGCTGTGGTCTCACCAGGGCCCTATATAATTGCAGTAAGACGTCTTTACTCTTATACGCAAATCCTCTTGCAATAAAGGCCAACATACCATCTGCTTTCCTAATTGCTTGCTGTACCTGCATGTTAACTTTCAGTGATTCTTGTACAAGGACACCCAGGTCCCTCTGAACATCAACATTTCCCAATCTCTCACCATTTAAAAAATACTCTGCTTTTCTATTTTTCCTACCAAAGTGAATAACTTCACAATTCTCCACATTACATTATAATTGCCATGTTCTTGCCCACTCACTTAGCTTGTCTATATCCCCTTGAAGCCACCTTGCATCCCCACCCAGCTTTGTATCATCAGCAAACTTGGATATATTACATTTGGTCCCCTCATCCAAATCATTGATGTAGATTGTGAATAGCTGAGGCCCAAGCACTGATCCTTGCGGTACCCCAATAATTACAGCCTGCCAACCAGAAAATGACCAGTTTATTCCTACTCTGTTTTCTGTCCGTTAACCAATCCTCAGTCCATGCTAGTATATTACCCCCAATCCCAAGAGACCTAATTTTGTTTAATAACCTCTTGTGTGGCACCTTATCGAATGCCACAGGGAAGGGAAAGTCTTCATTACTTCCCCTTCAGACCTACTAGAACAATTTATTTTAAAGTTACTGTGTAATGTGTTTGTGGGCGACAAGTTTTCCGTTGTTGTGAATTGTAACAATCTTTCCTCTTGCATCTACAAAATTCATAAGTCTGTTCAAAAACCCCAATTAGGTCAAATACTTTTTATAGTTTTGGGTTTTATTCATTTTTGTTTCGATGATGCTCGCACTGGAGCATACTACACAGTCGTTTGCTTCCTTAAACTCTTCTGAAAATAGTTCTTTAAAAAACTTACCAGAGCACAAAGCAGATCCACAGCCTCCAGGATTAGCTCTTGGTGACCAATGCGAGTTACTCCCAATTCTTCAAGATCCTGGTGATTAATCTGTAGAAGCTGCTCACCATTTATCTTCTCTCGCTCAAAATTGTGAACATAGCACTGCAAGTAATCATCCAGCCCTACACAAGAAATACAGTACATGAAATATTTCATTGATAAACTTCATTTTTAGCTTATAAGGTTTAAATCATTTACCTTCAAGAGGACATTAATTGTGCTGAACAGAATAATACAATGGACAGTTTCCAAAGATTAGTTAAAGGACATGAGCATGAACAAGCATTTACTGGGGATAAACAATAAAAACTTGCATTTATATAGCACCTTTATGTAGTGAAACATCCCAAGGCGCTTCACAGGAGCATTAACAAAATTTGACAGAGCCACATGAGCTATTAGGACAGAGGACCAAAAGCTTGGACAAAGAGGTAGATTAAGGAGCAGAGAGGTAGTGAGGCGAAGAGGTTTAAAGGAGAGAATGCCAGAGCTTGGCAGCTGAAGGCACGGCCACCAATGGTGGAGCGATTGGGATGCACAAGATGCTAGAATTGGAGGAGTGAGAGATCTCGAAGGCTCGTAGGGCCGGAGGAGGCTAGGAGGTAGGCAGGGATTTGAAAAAAAGAGAATTTTAAAACTGAGGTGTTGCTGAACCGGGAGCCAATGTAGGTCAGCAAGCACAGGATGATGGGTGAATGGGACATGGTGCAGGAGTTCGGATATGGGCAGCAAAGTTTTGGATGAGCTCAAGTTTATGGAGGGTGGAAGATGGAAAGCCGGCCAGGAGACCATTGGAATAGTCGAGTCTAGAGGTAATAAAGGTGTGGATGAGGGTTTCAGCAGCAGATGAACTGAGGCGGGGCGGAGACGGGCAATGTTACGGAGGTGGAAATAGGCGGTCTTAGTAATAGCGCAGATGTGTGGTTGGAAGCTCATCTCAGGGTCAAATACAACACCAAGGCTGCGAACAGTCTGGCTCAGCTTCAAACAGTTGCCAGCAAGAGGGGTGGAAACGGTGGTCAGGGAACAAAGTTTGTGGTGGGGACCAAAGACAATGGCTTCAGTCTTCCCAATATTTAGTTGGAGTTCATTTCTGCTCATCCAATACTGGATGTTGGACACATAGTGTGACAAATCAGAGACAGTGGAGGGTTCGAGAGAGGTGGTGGTGAGGTAGAGCTGGGTGCCTTCAGCGTAAATGTGGAGACTGACATTGTGTTTTCAGATGATGTCGCCGAGGGGCAGCATGTAGATGAGAAATAGGAAGGAGCCAAGGATCGATCCTTGGGGACATCAGAGATAACCGTGTGGGAAGAGAAGCCATTACAGGTGATTCTCTGACTACAACTGGATAGATAAGAATGGAACCAGGCAAGGGTAGTCCCACCTAGCTGGACAACGGAGGAGAGGCGTTGGCGGAAGATGGTGTGGTCATGCGTGTCAAGGCTGCAGACGGGTCGAGAAGGGATAGTTTACCACGGTCACAGTTACATAGGATGTTATGTGACTTTGATGAGGGCTGTTTCATCACTGTGGCAGGGGCACAGTGGGAAATGCCACCAGTATTTTGTACGCATGTCAACAAGTAGTTACTGGTTGAGTTCATTGGATGCCCATCAGTTAAGCCTGAACTTTTATCATTTTCAACTCAGCCACAAAATGGAATACTACACCAGGGCAGCAAGATGGTTTGAAGGGGGAAGGAGTGTTGCCAACAGCAGGTAAGAAAAATCCAGAGTTATCTCTTGAACAGTCAACTGGAAACCAGCACTATCTAGAGCAAAGTCCATTGGTATGATAGATTTATTTGAAATTGATAGGAAAAACATTGAAGAGGTTAGAATGGGATTCCTTTGAGCTAGAAAAGGCCAGGAGGCAGAGAAGAAAAGCAATGTTTCCAATCTCCATCGCTAGCCAGCAGATTGTTGGAAAGTGTGGATACTCAGGATCAGGTGACTGTGATGCCCTCCACAAGTCGGCCACCATTACTCAATATCTTGGGCTTGTGACACAGAAAGAATGACCTGGGCTAACTACTGGAGTGCTGCTGAACGCACCCACTAATATTCAGCACCTTAAAAAGGGAGAAAATTGGCAAGAAAAAAAAAATGTTTTAGGTGGTGCATGGCACTTAAAACAAATTACAATTAACCTCAACTGACCTTAAAAACAAAACAGATCTTTAATGAGATATATAAAGGCTCCTGCAACACTTCTTCGGAGACTATACTTTAAATTAGAATACTGTGATGCACATTCATAATTGGGGTTAAATACAGCTCATACAAGTTTTAAATTAAAGGCATGAATAAAAGGTGACCACTGTTTGCAATCAGGATAGGCTATTATGGAGCACAATTTATAAAGGTCCCAGCCAGAATGTCAAAGTTGTAACTAACAACTCTGTCCATGCAATTCTTTCATATATGGAGTTTCATATTTGCAACTCTTATTTTCTCAGGTGAATTTATCCAATAATTATCTAGGCAACACTAATCAAGGTGCTACTAATCAACGTGGTCCTGGATTCAATCCCCAGTTTAGGTAGAGTTAACTGGCCTCACCTAAGCTGTGGTACGAGTGATGCAACAGGCCTCAGTTCTTGGATTGGGAAGATGAAATTATCCAAGGTTATTGCTCCAGATTGCTGTCTAGTTACCCCTGCTGGAAGGGTGTGCATAAACAGAACTGGGCTTGTCCCTGATGTACTCAAAAGGTCAAAAGTTCTGTTGACACGCAAAGCTCACACGTGAATAGGGGTAACTTTAGCAAGGTGGAACTTTGGGGAACTGTACCTCACTAATAAAGAGGGGAGAGAAAATTTATGAAAAAAAGGTAACTGTAGATGTGCAGTCGATACTGAATCCATCCATCTTGTAGTATAATGCAGTGAAGTCAGCATCAATGGAAGGGGCTCACTGCTTCCATAATATACAAGGACATGATGTAGGTGTGGGGTCAGTGTGTGAAAGGATCTCACTCAAAAGAATGAAAATACTCTGTAGGAGCGTTAATCAGTTTAAGAACTAATCTGCCACAGGCACTAATACAAAAAACAAGATACTGCGGATGCTGGAAATCTGAAATAGAAACAGAAAATGCTGGAAATCCTCAGCAGGTCAGGCAGCATCTGTGGGGAGAGAAACAGAGTTAACGTTTCAGGTCGATGACCTTACGTCAGACTTTTCTCAGACGAAAGGTCACTGACTTGAAACGTTAACTGTTCCTCTCTCCACAGATGCTGCCTGACCTGCTGAGTGTTTCCAACATTTTCTGTTTCTATTTCTGACACTTGTGTATCGCAGTTAAATATAAACATTGTTTAGTAAATGAGCATTATTCCACGTTACAGCCTTGCATACTCTACGCTGTCCAATTAGCACCAGATTTAGGAGGGAGATCCCTAGGAAGAACATTGCAATGTAGGATGCACCCAACCATCCATTTGGCAATTCACTGCTTAGTCACTTGAGATGTTTTTCTGTGTTTAAGGCGCTATATAAATGCAAGTTGTTTGCCTCAGATCTTGGCAAAGAAAAAACTGTTGAAATTTCCTAAATTGTCTTGCGCAAGTGACATAACATGAAGCCGAGTGTGCATTTAAATTGTAGAAATCACATTCTAATTCTGACTTGTATGGCAGTGAATAAAACTGGAACAATTAGTTTTGCAAATAAAACTACTTGCAATAGCCAATTCTACAGGTTGCAATTAGCACCAATAAAGTTCAATCCACATTCGAGAGGTTTGTTAACTTGTGAAGAACTAAATTAAAGGTCCAAATCTGGAACTAGAGAGAATGTAACTGGGCACAATTTCCAAATAGTTAGTGTAAAACAAGTTATCAGTGGATGATCCCCTAACTATCAACATTACAACAGAGTCATGAAAGATTGAAATAGCTGCAGTTTGGTTTTTAAAACCAATGTCTAACAAACACTAGTAGAGATGTGGATCACAAGAAAGGAATTGCACAAGCTTTGTCAGTTTTTGTGTTACAAACCTTGCAACAATTAAATCTGGACATTTAGCACTGGGATGGGAGACTCTTGCCCTCTTTCAATAACAAGCCTTCAACTGGAGTTTCTCTAGGTTCAGATGTAATGAGAAGAGAAATCTCTTACAAAGCAGTGGCATCTTGGCTCTGCTCATGGCAAGGATGAACAAAACACAGTTTGTAGGGTCTAGAAGGGATTAGTAGTACAACTTTTGCTCTAACTTCTTGCATCTTTTGGGCAACTCATGGGATTGGGGAAAAATATAAGAACTGCATATAAAAACCTGTGTGACCACGGAACGAAATGACTGCGCAGAATCTGGAACGTGTTTCTTCACAATGTGCCCTTCCTGGTAACTTATTTGAATAAACAGCAAGTCTAAAAAGACTGATTTGTAGACTATTAGATTAACGTTCTTAAATGACAAATCCAGGAAATAGCCGATGACCATCAACATTAGAAATTGGGAAATGGTGGAGTGAATAGTTTATCAAAAATCCAACTGAAAAGGCATTTCTTGACCAAGAAAGGGGCATTAAGTCGTTGAAACTCCACCAACCATATGGGCAGTTACAGCTCTGTAGGAAATCCAGAGATATTGAAATTAAATTCACATATCAGAAGTTAGAAATAATTTATCAAAGTATGCAGAGTCCTTTCAGTGGATTAATAGGTTGTCAGCACTCAAACCACAAAACGCGTGCCAATGAAGCATATAATTAGATATGGGCTCAATTATGCTTTCGTATTGGTTTGAGTCAAGTTGAGAAGGTAAACAAATATTAATACCAATCTGAAACTATTTTAAAATTCCAATCAGGGGAGAGACACTATATAGGAAAGTAAAATATTAACTATCTTGAAATAGTGATCTGCAAGCTGCCATTCACCAAGTTCCTCAGTTACTGCAGGACAGTCGACATCATTCTTATGGAATTTTAATGTATGTACAAAAGCCAGGAATGTATTGTTAAAACTTGGCCACAGATCAGGCTATACAATCTATTCAAATTGAAATGGAATGCTGAAAATGGTACCAAGCCAGGCACAGTAGATAATTGAAGTGACAAAGAAAGCCATACATTTTTGCTCTGTGAATTCTTAAACTTACCTAGAATTTACAGAGCTAAATACAATAAAATTCAGATATTATGGGACCAGATCACTGCATCATAACTGGGGAGCACCACCAAGATCAGAGGGTTCAACATTGCCTTGTTCAGTATGTTGACATTGGCTCCAAATTTGCGGTCAGAAGCTTCCCGCGGGGAAATGCCTCCGATCCGCAAAGAAGATCCACGCCTACCTGGGGCTTCGGGATCCATGGCGACCCGCACTCCTGGGCCGCTCCAGGTACCCGCGAGGCCCATGTATCCCAGGCGGTTCTCACAAGCGCCCCTGGGATCACGTGGGCTGCCCCAACGACTGAAAGCAGGGAATCCCCATTCATGCTTATGGGGATTCTGTATGTACGGAAACCCCATAAGCATGAATGGGAATACCCCAAAAAATTACATGTACTCAAATAAATTTTAAAAATTACATTTAAAATGAATTTAAAACAAATGTAAATGTTTTAAAGCAGCTAGAAATAAGCGTACCTTATTTTACAGATGTTTTAATGTTTAAATAATTGAAACAAATTTTTATATTCATTTAAACTCTTACGCTGGTAAAAACAGGTCTTACGCTTGCTTTTACCAGGCGTAAGAATTTCACGGGCATTCGCTGGGCAAAAGTTGGGCAAATAACGCAACTCTCCGCCCGCGGATGCCCTTTTCCCAGGGATGCGTTGGATCGGTCAAGAAGATTCTTGACAAATCGCAAGGTCCAGGTTTTTGCGCATGCACTTCACACGCTAAAACCTGGAACTTGCGCGGCCCTTACGGGTGCGTACACACCCATAGGGGCTGCAAAATTCAGGCCATTACCTTTTAAAAAAATATTAAACCTGTGATGTGTGAATGTTTAGGCTCAGTCCACTTCAAAAGTGGAGGTTACAATGCACAAGATCTGATTAAATATAAAATCCTAACTACCTCAACTTGTGAAAAACATGACCAGCTGTTGTAGTGTGTATATATTTTTAGTATATAAAAGTTTTATGCATCTCAGTTGGCTTTTCCATTATTAAGTTTTTTTTTAATTTATTCTTGGGATGTGGGAGCCGCTGGCAAAGCCAGCATTTATTGCCCATTCCTACTTTCCCTTGAGAAGATGATGTGCCTGCTTCTGGAATCACTGCAGGCCATGTGGTGAAGATGCTCAGACAGTGCTGTTAGGTAGGGAGGAGGTTGATGATGGGGTCTTGGCGAAGGTCACTGTTGAAGCAGCTCAGGTTAGTTGGGCCTAGGATGCTGCTCTGAGGAACTCCTGCAGCAACGACCTGGGACTGAGCTGATTGACCAACAACCACCTTCCTTTGTACCAGGTTTGACTACTGCCACCAGAGAGTTTTCCCCCTGGTCTCCATTGGCTTCAGTTTGCCTAGGGCTCCTTGATGCCACACTCGGTCAAATGCTGCCTTGATGTCAAGGGCAGTCACTTTTGCCTCACCTCTGCAATTCAGCTCTTTGGTCCATGTTTGGACCAAGACTGTAATGAGGTCTGGAGCCAAGTGGTCCTGGTGAAACCCAAACGGAACATTGGTGAGCAGGTTATTGGCGAATAAGTGCGGTTTGATAGCACTGTTGATGACTCCTTCTATCACTTTACTGATGATTGAGAGCAGGCTCATGGGGCCTATAGTTTGTTCACTTAGGGCCTGGTCTTCACATCGCAAATGACCACAGTGGGATGATTGTAATGAAGAGCTGTGCATCGTCAGATCTGATCTTACCGCAATGTACAACTGCCGTCAAAACCATTGAACAGCAGTTAGGAGCAGGAAGCCTGGGTGATTCAACCCTCCCTATCCCAGTCACTGCGTTGAATGAACTGATTGAAGCTAGGACAGGTTGTAGAGACACTCCAATTGGACTCAGACCAGGGACCTCTTCTGGCTATACAGTTCTGGTTAGTGAATTTAGAGATGAACTACCTTCAAATAGACTCAGTTTTGCTGGATACAAGTGATTTGTCACCAAAAGCAAATAGATTGAATTATTGAGAGAAATTATGTTGTATGCATTCTTTTTCAACTGTGTGTATTCTACACAACGGAATTTCTTGTGAATGAGGAACAACTGATTGTATGTAAAGTGAGAGACTTAAAGAAACTGCTCTCCATTAGAAATGTGGCTTTAGGATGATTAAAGTTTGGGTTAAAAATGTGTGTATTTGCATCTAAAATGGAGAACCTTTAACACAGCATATTCAGTTAACAGGTTGTAATTGCTTAATTTTAGACTAAATGTGCACCAAATGCTCACAAAAACTGCACAACACATGAAGTTCACAGTGGTGTACAAAGTTAGTATTCTGTGCAATAACAATTTTCGTTCTGAGTTTCCATGAGCAACAAACAAGAAATCCAGACCCATCAGGTGTTAGCTGTCGCTCAGTCACAGCACTCGCCTCGAAGTCAGAAGGTTGAGAGTTCAGGTCCACTCCAGAGACTCGAGTACAAAATCTAGGCGAACGCTCCAGTGCAGCACTGTTGGAGGTGCCTTCTTTCAGATGAGCTGTTAAACCGATGCCCCTTCTCCCCTATCAGGTGGACGTAAAAGATCCCATGGCATGACTTTGAAGAAGAGCAGGTTCTGACCAATATTTATCCCTCATCCAACATCACAAATAGATCTGACTCAGTTCTAATGAAAGGGCATCGACCCGAATCGTTAACTGTTTCTCGCTCCAGAGATGCTGCCTGACCTGTTGAGTGTTTCCAGCATTTTCTGTTTTTATTTCTCAAACAGATGATTTAGTTGTTATCACCTTACTGTTTGTGAAATTTTGCGGTGCACAAATTGGCTGCTGCATTCCCTACAATACAACATTCACTACACTTCAAGTACAGTACTTCATTGGCTGTAAAGCGCTTTGGGATATCCTGAGGTAGTGAAAGACGCTATATAAATTCCAAGTTCTTGCTTTCAAACATTTCACAGTACAACTTGCAGCGTCAATGTCTCCAACCTAAATAGAAGAAAAGCTCTCCAAATAGACAATTTAGACTGAAAGTTTAAGCAGTTACATTTATCTATAGAAGAATGCATTGACTACAAGTTTTAAACATTTTGTATTATCACTAAAACTTGTTCCTTGCAGTTGCGTGTGGCTGGGTGGGGTGGGGGGGTGGAGTTTTAGTCTTTCAACAAAAAGGATAGACACATTCGTCATTTTCAAGTTAAGACTAGCTTCATGTTTGAAAAGTGGCCCCACAGTTAATTTAATAGAAGTTACATATTGTGCACATCCAATTGAATACTGTGCACACACAACTGAAGTGCAAAACTGGTCCAACCTGCTGATTTACTCGTGGCATTTCTATTACAGCTGCTAATTTACATTATTTTTCAGCAGATTAACTTAAAATATACATAAACACAATGAAATGATTTATTCCTAGGATTTACTCCAAATCGCAGCTGTAAACCTCAAATTGTTTTGCAGATCTAGACAACCAGAAGAGGATCAATCTCAAAACCCAAACAGATTCAAATTTACTGTCCCAGTTTAATCCAAGAAAGTTACCTCATACATTGAAGTTAAAGTTATGCAAAGGGAAATTAAATGAACTGGAAAAAGCAAAAAAAATAAAAGGGGAGGGGTAGGCTACAATTATCTTCAGATGGTACCAACCATAGCTTAATCATATAGCAGCCAAGCAATGCTGGGAGATATTAGTCAATCTTGCACCATTCACACAATGCAAGCAATCGTTCACTGAGCACAATAGGTCCAAGAGCAGTGGGTAGCCATCTTCTTGGCTGGGTAGGCTGTCGAAGAATAAAGTTCCTATGGCCTTTGGATCATGACAAATTCAAATCCAACTATTCAAGTGTCAAATATTGATGCCTCAATGTTGTGGACCCTTTGTTACCACCAAGTGATCATCAAGGGGACCTAACAATTTCCCAAAAGGTAAAGATGGTGCCTGCAGCGCAGGGAAGATTCAGCAAAACAAATAAAGTGCCAGATCAGTTTATGTACTGGGAAGTTTTATGTCTGGCAAAAACATTTACGCGACACAAACCATCAAGACCACGCCAAACACATCATGGCATGTAGAAAGGAGTGAATGAGACTTGTGTACAACAAGCAGCTCTGTATGACATGAAGCTTGGAAACTGAGGCTGCAGGCTTTTGGAATGTGCTGTGCAAGAAGAATGTATCTACTGCAAGAACAGAGCGGCCAAAACTCACATCGTAAAAAAGTCTATGTTAAGTAACAAAGTACAAGATTATAATGGGCAGGAGACGTTTGCTACATGGTTAAATATCCCTTGGAAAACAATGAAATGAAGGGATAGTTGGGAAAAGAAGTCGAGTGCCAAATGAACACCCAAATGGAAAAGCGACACCAGGTAGACAGCGACAAGAACTTACAGGGAAAAAGAGAACATGCGATAGCGAGGTCTGCAGTATAAGAACAGTCTGTTACAAAAAATGGGGCTCACGTCAAAGACACCAATAAAACTGGATACGGCTATCAGAGAAAGACTAACATTAAGAACTAATAGACAAGGAGTTTTTTAAAAAAGGTCACCCCTCAATACTGTGTCCTGATGCAACATTAGGCCAAAACAAGCGCAAAAACCAACCAAGCTAAAAGAGGTTTAAACCACATCTATTTCGTCCTGTTTCTCTCTCCCCCATATGTTCATTATTTTGATGAATACTCCTGAAATAGAAAATAAATCTGGTGGCAGCAATTAGCTTTAATGTCAGTAAGTGACATCGCTTTTGTTCTTTTGTCTCTACCACAGCACAAAGTAAAAAAAGTGTCTCCACATCTGTCCTTAACCAGAAATAAGGAGGCACAGCTGAGCTGAGCAGAGAAGTAACCACACTGCTGAGTGATGAAAATACTGCAAAGATACAATTCTTCGACCGCCAAAGATGAGCCAGAATACTTTAACACACTATTCGAAGAGATTCCACAGGTATAAAGTGAAAAGTGTGAAGTCATTTAACTACAATGCTTCTTATGAATTTAAATATACTGCCTGTGGCTAAAAAATGTGCAAAAGTATAGTTTTTTTTTAAACCATTTCAGTTGCATCTTGGGAGGTTGTTGATGGCCAACAAGTTTCACCCATTTTCCTTCAATCATTTGGGACGGTACAGAGATTAAGATGGCAGACTCTAATGAGGAGTTTCTTGTAATGGATTGTACGGTGGCATAGTGGTTAGCACTGGTGCCTCACAGCGCCAGGGACCCGGGTTCGAATCCGGCCTCGGGTGACTGTGTGGAGTTTGCACATTCTCCCCGTGTCTGCGTGGGTTTCCTCCGGGTGCTCCGGTTTCCTCCCAGTCCAAAAATATGCGGGTTAGGTTGATTTGGCTATGATAAATTGACCCTTAGTGTTAGGGGGGGGATTAAATATGTGGGGTTACAGGGATAGGATATGTTGGGGGGAATTAAATACATGGGGTTACGGGGATAGGGTGGGATATGTGTCGGTGCAGGCTCGATGGGGATTCAGGGGGGGGATTAAATATATGTGGGGTTACAGGGATAGGATATGTTAGGGGGAATTAAATACGTGGGGTTACGGGGATAGGGTGGGATATGTGTCGGTGCAGGCTCGATGGGGATTCTGTGTGAGAAAGCAGGGACAGGGTACTGGATTTGGATGATCAGCCATGATCGTATTGAATGGTGGAGCAGGCTCAACGGGCCGAATGGCCTACTCCTGCTCCTAGTTTCTATGTTTAATAGGTGTACCTACAACTACAGTGTAAAGTTCTTAATCTCTGTATAATTAGGAGAAAAGCCCTAATCTCAGTCTTCAGCCAATTCAATTCACTCCACATTGTATCAAGAAACAGCAGAGTGCACTGCACACAGCAAAGGCTATGGATCCCAACAACATCCTACCTAGCTGTAGCGCTGAAGACCTGCGCTCCAGAACTAGTCGCACCTCTAGCCAAGCTGTTCCAGTACAGCTACAACATTTACATCTACAAAAAGCAGGACAAATCCAATTTGGCCAATTACCATCCCATCAGCCTGCTCTCAATCATCAGCAAAGTGAAGGAAGGTGTCATCAACAGTGCTATCAAGCAGCACTTACTCACCAATGCTCAGTTTGGGTTCTGCCAAGACCACTCTGCTCCAGACCTCATAGTCCAAACACAGACAAAAGAACTGAATTCCAAGGTGAGGAGAGAGTGACTGCCCTTGACATCAAAGTGGCATTTGACAGAGCGTGGAATCAAGGAGCCCTAGTAAAACTGAAGTCAATAGGGATCAGGGAGAAAACTCTCCACTGGCTGGAGTCATACCTAGCACATAGGAAGATGGTGGTGGTCATTGGAGGCAAATCATCTCAGCCACTGGACATCGCTGCAGGACTGTTCCCATTGGCAGAAGGGTTGAGAATCAGAGGACACAGATTTAAGGTGATTGGCAAAAGAACCAAAGGCAACAAGAGGAAAAACTTTTATGCAGCAATAGGTTAGGATCTGGAATGCACTACCTGAAAGGGTGGTGGAGGCAGATTCAATCGAGGCTTTCAAAAGGGAGTTGAATAAGTACCTGAAGGAAAAAAATTTGCAGGGCTACGGGGAAAGGGCGGGGTAGTGGGGCTAGCTGAAGTGCTCTTGGAGAGAGCCGGCACGGGCTCAACGGGCCGAATGGCCTCCTTCTGTGCTGTAACCATTCTATGACTTCCTCAGGAAAGTGTTCTAGGCCCAACTATCTTCAGCTACATAATTCATGACCTTTCCTCCATCATAATTCAGATGTGGGACTATTCGCTTTGATTGCAGGATCAGCTCCATTCACAATTTCTCAGGTTATGAAGCAATCCATGCCCACATGCACCAAGACCTGCTTTCGTGCCAAAAAATGCCAGGCAATGACCACCTCCAACGAGGGAGAGAATGAGAATCTAGCCAGCTCATTGCTGAATCCCCCACCATCAACCTCCTGGGGTCGCTAGTGGCCAGAATTTCAACTGTACCAGCCACATAAATGCCATGGCTCTAGAGCAGGTCAGAGGCTAGGCATTCTGAGGAGAGTGGCTCACCTCTTGACTCCCCAAAGCCTTTCCACCATGTTTAAGGCACAAGTCAAGAGTGTGATGGAAGACGTTACACTTGCCTGGATGGGTGCAGCTGCAACACTGAAGAAGCTCAACACCATCTAGGACATGATTAGCAGCCCACCCACCACGTTGAACATCCATTCCCTCTACCACCGGCGCACCGTGGTTGCAGTGTGTTCTACCCACAGGATGCACTGCAGCAACTCGCCAAGACTGCTTCGACAGCACCTCCCAAACCCACGAACTCCACTGCCTAGAAGGACAAGGGCATCAGGTGCATGGCAACACCATCTCCAAGTCACACACCATCCCAACATGGGACATATAGCACCATTCCTTCATCATTGCTGGGACAAATCCTGGAACTCGCTACCCAACAGTACCTTCACCACATGGACTGCAGTGGTTCAAGAAAAAGGCTCACCACCACCTTCAAGGGCAACTAGGCCTTGCTAGCGACGCCCATATCTCGAGAATGAATAAGAAAAATAAAATGGTAACCGTGATCCCACACTTGCCATTTAAAGCAACAATGAAGGCCTGCAAGCAGCGCTCTTGCCCATGTCACTCTACGCTGGCAAATTGCATGTGCCATTTGAGCAGAAATATAGACCATGCTTTGCTAGAGTCACTTCAATACTGTGATCAGTTTGCATATTTGTTAGTTGGAGAGGTATTCAAAGTTAAGAACTGTATTATTGATCAACTTTGTGAAACAAACATTGGAAAGTTAAATTTTATCACTGGAAGAAAGACTCAAATAACATGTTCTGTCAATGCCCTCATTTCTTATTGTCAAACTCATTATATACAGTGTATATAAAAATAAACCATGCAAATCACCTTGGATCCAAACAGCTACCAGTTGGCTGCCATTATAGTCTGCGGAATTCATGTAAAATAGATAGTCAGATAATACCATGCTTCCCAGGTTACTTATTTCAAACTATGCAATATATTGGTTTAACCTCTGGAGAAAAAAAAAAAGTGAACTGGATCTTTGTGTTCCAAGTATTAAATGATTCACTCCTGAAAGCAACAGTAACCAAGAATCAAGCATACTGTTTACGTATCAGAAATGTGCCATGTACAAATACAATTGATGAGGTGACAGAAGTCTACGATTACAGGTACATAAAGGACATTTACCCATTATAATGTCACTTGATCATGCACAACAATAGTTGTGTGCATCAGTGTTTTAATATGGGGGAAAAAGGAGAACATGATAAGGGAATCAAGGGATATGGGGATAGTGCAGGAAGGTGGAGTTGCGATAGAAGATCAGCCATGATCTTATTGAATGGAGCAGCAGGCTTGAAGGGCCGAATGGCCTACTCCTGCTTCTTATGTTATGATAAATATTGGCCAGGGCACCGGGGAGAACTCCCCTGCTGTTCTTCAAATAGTGCCGTGGATCATTTTACGGCCACGTCCTCGGTTTAATGTCTCATCCAAAAGACAACACCTCAGAATGCACCACTCCCTACTTCCCCAATACTGCACTGAAGTCGCATCCTAGATAATGGGGCAGAAATTCCGTTCCCCACGGGCGTGCGCGCACTGTGTGCTCACCCGTCGGGCCAACGGAAATGCCGGTTTCAGGCATGCACTGGAAACCGGCATTTCCGATCCGTCAAGAAAGCTCGACAGATCCTCCGGCTGCCCGGGAGAAGGGCCTCTGCGGGTGGAGAGTCCGTTTTTTGGAGACCCTCCACCCGCAGAAAACACTTACAATTCTTGTGCCAGTAAAAGCAAGCGTAAGGCCTGCTTTTACCAGGATGAGAGTTGAAAAAAGTAAAAAAAAAATCACTGATTTTCATTTAAAAATACTTTAAAAAGGTAAGTTTATTTTTAGCCCCATTAAAAACAGTAATTATTTTTTCAACAAATAAAATTTTTGTTTAAAATACTTAATTTATTGTAATTTAAAGTCATTTTAAAAATGTGATTTTTTTTTTTAATTTAAAGTTTTACTGTTTTAGGGGTGATCTCTATTCATATATCTGACAGGTCTTCCTGTCAAATGTATGAAGGGAGATTCCCCTCTGATTGGCTCCCCATGGCCCACGTGATCCCAGGGACGCTGCGAACCGCCTGCGCCTCTGGGATACATGGGCCCTGCGCACCGGCAGTTTGGAGAGGCCCAGCAACGGAACTCTGCGCCTCCCAGGAGCTCTCTGGTCCAGGCGCAGATATTTCAGGATCGCAGCCCTCCGCCCGCGGGAGGCCTTCCAACGGAATTTCTGGGCCTATGTGTTCAAGTCTCTGGAGTGGGATGAGAGCTCACAGCCTCTTGGCTCAGAGGTGAGAGTGTTACCACTGAGCCAAGGCCAACACCTATTGAATGCAAAGCATTTTTGGACATCCTGAGACATGTTACAAGTCCTATTCAAATACAAGTTCTTTCTTAGGAGAGGTACCCAAGGTTACCTGTAACTGTAACCCCATAATTAATAAGTGCCATGAGAAGGAGTTGAGGTGGTTAATAGTTGAATGGAAAACCGTCAAAACCCTCCTACGGCCATTACTTGCTGAAAAAGTTCCATGGCAAGACATGCAGAATTTGGATCCCAATATAAGTAAATACACCAGAGGGCTTTCATTAAAAAAATTATTTTAAAAAGTGAGATTCTATTTAACACCAAAACTTTTTTGCTGACATTTCACAAAACGAGTCTCGCCTCTTTTTCCACCCACCCCTCTTCAGAAATATTCTATGTTACGAGAAAGAATAATGCATACCACCAGGCAAGTGATTTTTTATTAAAGGGGTGGGGGAGGGGGAAGGTCCTTGGGATTAAAATTAAATTAAAATTTACTTTTTTTTGATCACAGGTATTAGAGTCATGTGATTGTTCAAACAAGATCAACACAGGAAATGGGTACAATATAATTGATAAAGCTCTACACTTGGAGCACGGCACATGGCAGGAAGGTCAGCGATACAGGAAAACCATTCATTGCTGGACACTATACATCCTGTATACAAGACATTAAAAAGCTTCCATCTAAACTTGAAGGGCTCTACACACAAACACACCCAGGGGCTACTGGAACTACCGATCATTACATCTTCTTCTCAGGCAGTCCCTCGGATCATGATCATTAATCATACCATGGCTCCACACAGTTGAAGTTACACACCCCAAACAAAATTGCTCCAAGTTTCACTACACAAAAGTGTTACTGTCAAGGAGACATGAGGAATGTTGGTAAAGAAAACAGCTTTTAAAGTAGGCATACCAGCTCATTGTTTAGCTTAACTTAAATCAAAATCAAATCACTCATAAAACCACAACTGTCTCAAGAGAAACCACATTCTTAGCAAAGATGGGGAGAACTGGATAGATGAATTTCTGTAAACTATGACCACCTTCAGGGAGCAAAGACAAAATGGTATCACTCTGCTATTCTGGAGACAAGCTTCAGTGGGCTCGAAACTCTCCCTGGGCTTGGGAATAAACATGCAAGAATTTTATTTCAGTCAGTAGTCAGGATTTTTTTTCGGATAGATCTTTGTACTCAAAGTTGAGAGGTGGCATTGCTGGAAGTACAATCCTTTCCACTTTGGGTGTTCAATGTCAACTGAGCCCAAAGTACAAGTTCTTTCATTTCTCACTTTGCTGAGCAAAAGTTCTTGTTGGGGTGGAGGGGGGGGGGGGGGGAAACTTTTGAAAAAAAATAAGTTTCTTGGCTCTGTATTTAATAGAATAAGTATTAAGTTTAACAATTTCACTTTTTAAAAAAAAATTAAAAATGGTATCTATAAAAAAGGTATTTTCTTTTCAGGTTTCATGTTCAGCAGTAGCCCTCAAAGCCCTCTGCGATATGGCCATTCTTCAGAGAGCCTGAACAGTGAGCAGAAGCGGCCCAAATCAACTACAGCAAAGCTCCAACTGATTTTCACCTGTCTCATGTGACATCCAATAGGAGTCACTAGACAACATGCAAAAATTAAAAACCCTCACTGATTCGCCTATCTCCCCTCTTTCCACCCTTTCCCACAAGCAAAGCCTAGGCCAGTAGAGAATCTAGACTGCTAAACTGGCTGAAATTAAATGAAGTCAGCACAAAATGGGTATCAAACTCAGCGCCTCCCTGGTCTTCATGGCTCAGTTGACACTGAATGTAATTCATGTATTCACAGACATTTGAAAACTGCTCAAACCTTTTCATGTTGGATCAAACATTTGGCTAAGCATTGTGTCCAACAGGCTCCAAGCACTTTTTTCTGGTTTATATAATGCATTAGCAGATTTTTTTTTTTTAATTTAAACTCAACCGTACTTAGCCATGGCTCAGTGGGTAGTGATCTCGCCTCTCAGTCAGAAGATTGTGGGTTCAAGTCCCACGCCAGAGACTGGAGCACAAAATCTTGGCTGACACTCCAATGCAGTACTGAGGGAATGCTGCACTGTCAGAGGGGCCGTCTTTCGGATGAGATGTTAAATCGAGGACCCGTCTGCCCTCTCCGGTGGACATGAAATATTAACTGTTTCTCTATCTATAGATGATGCCTGACCGGTTGAGTATTTCCAGAATTTTGTGGGGTTTTTTTTTTAATTTGTTTTGAGATGTGGGCGTCACTGGCAATGCCAGCATTTATTGCCCATCTCTAGTTGCCCTCGAGAAGGTGGTGGTGAGCTGCCTTCTTGAACCGCTGCAGTCCGTGTGGTGAAGGTACTCCCACAGTGCTGTTAGGTAGGGAGTTCCAGAATTTTGACCCAGCGACGATGAAGGATCGGCGATATACTTCTACGTCAGGATGGTGTGTAACTTGGAGGTGGTGGTGTTCCCATGCACCTGCTGCCCTTGTCCTTCTAGATGGAAGAGGTTTGGGAAGTGCTGCTGAAGAAGCCTTGGCGAGTTGCTGCAGTGCATCTTGTAGATGGTACACACTGCAGCCACAGTGCGCCGGTGGTGGAGGGAGTGAATGTTTAAGGTGGTGGATGGGGTGCCAATCAAGTGGGCTGCTTTGTCCTGGATGGTGTCAAGCTTCGAGTGTTGTTGGAGCTGCACTCATCCAGGCAAGTGGAGTGTATTCCATCACACTCCTGACTTGTGCCTTGTAGATGGTGGAAAGGCTTTGGGGAGTCAGGAGGTGAGACACTTGCCGCAGAATACCTAGCCGCTGAGCTGCTCTTGTTGCCACAGTAGGTGTGTGGCTGGTCCAGTTAAGTTTCTGGTTAATGGTGACCCCCAGGATGTTGATAGTGGGGGATTCGGCGATGGTAATGCCATTGAATGTCATGGGGAGGTGGTTAGACTCTCGCTTGTTGGAGATAGTCATTGCTCTGTACTTGGTTTGAGTTCTGAAGGATTGAATACCTACCCCATTGTTTAAAATGGTACATCAGCCACAGCTTTGAATTACGGATGAAAAATATGTGGATCATAATAATCTTGCCAATCTCTTCCCCGTCCAACTCACCCTCCCAGCTGACCCAGTGGACGCTAGCAGTGGGGCAGCCATCACTGACCCTCTCCGCATCTCCCTCCAGAATGTCCGCTCACTTGTGAACAAGGCCCTTGCCATCCATGAGCTTATCGTGGATGATTGCATCGACATCATGGCCCTGACGGAAACTTGGTTGAGGGGTGATCACACCTTACCCTTAAATGGAGCCTCACCGCCTGGCTATACCTTCCATTCACCCCGCCCAGACCGCCGTGTTGACGGTGTGGCTCTCATCACCAAATCACACCTTGGTCTGTCCCCCTACTCCCGACACTTTCTCCTCCTTTGAGCATCTCGCTTTATTCCACCCCCTCACCTCATTTAAAATTCTTGTACTCCATCGCCCACCCAAGTACCATAAACATTTTATCATCGAGATATCTTCACTGCTTTCCTCCCTCAGCACCGAACGACTTCTCATCCAATGATTTTAACCTCCATCTCAATTAATCATGATCTCTCTCCTGAGTTCACTAGCCTCCTATCCTCCCTTAATCTCTCGCTCCATGTAAACTCCCCAACCCATATTCACGGCAACCCCCTCAACTTTGTCATCTCTCGTGGCCTCGCTACTCCCACCGTGTCAATCACAGATAAGGCCATCTCTGACCACTTCCTCATATCGCTCTCCAACCCCAATTCAACCCCCAAACCCTACTTTCTTCTGTGTCCACCCCTGGAAAAAAACTCTCCCAACTCTGACAACTGCACTTATGAAATCCCAACTGTCCAGCCTTTGGCCCTCCATTCTCCACGACATTTCTGCAGCTACCGATCTGCCCAACCACACCCTCACCACCACCTTTGAGGCCCTCGTCCCTATTAAAACAATTACTCTCACCCTGGCACGGCCCTCATCTTAAGTCCAAGGGACGCAGAGTTGAACGGATATGGCGGACAACTGGTTCAGCCATTCACCGCCAGATCTGGCTGGACTACAAAGCATTATCGTTCCTGCTCTCATCTGCCGAAATTGCTCACTATTCCAGAATCATTCTGGAATGTAAAGATAAATCCCGGCTTCTATTCTCCACTGCTAACCGTCTTCTTAAACCCCTCTCCCCTCCACCCTCACCTCAGACAACAAGTGTGAGGAGCTCATGGACTTCTTTGTCTCTAAAATTGAGACCATCCATTCAGCTGCCTCTGCCACTTCCCTTCCTTCCCCTAGCCCATTGGACCAAACTTCCTCTAAGATTCCCCCCTGCCCAGGCCTGAACTCACATCTTTCTCCAGTTTCTCTCTGATCTCCCCTCATGATCTCTCTGCGCTCATCTTGTTCATGAGACCCACTCCTGCTCCCTCGACCGTATTCCCACCAGACTGCTGACCACCCAACTTCCTTTTCTGGCTCCCATGTTAGCAGACATTGTTAACTGTTCTCTCTCCTCAGGTACTGTCCCCCTCTCCTTCAAATCTGCTACCATCAGCCCTCTCAAAAAAATCAACCCTTGGCCCCTCCGTCCTCGCAAACTCCATCTCCAACCTCCCTTTCCTCTCCAAAGTCCCTGAACGTGTTGTCGCCTCCCAAATCTGTGCCCATCTTTCCCGCAACACCATGTTTGAATCCATCCAATCAGGTTTCCGCCCCTGTACTGAAATGGCTCTCAAAGTCACAGATGACATCCTTTGTGACTGTGACAAAGGTAAACTATCCCTCCTCATCCTTCTTGACTTGTCTGCAGCTTTTGACACTATTGACCACTCCATCCTTCTCCAACGCCTCTCCATCATCATCCAGCTGTGTGGCACTCGCCTGGTTCCATTCTTATCTATCTAATCGTAGCCAGAGAATCACCTGCAATGGCTTCTCTTCCCACTCCCGCATCATTACCTCTGGGGTCCCTCAAGGATCTATCCTTGGCCCTCTCCTATTTCTCATCTACATGCTGCCCTTTGGCGACATCATCTGAAAACACAGCATCAGTTTCCACATGTACGCCGATGACACCCAGCTCTACCTCTCCTCTCGACCCCTCCAAGGTCTCTAAATTGTCAGACTGCTTGCCCGACATTCAGTTCTGGATGAGCAGAAATTTTCTCCAATTAAATATTGGGAAGACTGAAGCCATTCTTTTCAGTCCCCACCACAAACTCTGTTTCCAAGCCACTGACTCCATCCCTCTCCCTAACATCTGTAAGGTTGAACCACACTGTTTGCAACCTTGGTGTCATATTTGACCCGGAAAATGAGCTTCCGACCACATTTCCGCAGCATAACAAAGACCGCCTATTTCCACCTCCATAACATTGCCCATCTCCGCCCTTGCCTCAGCTCAACCGCTGCTGAAACACTCATTCGTACCTTGGTTACCTTCTAGACTTGATTATTCCAACACTCCTGGCTGGCCTCCCATGTTCTACCCTATGTAAGCTTGAGGTCATCCAAAAACCCATGTCCTAACTCGCACCAAGTCCTGTTCACCCATTACTGCGGTGCTCACTGACCTACATTGGCTCCCGGTTAAATAACACCTCGATTTCAAAATTCTCATCCTGGTTTTGAAATTCCTCCATGGCCTCGCCCCTCCCTATCTCTAATCTCCATCAGCCCCACAACACCATCTCCACCCCCGCGAGATATCTGCACTCCTCTAATTCTACCTGCTTGAGCATCCGATTATAAATCGCTCAACCATTGGTGGCCGTGCCTTAGGTTGCCTGGGCCCCAAGCTCTGGAATTCCCTGTCTCGCTACCTCTCTTTCCTCCTTTAAGACGCACCTTAAAACCTATCTCCTTGACCAAGCTTTTGGTCATTTGCCCAATATCTTATGTGGCTCGGTATCAAATTTTGTTTTATAATCCTCCTGTGAAGCGCCTTGGAACGTTTTACTATGTTAAAGGCGCTATATAAATACAAATTGTTGTTGTTCTGAATCAGTTTAACTTATCTTCAGCCAAGTCAGGTAAATCCGGTTATTTCCTCCCACCATCACATCATCTCCCTTCATGCAGCAAATTCTGAACCACGCTTCCTCTACAGTTATCAAGGTCATTCCAAGTTTACCAACAAGCACTGGTTTTAGCTTGGGATATATGTTATCCTACCAACTCTTCCTGCACCAAGGTAGTGTTTCCTTACTGTTAGATCACTCACTCTAAAGCACTTTTACACTACACGAGTTCAACCAACAGGAGACATGGCAATCGTCTTTACTCGGATGCAATCAATAGCATAAAATGCCCCCAATGCTTGGTGAACCAACTACTGCAAGCCCTTGAGAGAAGTAGCTCTACAAATGCGCAGATTAAGGATGACTTTCACATGAAATCCCTCATTTCCACTGATTCAGCAACGGAGGCTCTGTATTACAGCCAGTGTGACTGGCACCCAACTATCAGGGTCAAAGGGGAAACAACTCATGGAGGTTCTCCCTAGAAAAGGTACAGTAAAAACTAAATAACATGAAAGCATCAGTCAGTGGACTCGCTAAGTGAACTTCACCAGCATACTGGAGCAAAGTTTCAATGAAGAAGAAATCTGGGATTTGAACACAGGCCCGATATTCTACCACCATCAGATGCCCAAAAATCCAAACTGCTTAGCCTTCCAATCTAACTAGATTTCCCCGTGCATCCTAAATTCAAAAATTACGAATACTTTGCTGGCATGGACCCTTTTCCCCGTATGAGACAGCCATTATGTTACTGCCATTAAAGAAATAGTCTACTCCTCAACTCAATTAATTTGAATTAACTTAACGTTAATTTTTTTTACAAAATGCAACTTCAAATTAATAAAGTCGATTGTGATGATTTTTAATTTGCCCTCTACTTCAAGCTTTCCCACAAATTCTCATCTACCATGGATTTCTGCATATTGTAGAATGTTGGGAAAAATCCCATAACTACTGATGGATTAAATTTCCCCATTAGCCAAATACATGTAGCAGGCTGCAAGAGCCAGAATTGGAAGTCATTCAAGTAGATATTCCAACTGTATAAGTACTTGGTGTCTGCTGCCTCAAAATATATCCCATGCAAGTCACTGCATGAGTATTACACAAATAGGGCATCAGGTCAAAGAAGGATGAAACAGGAGGTCTGCGTCTACATGGCAGAACCCACAATCTACTTCAGAACGACCAGATAGGATGTGGGTGTCGCTGGCAAGGCCAGCATTTACTGCCTATCCCTAGTTAAGAGTCAACCACATTACTGTGGGTCTGGAGTCACGTATAGGCCAGGCCAGGTAAGGACGGCAGATTTCCTTCCCTAAAAAAGGACATTAGTGATCCAGATGGGTTTTTTTTTTTTTAAAAACGACAATCCAGTAGTTTTATGGTTACCATTACTGATGATCGCTTTTTAATTCCACATTTATAGTATATCTCAACATAAAGTTGGAGGTCCACTAATTATCTCACCCAAACGGTGGCAGCTCAGGATGAGGGTTCCACAACAGTCCTCCAGTGGAAATTATACACAAGTAACATGCTAGATTTTAGATTTCACTGCCAAGACAAATTTCACCATCACTATTCCAGGCAGGAAAATACCTGCACTTAAATCAATCAAGGCTCCATAATCCAGTTAACAGATGTAGCAGCATAAAAATTAAAATAAAAAATACAGCAGCAAAATACACTTGAAATGTTACCTCATTGTTCCCAAAATTACTTAAATTTACTCCAAAATGGTAACAAGGGTAAACAAAAGGAAATCACACGTAAAAAAATGGCACCACCTGCAAAATTATGCAAGTGAAAAATCTCACCTGAAAAAAAGAGGGTTTAAGGAAAATCAAAACAAAATGTCAGAAGCCTTTTATTGGTTCAGAGTTTCAGCCAATGCATACAAATAATATCCCTGAAGGTTGAGTTCCATGATTTCCCCAATAGCATCTCATCCTTTTGTATTCAAAAGGTATTGTCCTAGTTTTTGCAGCATATAGAAGACAATGAGTGTTAAATTACACTTTTATTGCAGGCAAACACTCAATTTGATTTACACCAACACTGGCTCTTTTGTTTAATTCAACCACCAGTTTAATATACTCCACCACACTTTAATACATTGACTTTTCTCCAACACTAAACAGCTGTTGCTATTGAATGAACAGATGCAAGTGTCAAAATGAAAAGTGTACCATTACATCTTACTGAAACATTCAAATTTAACTTCATCAATAAGACAGATTTAGAGAATGCACTTGTACAGTAAACTACAAAAATTAAAAAGCTATGAAAATATTGCAGCATCAAAAAACACCATTAAAAGAAATAGTTTCCATCAGCTCTCATGCTTTAAGAGTCTCACTCACCTGTGAATAAATAGCCTACATTTATAAGGCTATCTAGAAAACTCATACAGTACTAGTCATTTGTTTTAAATATATAAAAGCACCCCCCAGACAGATTTTGTAATTCAGGTTTTAAGTAGCTCACAGAATTTAAGAAACAGGAACTTAATATTTTTAGGACATTTTAATTGCATAAATCCAGAATTGATGTATTTGAGAAAAAAAATTACTCCTCCATTTAATTAACTTTAGCTCATTAAAAAAAGTGTTCCAGAATAACCATGGGTTGGTTTTTAACCTCACAGGTATCTAAAGAAGCACTGAGGAGAGAGAGAGCGAGAGCGAGAGCGAGAGCGAGAGAGAATGAATGAATAAAACACACGTTTCAGTGTAATTTTCATTTAAGACATTTCTGTCAGCTAAATTTACACAACAGTTTTTGAACTTTCAAATGAATAAACACTGATAATTTCAAAGAATAGCTATACATCAAAACAACTCACCATTTACCACTTGCCTTTTGACAGTCACCTCATTAGTCCCCATCCCCCGATTCTATTGTCAAAGGGTGTAACACAATCTAAGATTTCAGTCACTCTCTGTTCTGGTTGTTTACAATGTAACTAGAAAAATTGAAATATAGCCGTAGCTCACTCAATACCTTCTACTATTCTGTAGCCCTGTACAACCGACAAGTTAATTTTCTTCGGTCTTAATGATTAGCAGAAGTACATTAGCTACTGTTTAGTACAAGTAGACAGAAAACCTACACAATAATGGCCCGGAATTTGCGGTGGGTAATAACGAACAGTGTTCGATGTTATTACCCCTTTGAAACTGACCGCAACTTCAGGATTTAGCGCATGCGCATTCTAACGCAGAAATCGAGAAGTTGCGGTCAGTCAGTCATTCACTGCTCCGACACTGGCTGCGCTGTGGATACCCCCCACCCCCATAGCCAGCAATCAGTATAATCAGGTAAATCAGTGAAACTGACGAAAACTTGGGCTTTTCTGCAGTAATATCGCTGTTAAATACCCCATTAAAGGTTAGACCTTGTTGGATTAGGTGTAACTGGGGTTTTAACAGTGTATTTTGACTGCTAAACGAACGATATATTAGCACTGAAAAACTAATTTTAATTTTGTGGAGTGTCAAATTACTCCATTTTAACAAAAATTACAATTAAGAAACTTTATAAGACTATATTTTGAAAGTTTGTTCATATTTCAGATTTACCTTTCCCCAGGCGAGAGCCCCAATCTTTATTTTGCTCACTAAAATTTTAAAAAGTTTGAATAAAAGGAGCTTCTTCACTTCCTGGTTCTCGGTCTGAGAATTCTGCATTGTGATTGGCTGCTTAGACAGCTTGTTGCCATCACAGCAGCTCGCACTAGGAATTCCCTATTAACTTACACTGATCTCAACTGAACGTCGGAAAAGCCCAACATCTTGCCACAGAGATTGCAAGATCATTGTGGCAAGCTTTCTTCAGGGCCACCAGCAAACACAAATTACGGGCAACTTTAGATGATGTCTTTCTGGCTTCTTCCCTAATTATGATCAACTTCTTATCCCTGCAAAAAAAATCTGAATCCAATATCATTTTGCTTGGCTCATGTAACAAAACAGACGAGGCTTTGCCCTGCACATTTGTATGCAAATCTTCTAAAATTAAAATCTCAGTTATGCTAAACAGGAGTCCAACTAGACCCAAGGTGCATAATATGAAACCAGACTGCACAAAATTTGTGTTTTTAGAAATTTACTGAAATATAAAATGGAAGGTATATTGGTTATAGCAATTGCATTAACCAAGCATGCTACAAGAACATAAGGAATAGGAGCAGGAGTAAGCCATACAGCCCATCGAGCCTGCTCCGCCATTCAATAAGATAATGGCTAAACTAATAAATCAACTCCACTTTCCCACCCTATCCCTTGGATTCCCTTAGTGCCCAAAAATCTCAATTTCAGTCTTGAATATACTCAATGACTGAGCATCCACAAACCTGTGGGGTAGAGAATCCAAAGATTCACAACCCTCTGAGTGAAGGTATTTCTCATCTCAGTCCTAAATGATCCAGAACCCTCATCTTCTTCTTCGGCAGTCCCTCAGAACGGAGGATGACTTGCTTCCAGATTAAAAATGAGATCGCAGGTGACTGATGAGTCCAATGCAGGACCTACAGTCTCTGTCACAGGTGGGGCAGACGGTGGTTGAAGGGCGGGTGGGTGGGGTGCTTCGGTTGACGTGCGCTCCTTGCGCTGCCTGTGCTTGGCTTTCGCTTGCTCCCGGCGAAGAGACTCGAGGTGTTCGGCGCCTCCTCGGATGCTTCTCCTCCACTTTGTGTGGTGTTGGGCCAGGGATTCCCAGGTGTCGGTGGGGATGTGACACTTTTTCAAGGAGGCTTTGAGGGTGTCCTTGAAGCGTTTCCTCTGCCCACCTGGGGCTCTCTGGCCGTGCGGACAATGTGACCCGTCTATCGGAGCTGATCAAGCGTGGTCAAAGCTTCGATGCTGGGGATGTTGGCCTGAGCAAGAACACAGACGTTGGTGCGCCTATCCTGCCAATGGATTTGCAGGATCTTGGAGGCAGCATTGGTGATACCTCTCCAGTGCTTTGAGGTGCCTGCTGTACATGGTCCATGTCTCAGGCATACAGCAGGGCGGGTATCACTGCTGCTCTGTAGACCATGAGCTTAGTGCCGGGCTTGAGGTCCTGGTCTTCAAACACTCTTCCTCAGGCAACCGAAGGCTGCACTGGCACACTGAAGGCAGTGTTGGACTTTGTCATCGATGTCTGCCCTTGTTGACAGTAGGCTCCCGAGGTATGGAAAGTGGTCCACGTTGTCAAAGGCCTTGTCGTGGATTTTGATAATCGGGGGGCAGTACGGTGTGGCAGGGGCAGGTTGGTAGAGGACCTTTGTCTTACGGATGTTTAGTGCAAGGCCTATGCTCTCGTACGCTTCGGTGAAGGTGTTGACGATGGTTTGGAGTTCGACCTCCGAGTGAGCGCAGACGCAAGCGTCGTCTGCATACTGTAATTCGACGACAGAGGATGTGACGACCTTGGATCTGGACTGGAGGCGACGGAGGTTGAACAGTTTCCCGTTTGTTCTGTAAATTAGCTCCACTCCAGCGGGAAGCTTACTGAGGGGGAGATGGAGCATTGCAGCAAGGAAGATCGAGAAGAGCGTTGGTGCGATGACACAGCCTTGCTTGAGCCCGGTTCGTACGTGAATTGGGTCTGTGGTGGAACCGTTGGTCAGGATCATGGCTTGCATGTCGTCGTGAAGCAGGCAGAGGATGGTGACAAACTTTTGAGGGCAGCCGAATTTGCAGAGGACACTCCATAATCCCTCACGGTTGACAGTGTCGAAGGCCTTTGTGAGATCAAAGGCGGCCATGTACAGCGGTTGGTGCTGTTCCCTGCATTTCTCTTGTAATTGACGTGCGGTGAAGATCATGTCCATTGTGCCCCTTAGTGGGTGGAATCCGCATTGCTACTCTGGGAGGAGCTCTTCGGCCACTGGGAGAAGGCGATTGAGGAGGATTCATCCTGAGACTATGACTGCTAGTTCTAGACTCTCCAGCCAGGGGAAACAGCCTCTCAGCATCTACAGCACAAGGACCACCCCAAATACCATCATTTACTAGTCGCTCACCTTTTAAAAAATATTCTGCTTTTCCATTCTTCCTACCAAAGCGGATAATTTCACATTTCTCCACATTATACTCAATCTGCCACCTTCTTGCCTACTCACTTAACCTGTCTATATCCCTTTGCAGGCTTTTTGTGTCCTCCTCACAGCTTACTTTCCCACTTAGCTTTGTATTGTCAACAAACCTGGATACATTACACTGTCCCCTCATCCAAGTCATGAATATAGATTGTGAATAGCTGAGGCCCAAGCACAGATTCTTACAGCACTCCACTAGTTACACCCTGCCATCCCGAAAAAATTACCTGTTTATTCCTACTCTCTGCTTTAACCAATCCTCAATCCAGGCTAAAATATTGCCTCCAATCTCATGCGCCCTAATCTTGTGTAATAACCTTTTATGTGGCACCTTATCGAATGCCTTTTGAAAATCCAAATATACTACATCACTGGTTCCCCCTCACCTACCTTGCGAGCTACACCCTCAAAAAACTGATGTCAAAAAAAGATTTCCATTTCATATACAGTGTTGACTCTGCCTCAGTGATTTTCCAAGTGCCCCGTTACCACGCCCTTAATAATAGATTCTAGCATTTTCCCTACTACTGACGTCAGGCTAACTGGCCTATAGCAGGGGTTCTCAACCGGGGGTCCGCGAGACCAGTAACGTGCGGCCAAAAGTAATTTTTTTTGGTCCTAACGAACGATGGTGGCACCCATTCTCCAATCAGCACTGCCCCACAGTGCACACGTGGTAATATTGATGTAACTGGAAAGTGAACCGCAATTGGAAGCTATCAGCGGCAGCACGATGTTTAATTAAAAGCACCTAGTGCCAGGGAGGGAGTCCTGAGCAATGGACTGACTGTCCTGTGCCCTTTGGCTCCTGCAGATGTATCGGGGCGCGATTGTTGTGCGATGTAGCGTTTGAGGACAGGCTGCTGATTACTGTGGAGAAACCTGGCGACAGGGTTTTATTAAAGAGGAGACTGGAGCCTGATGGTGGCTTTATGCACTGGCGCCGGGATCTTGCTCCACGAATGATCACAGCCGAGGGAAATCCTTCCCGGGGCCGCTTAACTAACGACCATTGCCACGGTCCAGGAGCGCTAGATCGCGGATCCCGTCTTTCTTCTCTAAATAGCGGAAAGATCAGTTACAGCCCGAGTGACCGGCTGGAGGGGGATTTACCGCATTTGTCGGTGGGCGCTTGTGGGACGTCGAGGGTCAAATAAGTGTCACTGCTCCTTTCTGGAGGGCAATCCAATCACTGGCTCGATCTTGTTGCTATTCCAGCTGAACTGAGGCTGTATTTAACTGGCCGGCACGGGCATGATGGGCCGAATGGCCTCCTTCTGTGCTGTAGTATTCCATGATGCACAGATTCTATGTTTGAAACAAGCGAGTAATTATAAAGCAGCGCGCAGAGGTGAAGGACACACCTGGAGACAGACAGAGAGGCGTGGGGACAATCCCAGCAACTCACCTGGACACCGCGACTTCTGGTCAATCCCACTTCCCCTGGCGTGGGGGGTTCACTGGCTGAGCTGCACCCACCGCGGCTCCGGCCTCTCAGGCTGCGCCTTCCCCTGGCCAGACTCCGGCTGTGCTGGGGGGTCACTATTTAGTCATCTGCAGCCGGCCGCTGCAATAACCCGTGAGGCAGGAGCTCGGGCCCAGCAACTCATCGCGCAGCGCCTCCCCCTCCTCTCCCTAGTATTGGGAATTGATGAGTGCGGGTTCACAAATATGACTCATCAAAACATCCCCTTTATAGAAAGGTAAAAAGCAAATTACTGCAACAGGTCACGTACTGGAAAACAGGTCAGTTAACATCTGCTGGAAGAGCAGGCAACATTTCTTAAGACGTGGTTGGGGTATCTGATCCTTTGTTCATCCTCCTGGGATATCTGATGCTTTTCACATCCATGTGGGGTATCCGATATGTTCGCCCATTTGAGATTGGGGTATCATGCTTTACTTCCATTCGGGTGAGGGCTGGGATATTTTTTATATATATTTTGATTCTTGGGATGTGGGCAAAGCTGGCATTTATGCCCATCCCTAGTTGGTGCATGTTTATTACATGCTGAAATTAACGTGCTCAGATTGCATATGGTGTAATGTTTCACACTAAGCAAGTAAAACAAAAATATATACTGTATATGTTTAATTGTATAACTAATTTTAACAGAAAAAATGGCTACGTTGTGTTATGTGGGGGGGGGTCAGTGAAACTTTTATAAACATGAGAGGGGGGCCTCAGAAGCAAAAAGGTTGAGAACCCCTGGCCTATAGTTCCCCCATTTGCTCTCCTTTCTTGAACAGCAATGTTACATTTGCTACATTCCAATCCACGGGGACCGCTCTAGAATCTCAGGAACTCTGGAAGATCCAAACCAATGCATCCACTATCTCTGCAGCCACCTCTTTCAAAACCCTAAGATTTAGGCCATCAGGTCCAGGGGATTAGTCCCATTAATTTCTCCAGTACTTTTTCTTTACTAATATTACTTTAAGTTCCTCACTCTCATTAGACCCTTGGTTCCCCACAATTTCCAGGATGTTCTTTGTGTCCTCTACTGTGAAGACAGATACAAAATATTTGTTTAACGTCTGCCATTTCATTATTCCCCATTATAATTTCTCCCATCTCTGCCTCTAAGGGCCCCACGCTTATTTAACTAATCTCTTCCTTTTTACATTCTTGTAAAAGTTCTTACAATCTGTTTTCATATTTCTTGCTCATTTACTCATTCTATTTTCTCCCTCTATCAATTTCTTTGTCATCCTTTGCTAATTAAAACCCTCCCAATCCTCAGGCTTACTATTCTTTTTGGCAACACTTCTTCTAATATACGGTGTTATATTGCAGCAGTAAATTTTTTGAAAGCTTTAAAAAATGCAAACACACACACACTGGCAGAGTACCAAGGGATGGCTCTACCAAATGGCTATAGGCACATGATATCACAATGTAAAATTAGCTTTACTTCTCAATTGGACCATTATATATAGATACCAGGTAAAGATGCAAGTTACAACAATGGGTAATCTAAAAGAGTCAGATAAAAGGGAGTCAAACACTTGACTATCGATTTGGATTAAGCATTTTAAATATTTCCACTCCTCGTCCTTTCCATTCCCAACGCTAACTGAAGAAACCTTGTTTTGGAGGTTGAGTGAAACAGCAAGGTGTTATTTTTATTCTCCCTCATGGAGTAGTGCTTCCACAAATACTTAATGCAGCGGATGTCCAGTTTACTAGCAACATTGCCAACATCAACAGCGCTGCAACCCAAAACTTGTGGCAAGTAACACATTTTTAAAATACAGAATGTAACCTTTACAACAGTGCCAAAGCAAAACAATTACAGAATCGAAGACCCATCAAAAATTGAATCCCTTGCAGTTCCAGTACCAAGGAGTGAAAATAAAAATCATCTTTTGCAACCAAGGGCAGCAAGCACCCACCATTCAATTAAATATTTTAGCTGATGCTTAAGTATGACAAATGGAGCAAAAGAAAAACCATAGCTGAACCAGATTACATCTTTGCCAGATATCTGCACACGTGTTCCAGCAGGGGTTACTGGATAGTAACCAGTCACCATGGTGCTATGTAGAGCTTCCCTATATTACCATTAGAATGGCTAATACTCTTCCCTTCCCCACTCCCTTTCCAAGCATTTCAGAGGGTCTATATGAGGTTGACAATTCCAATTCATACCTGTACAATCCCAAAACTGACATTTACTGCAGAGTTAGAGGCTACTATGCTGCAGTCACTGTTCAGATATTCAATAATACTGTAGGACTACCACAGCTAACATTAATGTTAACTCCAACGTTTCCCCTTTTCTTTTGTGCATAGGAATCCATCCTAAATAATGCTGCTCGCATCAACCCACTGATTGTATGTATGAATTTATAATTGCTGGGTCCACAGGATCTGAAGTACATATTACACAAATGTCAATAACAGGTGATTTTTTCTCATTAATGATACACATTTCTGAGTCACCTCCCTTCCTCTCATCTACAGCTGTTAAGTTTAAAAACATCTGTTTCAAGTGTTATCCACCTGTGGCTACTTATTAGACCTCATATGATCAGGAAGTCATTGACTTCAAAGTTTCCAAACAGAGTATTTTAGCACTGAAAATGGTAATGACCATTTAAAAACTTATTAAATGGCTACCAGAAGGATTCAGGTGAAGACAGAAAATTAGCTGACTAGGTTCTTGTACAGCCAGAAGCTCACAGCAGATAGATCAAGCCTTCAGAGAATTAGAGCTAATGTCCAAATTAGCAATTGCTCTCTCCCCTATCTAGCTAAAAACTGAAGCTCATCAACAAAAAACACAAAATGCTTAAACACACAACACAAACTCTCATGATGGATCAGTGGGTAAGTCACCACCAAATGTTATAACTATTAATGGTGCCCAGATTTAATTCTTGCTGTGCCAAGCTGGCTAATCTCAGCTCAGACAGAAGCTGGGCCTCAGTCAGTCTCAACAGTCCTGCACTGGGGAGGAAACTAGGATTCCCACTACACTATCCACTCACTCCTGCTGGAAAGTGCAGGTGTGGGGACAGGATGGACTTCAAGGTGTAATGGCCACTTTAGTCCAATAACCTGCTGACACTCTTATCTTTTAGACCGACATGAAATATGGCCACTGGCATGAGGCACTGGCACAAATGCCTGCTGAACCATACCCACAGCATGGTACAGTGGAGTGAAGAAAGCGGAAGAGAAAAAAAAAAGACAATCAATACCCTGTAATAGCATTACAAAATACAAAAGCAGCACAAAGTTCCCAAACATTACAACAAATAGTGTCCACTAAAAGCATGCAGGTACACAAGAACTATCAGCTTAAACACAAACACTGAGCACAATGTTTTACCTTTTTGATTTGGTCAGCTGAGTGTCCAACCAAGACAAAAACAAAGCTCCAATCTAAACTACTGAGAAATCTGCATATTCAGAGTTTTTGTCTGCCCATTGTGGACTCTAGACTACACCATTTACTCCACCTTCCCCCCACCCCCCATCCTGGAATTTAAGTGAGCGTACAACTGAGTTATGCCCCCTTAAGCTACCAGCGCGGTGGAAACAGTGTGCAAAGTATTTCCAGTTGCTCAGATATTCTCTACTTGACATGAAAATACTGAATACAGCAAAGTGTTCCAATGGTCATAAGTCATCATTTGCAATGGGTCTGTTCTCACATTCAGTAAAAGTCAGGGCTCCCAAGGTTCATTTTCTACTGGAATAAAGGCTAATTATAATCTAGTGTATAAACATGAATTTGTTGAAATAAAGTTTTGTCTTTACATGTTTGCCTTGCGTATTCTGCTCACGCTAATGAAAACTACAGTTCAGTCTCAGTCTTCGCATTCGTGTAATATGAACATTAAATGCCAATATTGGTAATCCAACATGGTGTAATAGAAGCACATATTTGCAATTCTCTAAAAGCAAGGTTTTGATCTCAGCCAAAACTACCAGTGGAAGACCCCAAGGAGGTTAGCTTCATGGAGGAAGCGACATTTGTACAGACAGACCTCGCATACCTTGTCGGGACCTGGAAACCAGCTGCTTGGCTATTCTCTCAGCCAAGGAATAGTAACAGAAAGCAAAGTAAAATTTAGAAAGTGGGAAGGGAGATTTTTTTCTAATATATGTAAATTATAGCCATCTCTGATACAAACTTCTCTATTGCATGCTTTTGGGTGGGAGGAAAGAAAAATATATTAAAACTGAAGTCAAACCCCACCCCAATGGCTCATCTGGTGCCAGCAGTGAATCTTCTCTCTCTTAGGCAGTCCCTCGGAACCAAGGATGAGTTGCTTCCACATTAAAAATGAGTTTGCAGGTGACTGATGAGTCCAATGCGGGACCTACAGTCTCTGTCACAGATGGGGCAGACGGTGGTTGAAGGGGCGGGTGGGTGGGGTGCTTGGGTTGACGTGCGCTCCTTGCGCTTGGCTTCCGCTTGCTCCCGGCGAAGAGACTCGAGGTGTTCGGCGCCTTCCCGGATGCTTCTCCTCCACTTTGTGCAGTCTTGGGCCAGGGATTCCCAGGTGTCGGTGGGGATAGAAACATAGAATCTAGGAGCAGGAGTAGGCCATTCGGCCCGTCGAGCCTGCTCCGCCATTCAATACGATCATGGCTGATCATCCAAATCCAGTACCCTGTCCCTGCTTTAATCCCCACAGTACACATATCCCATCCTATCCCCATAACCCCACATATTTAATCCCCCCTAACACTAAGGGTCAATTTATCATAGCCAAATCAACCTAACCCACACATTTTTGGACTGTGGGAGGAAACCGGAGCACCCGGAGGAAACCCACGCAGACACGGGGAGAATGTGCAAACTCCACACAGACAGTCACCCGAGGTCAGATTTGAACCCGGGTCTCTGGCGCTGTGAGGCACCAGTGCTAACCACTATGCCACCGTGTTGCACTTTTTCCAGGAGGCTTTGAGGGTGTCCTGGAAGCATTTCCTCTGCCCACCTGGGGCTCTCTTGCCGCACCGGAGCTCCGAGTAGAGCGCTTGTTTCGGGAGTCTCGTATCGGGCATGCGGACAATGTGACCCGTCCATCGGAGCTGATCGAGCGTGGTCAAAGCGTCGATGTTGGCCTGAGCGAATACTTGAGTCAACACAGACCAGGAAAGCCCTAGGTTCAATCTGCACGGTTTTAACTCACCAGAGGTACAATTGGCCTAAGTCCCCCTGGGTTAGGAAAAAGAACAAAGCCCCAGGGTAGACACATCTGCCATCCAGGTACACCTCATGGAGACAGGCGCGTGTGGAGGGTTTCACCGTCTCAGATGTCTACACAAGAGCTGCCTCCAACAGCGCTCCTGATGTCTAGGTAAGCATAAAGTATAAAAGGGAGCAAAAGTCATCCCTTATTGCTCAGTTTTATGCTTTAGGATGATTGGCTAGAGTCACTCAGAACAGACAATATATGTAAAACTTATTCATTACAATCAGCTCCAGTGACTCAAAGGTATCTAAAATCTGCAAAATGAATCAGAAAGGCCACAAATTAGGTGGGACCCGGTTAGGCAGAGTCCTGTCTTTACGCTGAAGTTTCTTCATTGGCCTGTTAAGAGGTGGTGCCTCCACCTGCTCAAAAAAAAAACATTAATGCAGGAACTCTCAATGCCAGGAGTTCCCATATCCCCATCTCCCAGAGGGACCTGGCATATCGTCAGTGGCTGTACACCTGGTAGGACTATATGTAACAGGCTGTAAAATGGCAGTAGTGCACCTTACTGTGGGTCCTAGCCTGGATTACAAGAGAAAAAGCAGGCCTACTTATGTTCCCATCTTCCTAGGTACCATGGAGGGAGAATGCTGAGCAATCCATTAAAATGTTGGAGGAGAGAAATACGTAAGATTGTATAAGCAATAGAGTGAATGGTTTCTATTTTAAAAGTGCAAAAATGGGACAACTTTGATATTAATTATGAATAAAGTTTTTTTTTTTAACTTTTATAAAAGCCTGGGAACTGATGGAGCTGGTTCAACAGGTCTACATGTCCAAGTGAAGCAAATCATCAGTACTCCAATTTGACAACAGATCCCAAAAACCCACAAAAGTTGCCATTGGAACTAGAGGTCAGGCTGTCAATAGTTGTGAATGGAATTACCAGAGAACCACACTTACGATTGATAGCCCTCCAAGCTAAATGTACTTGTAGTCTCACAGATGTTACTGCTTCACATACAGGCAAAGGATTAAGCAATTCAACACTAACTTGCAAATAGGCTTTGTTTTCAAATCGGCAAAAAAAACTAAATGGGGGCAGGGGGTGCCCCTAGAAAGGGCTCAAGTATGGGGTGCAACCTATATGCGTTCCAATACAGAGATGCATTTTGGTACCTGTGGCTACAATAAATATCTACAATGTGTATGCATGAGGCAGATACCTAATCCAACTCCTAATTGGCCTTACCAATAGAAAGAGAGAGAAAGACTTGCATTTATATAGTGCCTTTCACGACCGCCGGACGTCTCAAAGCACTTTACAGCCAATTAAGTACTTTTGAAGTGTAGCCACTGTTGTAATGTGGGAAGCAATAGCAATAAAAACACTCATTGCCAACAGCAAAAAATTACTATTTTTAGTAAGTCATTAAACTAACCTGATTGAAGCCTCATCACCACCCTCTCCCCTCCCCCACCACACAGTAGCTTTACTCACTTGCCATGACAGTGCCTCTCCAGCTCTCTCTTTACAAAAAGATAAAGTTTAACACTATATACAAATGGTGTAGTTGAGTACTGTGCTACTCTCACCCATGTTTTTTTTAAATCACAATGAAAGTGTGGTGGAATATTCAACAGAAGGGCAAAACGCTAGTGTAGAGTAACTATTGAAGGTGGCTCTACTAAAGTTGATCATTCTGAAATGTGTTTTACTGGAAGGGAGTCAACCCAGTCTGCACCTCCTAGCAGTAGGTTGCATAACTTGGCAGAGGCTTAACAGCAGATGGCCTGATTTATTTTGTCAGCTGACGAGATCTTTTTCTTAAAACAGTTGCATTGGAATAAGTAGACTGCAATGTGAGTGGGCACTGTCGGTACATAATTAGGACAGATTAATTCTAGCATGCATTCTGAAGTCAAAACGTAAGAGACGAGGGGGAAGAAAAAGGTCGCGTAAATTATTAAAACTGGTTATGCCTGCTGAACATAAAATGCCCCAAGATTGGGCACTGAAAGTCTTCTGTGCTAAGAGTGAAGAAAAAGTAGTATGTGCAATAGTAAGGTGCTGACTCCAAAAGAAAACTCCCTTATGCCACTACACAACTCCATCGATATACATCCGATCACCACAATCAAAAATAGGTTTTAAAACTTTGACAGCAATGATTATGTAAAACTGAATATTCTCAAATGCAATATCCAGAATAGTTGGATTGTTATATTGTCTTCACAATACACTACCCACTTTACCAAGA
Organism: Squalus acanthias; assembly: GCA_030390025.1. Classification (NCBI taxonomy): domain Eukaryota; kingdom Metazoa; phylum Chordata; class Chondrichthyes; order Squaliformes; family Squalidae; genus Squalus; species Squalus acanthias. Next base: position 61,287,840 of record CM059436.1, on the reverse strand, counting down.
GATCACCACCAGTTTGCCAACACTCATGCGCTGAAATCTAATTTTCCGATTTTAAAATAGAGTAGGCCACAAGAACGCATGATTTGGGAACCGTATATTAAAGCCAATTAAAAGGATGTTAGTATTATCCAACAGAAACCAGATACTCTCACCACCAGAGTCTGGAGAGAGCAAAACAAATCACAAGCTGTTCGAGAAAGAGGTCACCTGTCCACGTTCAGCAGGGATGTACTGCATGGCTCAGAAAAGATTAAACAGAAACTTAAAATTTGTTAAAAGATTTTGTAAACAATGTTATATCTCCATCACAGAAACCTTATGCAATGAATAGGAACTTGCATGGTTTCTGCTACTGCATCACCTGATTTTTTTTATTATGGATTTTTAAAAGATGTTGACTAACTGGTTGTTAAATAAAGTGATACATGGAATACATGTATTAACAGAACAGAAAAATATTAGCACAAATGGATTTAATAAAAAGCAGCTAACAATTTAAGTAACTTCCATTGTCACTGCAATGAAGACTATACAAAGAGACAGCTGGTGTTTTGCTCATGTGACATGGCTACAGGGTGCAGGAATTGTACTGTGATAATACCTTTGGCTAAATAATCTCAATTTCTATCAGTAAAGTTTGAAAAAAATCTACTAAAACTTCATGAAGTGAAGAAAGAGATACATTGGACGTGCCCTGACCTTTCCTGACCTAGTCAGGTCATTGAAACGTTTTATGCATTGGATCCACGACTTTGGCTTTACACTCCTGCTACTCACTTCCTCAGCCACCTCTATCCAGGCATTCTTCATGGTGACAGCTGGTTTCTTCTTGCCACTTGTGGGGAACAGCACATCCCTCCTTGCGCTCAACACACAGAAGGACCTCCAGGGAAGCATTACTGAATTGGGTGGGCGAGCAGGGGGCGATGCACCCGCCCAATTATTTAAAATAGAGTAGGCCACAAGAACTCATGATTTGGGAACCGTACATTAAAGCCAATTAAAAAGATGTTCGTATTATCCAACAGAAACCAGATACTCTCACCACCAGAGTCTGGAGAGAGCAAAACAAATCACAAGCTGTTTGAGAAAGAGGTCACTTGTCCACGTTCAGCAGGGATGTACAGATATTTCTATCTTGAAATACATCCAACTTTCAGCCTCCCTTGCAGAGCTGGACTGAGGCTTTAAGTAATCGCCAGGAATTGCGTCATGCAGGTGGGTGGCACGCCCACAAACCCATGATCCCAATGTGAAACACAGAAGCATTAAAATTGGCCAGGCTTTCTCGCCACAAGATGTTGCAGGCTCATCATTCATTCCCGCCCTCACATGCTCCATTCCCGGCTCCAAGTTAATATCAGGGTCTCAGTGTCTAAACTCACACATGAAGAATGATCACCTGGGTGAGACATCACAGATCTGTCAGCATCCATGGAACCTATACCACACAAGAGTCTGCGCCCTGAGAAGAGGAAGGGATAAAACTACGAGTGCAACCAACAGACAACTCTGAGCATGCTGCGTCCTGCATAACACTAGAGAGGGTACACAGGAGATTTACGAGGATGTTGCCAGGACTGGAGAATTTTAGCTATGAGAAAAGATTGGATAGGCTGGTGTTGTTTTCTTTGGAAAAGGAGGCGGAGGGGAGACTTGATTGAGGTGTATAAAATTGAGGGGCCTAGATAGAGTGGATAGGAAGGACCGGTTTCCCATAGCAGAGGTCAATAACCAGGGGGCATAGATTTAATGTAATTGGTAGAAGGATTAGAGGGGAGTGGAGAACCTTTCACCCAGAGGGTGGTGGGGGTCTGGAACTCACTGACTGAAAGGGTGGTAGAGGCAGAAACCCTCATCGCATTTAAAAAGTACTTGATATGCACTTTAAGTGCTGCAACCTACAAGCCAACAGACCAAGAGCTGGAAAGTGGGATTAGTCTGGATAGCTCTTTTTCGGCTGACAGACACGATGGGCTGAATGGCCTCCTTCTGTGCCGTAAATTTCTATGATTTATTGGTGGCAGTGTGATTACACAATCCACCCAGTTGTACAAATGTATCACTACTGTCCGGTTTTCTAGAAGCACATTTTCTGCATGTCCACATACTACACCATGTTTGTTAACATGCTAGAGGGGGGAATACAGGGAAAATAGCTAATAGTTTTGGGAGTTATGGTGTCATCCGGTGTGGTACAGCTATCTCGAGCAAAAGGACCCATATTTGATACTTGCATCTCCCTGCTTCCCCACCTCAGTCCTCTCCCGCACCATTCTCAACAACAACTTGAATTTATATAGCGCCTTTACCGTAATAAAACGTCACAAGGCGCTTCACAGGAGTATTGAGACAAAGAATTTGACACCGAGCCATACAAGGAGAAATTAGGGCAGGTGACCAAAAGCTTGGTTAAACAGGTAGGTTTTAAGGAGCGTCTTAAAAGGAGGAGAGGCGAAGAGGTTTAGGCAGGGAATTCCAGAGCTTAGGGCATAGGCAACAGAAGGCACAGCCACCAATAGTTGAGCAATTATAATCAGGGATGCTCAAGAGGGCAGAATTAGAGGAGCGCAGATATCTCGGGGGGTGGGGGGAGGTTTGTGGGGTTGGAGGCTATTCCTCTTAGGCAGTCCCTCGGAACCGAGGATGACTTGCTTCCACACTAAAAAATGAGTTATCTGGCAATAAGGAGGAACGACGCCATGGAGGGATTTGAAAACAAGGATGAGAATTTTGAAAAATCGAGGCGTTGCTTAATCAGGAGCCAATGTAGGTCAGAGAGCACACGGGTGATGGTTGGACGGCACTTGGTGCGAGTTAGGACATGGGCAGCCGAGTTTTGGATGACCTCAAGTTTACGTAGGATAGAACATGGCAGGCTAGCCAGGAGTGCATTGGAATAGCCAAGTCTAGAAGGTAACGAAGACAAGGATGAGGGTTTCAACCACAGATGAGCTGAGGCAAGGGCTGTTGGTGAGATCAGCCAAGCGTCTGCCTTTCCAGGCACAATGGCACTCACTATCCTGGAGCTAGGGATGGTGAATTAAATCATGGCTCCTGTTCGCTCTCTGGTAACTCCAACTGGAAAGTGCACCCATCCGCATGTCAGTAGCAGGATTGGCCATGATTCCCTCCATAATGGAATACCTCAAGACTCACTTTAGGCAAACACATGATGTCTGGCCACTTAGATGAAGTACTAAGGATTACCAGTGTAATAGAATGGCAACTCAAGAATCAGCACTTTCAGGAGAAGCAGGGAGAAAAATGGGAAAAATAAATAAGGGGGAAAGAAATTGAAGATAAAAGTTTTGAAAAAATAAACCTATTTAAAAAAGCAGAAAGAAGCTGCAATACCTGCAAGACTTTTTGCAGATAATGAGAGACTAGTGGAGTCAAGTTTGTCAGAATTTTCTCTTTGCTCACAGCTTCCCTCATGCAATACTCTCACCACAAACCCATCCAAAAACCTCATAACCCTCTTTTAACCCCAACCACAGCCCCAGCTATTGATGAGTGTAGTAAGATATCAACACAGCAATCAGTTTAAATAGACAGGTTCTGTATTGTGGAGATCAGCACTGCAGAAGTAGTAAGCGCGTGTGCGGTTGGGGAGGAAGAGTGATGGTTGGGGAAGGGGTAGTAGTAGCCACCTTGGTCCAGTCTGTGGCAGCTCAAATTGCAAGTGGGAGTGCTGGGAAGTTGTAAGGCAGAAGCTTGGCTGATCTCACCCAACAGGAGTATTGGAGGAGAATGGTGCTGGAGAAGACTAAGGTGGGTAAGCAGGGAGATGCAGAGCAATTAGGGGATGCTTGAGTTTCTACCAATTTTTATTATCCATGGGGTTTCCTCCATTATAGTGGGTCATCCAAGTTCCATTGTACATACTTTTTATCCCCCTCTCCATTTATCTTCCTGACTCACATTGTGATAGTCACCAAGAAATCAAATATGGAACTCAGAAGAAACTTCTTTACCCAGAGAACGGTGAGAATGTGGAACTCGCTACCACAGGGAGTGGTTGAAGCCAATAGCATAGATGCATTTAAGGGGCAGTTTGATAAGCATGAGGGAGAAGGGAAGAGAGGGTTATGCTAATACAGTTAGATGAAGAAAGATGGGAGGAGGCTCAAGTGGAGCATAAACGGCGGCATGGACTGGTTGGGCTGAATGGCCTGTTTCTGTGCTGTATATTCTATGTAATCCGATTCTATGGGCATCAAACACAATCCAGTACCTTACCCGACAGGCCATTCTTCATGTGCAAACCTGGACAGTTAATATTGGCAGGCGATTTGACTGAGCATGAAAACCAATTCCAATTCTACCCTCATCCAAGACACACATACTTTCAGCACTGGTTGGTGGATCGATCAGGAGCAGAAATTCGATGATCTCCTCCCCTCCTGCAGCCTAGAACTGCTAGGCCAATTGTAGTTCACCAATTCTCAACCAAGACCAGTTAACTCAGGTGAGACTGTGATTGAATTTTCATTTTATGGTCTGTGTGGCTGTTGCAAACCACTTTTATCAAACGACCCTAAAATACACATTAATATGTAATTAGAAAAGAATTTTGTGGTTTCAATTATGAGAGTTGTATCTAGGTTTTTCCCTCCATTCAACAGTTACAGCTGACAAATATCATTTCCAACTTAACATACAAAAATAATTCTCATCTAATACTGACTGCTTGCCACTGCATTCTGAAAATGGCCTGACAAGAACACACAATGTTTTCATGGTATGCGGTGATAGTACATATTGGTGGTCTAAAGTGTAGATAGTGGTTTGTGCTCCCACCTGAGTTTTCAATTTCAACTATGCTTAAAAAGAAAAAAAACACTAAAGAGGGGACAGGAATTTTCCCATTGTGATGGGAGAAGAGGACAAACAAACCAAGGATTTTTCCATGCACCAAACAGCCAACTTAGGAAAACTAGGCAGAGCTTCATTACCAAACAACAAAAGGCTTCTGGAAAATATGGAAATCATATTTACCAGGAAAGACCATTGAGCTGGACAGTATAATATGTTTAAGAGGGAGTTGGATTATTTTGGAGAAAGGGATTGAGGGATAGGACGAGAAAACAGGCAAGTGGGGTTCATTGTTGAAAGGTGGTCAGGCTCATGAAATTTTAGTTCTGAAAAATTATGTTCCTAGGTTCTTAACTGGAGTGGAACTGAGTCACTTTTCCAAACTGTAGAATACAAACTTAAGCACAATCGATTTTGATGGTAATGCAAAGTAACATTTAAAACTAAGTGTAAAGTATTGCGTACTGGACAAAAATGCATCATAAGTATACACCAATTAGAACTGTATCACAGAGAGGAGCCCAAGAGTAAGGGTAGAGTTAGCTTCAATTTCTAAACAACAGCAGTTTTTATGCTGCCACTTCCCAACGCATGATTCTGTAGTCAGCGGCAAAGTAAATCTGCCACATTCACAAAGGGCAGCAAACAGGAAGACCCTTTTCCTGGGTGTTGCCAGCAGCTGGCCTTAGCAGACCAAGCAAGTTTACTATGAGAATGTCACTCACATCGGAAGCTGGCAGCACTAGCACATTACACATTAAAAACGACCAATGGGACAGTCCTCGTGGGTTATGCAAGGCTTTACAATGCATTTGGCTGACCATATTTGGAGTGCTATGTTCAGTTCTGGTCACCATGCCACAAACACAAACAAGCATTGGAGAGGGTGGAGAGGGTTTTTTTTCCTTCAGACAAAGGAACACAAGAATTTCCATTAAAGGACAATTAGGCCAAACATGCTGAGTCTCGAGAAATGCATCAACTTGTCTCTTCAACCCAATTATACCATCTGCTTCAATCGGCTTCCCAAAGACTTGCTCCAGGAGTTGTTACCCTTCGGATGAAAAAGTTGCACCACTTCCCTTCGAACTAACATCCTAATTTATTTTGAAAGCTTGCACCCACGAATTATTGGCCTGTACGGACTTAGTAAATTCCTTTATAATCATAAGCTCCTTTTACAGTTTTATTGTAGCATAGTGGTTATGATAGTGGACTAGTAATCCAGAGGCCTGGACTAATAATCCAGAAAACACAAGTTCAAATCCCACCATGGCAGTTTGTGAATTTGAATTCAGTTTAAAAAAAAAGCTGGCATCAGTAAAATTGATTATGAAGCTATCGGATTATCGTAAAAACCAAATTGGTTCAACTAATTTCCTTTCGGGAAAGGAAACCTGTAGCCCTTACCCAGTCAGTCCCACACCAACAAGGCACTCAGTTATATCAAACCGCTACAAAAAAAATAATAACTGCAGTAGTTCTTGAAGACTTTCTCAAAGGCAACTAGGAATGAGCAATAAATGCTGGCCTCACCAGCAACACTCATATCCCTAGAATTAATTTAAGAGTGGCATTAGAGACACCTGTGGCGCCAGTTCCCAATGCACTGGACTTCACAACAGCTGGTCTTAGCGAATCTGGCAAATTTACTCAAGGATTGCCATCAGCTGCCAATGACAGCTCCATGCACTGAGAGCCATCTGCGCAAGCATTCCTCCGAGACCAATATAAAAAACTTTAAACTTCAGTTAGGTCAGCTCAAAGTCTCCTGTTTCTCTTCCCCCCCCCCCCACCCCTGCCAGAACAAGCAGCCCAATTTTCAATTAATCTTTCCTCATAACTTACCTTCACAGTTTCCACACAGCCAATTCTGATCTCACCATCTATAGTCTGCAGCATTGATCAAAAGATCAAGGTCTTTAAATGACAGACTTAATGGAGTCATGCTTTCCAAAGTTCTAGGCAGGGCAGACAAGAACTGGATTTCTTCTTCCATTGTAAAATCTGGGACATGTGTGCATTGGTCGGTGCACTAACAGGTAGTAAAATTACCTGCTTGGCACATGCACCAACTTAAATTTGATAAGGCACAAACAGCTCGTGATTATACAAGCTCTCTGGCAAGACCCAGGCATAGGAACAGGAGGAGACCATTCCACCGAGTCTGTTCAGCCATTCAATTAGATAATGGCTGATCTGTACCTCAACTTCATATCCCTTGCTACCCTTACCATACAAAAATCTGTTAATCTCAGTCTTGAAAATTTCAATTAACGCAGCATCTACAGCCTTTGGGGGCAGAGAATTCCTGACAGGGTATTGAAGATAGTTTGTAAACTGTAGTGTGCAATCAGACTAAATACTGACTGCTAAATAGCATAGTTTGAAATGAGTCAGTTAAAAAAAAAATTAAAAGCATTATATATAATTTTAAAATCTCAGGCCAATCCAAGATATCGCACTTTTTCCAGGTAAGAAGTTCTCAGACAGTTTGTTCAGTTTCTTTTCAAAAAGTAAAACATCACAGAAAATCAATTATGTGGTTCAGGAAATAAACATTATGATGGCAATTTATCATTGATAGATGCACAGTTGGATGTTCAGACAGTTCACAGCATGCTTATTTTCAGCAAAAGAAGAGACCACTAATCAAATTTGATTTTAAAACAAAATGCAGCCACCAAGATAATAATTTGAGGCCACAATAAGGCACACAGAACATTCAAAAATGGAAGAATTAGAAATTAATGAACAGAGGTACCTATTTATTAACTTAGAAGTCAAATCACATACATTTTGCAATTATAGTGACAAAACACATTCATTCTTGCATTGAAGACTTTGAGCCACCAGCTTCACGTGCAGATGCTGACCTCCACCTACACTACCCTAGTTCAATGATTAAGTTTAACAGTCTGCACTCATGCTTCTCTCTATCTCCATCTTTTCCCCTCTAAAACCAACTTCAAACATCCTCCAACTTTTTTTAATTTTTGGGTGAAGTGTTAAGATACACATGAATCAAAGCTGGTTTACTTTTATAAAAGGAGTGCAATATTGATGGTCAAGTTACTTCTGTGTTTCATTCACCAACTACAAATGTAATATTTGTAACAAGTATATAGCACCTAGAGTTTCTGGAAGAAGTATAATGGTGCATTTATATCACAGATTGCTTCAAGAAGAAATGCAGGGAGCCACATTGGCAGCTTGCATAGAAAGGCTACCTACAGCCAGAAACAAAAAATTGAGAGGCAGCACCATTGGTGGCGTATGTTTATACTTCTGCGTGACCACTTGAGATATAGACTTGGGTGGGTCTTGATGCCTACGGTGGAAACAGCAGAGCCTCATTTACCTTGCAACACTGTCAACTGCCAGCAGCTCTGCAAAGTAAATTCAGTATTATTTTAGATTCTCAATTCAAGTCCAAGCATTTGAAATTCCATTTCAAATTTAGGAGTTTGCCTATAGATGTTACACAGTTAATTGGCAAAGACTTCAAAAACCATCATATGGGAACTGGACTAGGATGGACACTGCCTTTTCATTCAAATCCAGGCATGAAGCGGTGTGTGATTGCTGCTTAGGCATGGTTCCACTGCACAAACTGCTCCTAATTTGGCACCGTGTTGATAATTTCACTCAGAGAAACTCAGAAGCCATAATGTGGCAAGTAGAAAATTTTACATTGGTGCACCCTGAGGTTTTGGTCTGAGAAATTACTAATGGTAAACAAAGAGTGTCACACTGCAGATGGATATGGACATGGGGTGATAAAACCATTAGAGGTATCCCACTGCCCAGCACTGAGATCCATCACCATGAGCACGAGAATTCATCCTAAAATTTAAAAAAGGTCTAAATAGGTCTACATTTATGGCAGGCTTTGGCAATTCTTAGTTAGTATCAACAACCTGGTCTTTTTACATTACATGTCCCAGAATTCTGGTCTGAATCCAGTTTCACACAAATTCTGGATACCACCACCACTAGGGAATGATTATAAACCATCTTTTCAAAACCTCCCAAACCCACAACCTCTACCACCTAGAAGGACAAGGGCAGCAGGCGCATGGGAACACCACCACCTCTAAGTTCCCCTCCAAGTCTCACACCATCCCTGACTTGGAAATATATCACCATTCCTTCATCGTCGCTGGGTCAAAATCCTGGAACTCCCTCCCCAACAGCCTTCACCTCACGGACTGCAGCGGCAAGGGCAATTAGGGATGAGCAATAAATGCTGGCCTTCCCAGCGACGCTCACATCCCAAGAACTAAAAAAAAGATAAATCAGTAACTGCTGAAATTTTAAATTAGCTGCAACTTTCCCAAGTTGAAGGGACTTCATCAAGAAATATCTGGCAGAAAATTTCCACCAGGAACAGAATTACTCATGGGGCTGACCCAATAATACCCTTCTTTTCTCACCCCTCCATCAATATCACCATTCTTTAATATACTTCAGACTTTGTCACTAGTTAATCATGATGTGGAGATGCCAGTGTTGGACTGGGGTGGACAAATGTGAGAAGTCGCACAACCAGGTTATAGTCCAACAGTTTTATTTGAAATCACAAGCTTTCGGAGCGCTGCTCCTTCGTCAGGTCACCTGACGAAGGAGCAGCGCTCCGAAAGCTTGTGATTTCAAATAAAACTGTTGGACTATAACCTGGTGTTGTGCGACTTCTTACACTAGTTAATCAGATTAACAATGGATAATGAAAATGTCAGTTCGGCCCAAACATATTATACACGTATAAAAATGCTAAAAAAGGAATTTCCTTTAAAACTCCCGAATTAGACAAGTAGAATACTGCTTTTGTCTACCAATACATTCATACGGCACTGCTACTAAGCAAGTACCCATACAAGAGGGGGCCAAAAATAGGGGTGAAATACAAAGTATGCATGGAAGACTCCAGGGAAGATGTGGTCCTTCAGGTTTCTTTAAAAAAAATTACATCCATAAGATTGAGCCTAGACTTGTACAAAGTTTCCAAGCAGTCTTTATTATCTATCAATGGTGCATAATCATCAGTGGGTACTGTAGACTCCTAAAGACTTAAATAAATATCTCCATTTTGGCTGCTAGAAAAATCTGGGTATGTTTCACTAACATCCAAGCTATTTATATATTTACATCAAAAGATAGGGAGTGTTTAATTTACTTTATTTTTAAACTGAAAAGCCAATGGAGGAGGGAATAAAAACATTAAGGCAGTTGACATATCATGGATATAATGTGCAGGCACAGTGAGCTTACCCAAGCAGGCCAGAGTTCCAAATGACAAGTGATGTATAAACTGGTGTTTTCAGTGGGAACAGTTTCATTAGTTTAAGGGATTCCTTTGCACAAGCATTAGCACATAATGGCATATTATGGCAACTGGATATCAAAGCAAGAAGGGAAAGAAGGGCAGCTGCAAATATACAATTTAATTCACAAAGGCACTATTAACATGTTTTTTTATGGACAGCGACAATCTAAAGTTATGACAGGTGCTGGAGGTTTGCAATGTGCTTTCAGATGTCATGGTGCCAGAGATCAGTACGCATACAAAAGTCATCGAGCCTGGTGCCATTTTTCTTAACTGTCCTTCCTGTGCTCCAGTTGTTAGCGAGGTGTTCTTCCCTCAACCAAAATTGGAAATGAAGCTGGTGATTTATAATTCAGTGCAGTTCCAGAGAGTCCGTCATCTCACCCAACTGGCCACTGATCACGAGGTACGAGGCTGAGCACCAAGTATCAAAGAACTATTCAGCCGTGAGACCATTTTAACAAGCTTGACCCCATCCTCCCAGGGCGCGCACACAGATGCATTTTCCGGCAGGAGTCACCACAGTGGATGCGGCGGCTGATTGCCTCCCCTCTGTAGCCCTGGATACGGAGATTAATGGGACTGGCCCCTTCCTCTCCACCCACAGACTCCGCACAGGGGCTGAACCTGGCTCCTTCTCCTCCTCCCCCACCCCAAACAAACTTGTATGACTCGGAATAAAAATAAGTGAACCCACTGAATTACAACCAACATCTAAAAGTTTACAGATTCCATTTCACCTCAAGCTGCGGGGGACGGTGCCGAGCAAATACGGTGTCTAACTTGCTGGGTTGCGATTTTATTCGAGAGCTTAACTTCTTGGGGGGAAAAAAAAGAGTTCCAGGACACGTCCGAACTTTTAAACCAGAAGTTGGATCGTCCGCCGAGAGAAGTTCGAGCAGTTATTCCATAACGTTTAAGCAATTAGACAACGGTAACAGTGTGTACGGTTTCAGTTTTTTTTTTAAAAAGGATGTTTTTTTAAATAAACTATTCGTCGCACACCAGCGGCCGCCCGCGGAACCACGGGGCCCGGCAACAACTGTGAACTCGCACCAAGTAACCACGAAGGCAGTAAACGGGAATCCTGAGCGAGTCATCAGTCAAAACACCCGTCAAATACAAAGACAAAACAAAACAACAAAATACACAGAGACCAGGTCTGCGCGCCCATCAAGACTCTTTCCCACCACCACAAGTGAACGCCGACAAGTTTAAGTTTGGGGAATGGGGGCACTAAAAAATAAGTTCGGTTTTGTGACAAAAATAACAAAATTATACAGCACTGAGATAGGAAACTAATTAAAACCACGGAGCCAAAATTAAAATGAAGCGAATTCAAATCCCAAACTACACGAAGCCGCAACACTAAACTAGTTTTAAAAAAACCCCAGGGCAGCAATAGAAGCCCGAATAATCAGCTGTTGGAAACACTACAAGAACACTCTTCTTTTACGCTTCCTACAGCACAACCCGGCTAAAGGCTGTCAAGAAGCGCCGCTGCAAACAGCTGAAAGTTCTTACCTTTAATCCACTCCACCACTTGTTTCGGCGTCCACTTTGTGATGGGTTCCATTGGTTTGGGAGATGGGGGGGGGGGATACACTGAAGTATAATGTAACAGAATAGCAAAATAGTGCGGATGGTGGAAATGTGCTAATATAGTAGAGCGGACCCGGTGTGTCAAAGGCTGAAGCTTCGGTTCGGCTCGCGGCGTGTCCCGGTGCGAATGTTGTGCAGCGCACCTGGTGCTCGCGCTCCGGCCCCTGTCCGCTGAGCCCGGGCTCTCGCTGCTGCTGCTGCTGCTGCTCCAAGACCTCCGCCTCCCAGCACCCTATCAGCTCGCACTCGCCACTACTTCCGTCGAAACTCCTTAAAGGGAAGGGACTTCCCCGCTGCACCCAGCGTGCTTTGCTTATTATTATGATTATTATTTGTAGCTGCCGACTTAAAAAGCGCGCGCGAGACAGAGAGCAACAAATCTCTGTTGCATTTTTTCCCCTTCTGCCTCGATAATCATAAGTGAGAAAGAAGGGGGAATCGAGCCTCGGTTTGCTTACTTACAAAAAGTATGGGTGGAGAGGCAGCCGACTCGGATAGGTGTTCTTTTCACACTTAAAGGGGTACAGTAGCGCGTGGAAGTTGTATTGGAAAGCTTTTCCCATGTGGTCATAATAAACATAGATACCATGATGACATTATTCACAACACAGAAACAAAAATGTTACTGTGACAACCCTTGAGGCCTTTTTAGTCACCCTAAAAAAAACAATGACAAATCATTCTTAACACGCGTTCCAGCTAAACAACTTCAATAGTGCTCCTCGCCTACAGAAAGATGTCTCAAAGCACTTTAACAAAGTGGAGGAAAACACGGACATATGATTGATAGTGGATCCTGTATAGTTCAAATCAAAAGCTTAAAATAATTTTTGATGGTATGTAAATAAATAACTTGTATTTATATAGCACCTTTCACGTATGAACAATGACGGACAGGGAAAGACCCACTAATCCACCCAGCCTGTCCCACACAACTGCGATGCCTTGTGCATCACAATATACACACTTCCCATCCCACCCAAAAGCCATGTAATCTCCTGGGAGAGGCAAAAAACAGATAAAAACCCAGGCCAATTTGGTGATGGGGAATCTGGAAAATTCCTCCCTGAACCCCTTGGGCAATCCAAAGTAGTCTTGGAGCCCACTCTGGCCATGATTAATGCCACACAATACCTATGTTTTATATGAGGTGATTTCTGCCCCAGCTAGGAACAGGTCCAGCTCTCGCTTGAAGGAATCAGTACTCACCACACAAGCTGGCAGCCTGTTCCACAGGTCCACTATTCTCTGGGAAAAGCACCACCCTTACATAACTTGAAATTGTGTCTCCTGGTCCTCTCTAACCTATTTCGTTGAAACAAACTGTCTGCACAAACAGCATCTATTCCTTTAATCATTTTATAATCGAGAGCATTGGTGAGGCCACACCTGCAGCAGTACTGTGTACAGTTCTGGTCTCCTTACCTAAGGAAAGACATACTTGCCTTAGAGGGAGTGCAACAAAGGTTCACTAGATTGGTTCCTGGGATGAGGGGATTGCTCTATGAGGAGAGATTGAGTAGACTAGGCCTATATTCTCTAGAGTTTAGAAGAATTAGAGGTGATCTCATTGAAACATATAAAATTCTTAAGGGGCTTGACAGGGTTAATGCTGAGAAAATGTTTTCCCCGGCTGGGGAATCTAGAACGCGGGGTCAAAATCTCAGAGTAAGGGGTCGGCCATTTAGGACAGAGATGAGGAGAAATTTCTTCACTCAAAGCGTTGTGAATCTTTGGAATTCTCTATCCCAGAGAGCTGTGGATGCTCAGTCGTTGAGTATATTCAAGACAGAGGTCAATACATTTTTGAGAATTAAGGGATATGGGGATGGTGCGGGAAGGTGGAGTTGAGATAGAAGATCAGCCATGATCTTGTTGAATGGCAGAGCAGGCTCAAAGGGCCAAATGGCCTACTCCAGCTCCTATTTCTTATAAACCTCGATCAAATCACCCCTAAGTCTACGCTTCTCTAAAGTGTAGAGTCCCAGCTCTTTGAGCCAACCTTGATAACTAAGATGCTTCAAACTGAGAATTAATCTACTGGCTCTTTTCAGGACATTCCAAAGAGCTTTGCAACCAATTAAATATTTTTGAAGTGTAATTGCTGTTGTAATGTAGGCCAACACAACAGTCAATTTGTACACAGCAAGATCTTGCAAACATTGATGAATAAATTACTAGATAATCTATTTTAATGGTATTGGTTGTGGGATAAATATTTGCTATGACACCTCCTCTGCTCTTCTTCAAATACTGTCATGGGATCTTTTACATCCATCTGAGAGGGAAGACAAGACCTTAGTTTAACATCTCATCAGCACCTCAGTTTAGCGAAACCTCAGTACTGCACTGAGATTATGTGCTCAAGCCTCTGGAATGAGGCTTGAACCCACAAACTTCTGATTGAGAGGTGCGAGTGTTACTACTGAGCCAAGGCTATGTGACCATTCATCCTCTTTCCCTCTTTTTCGTACCTTCCAAAGTATTTCCCCCCTCCCCCTTCCCCATACACCTCCGCCTGAGAGGTGGGATGGTTTTCCTGCTCCTAGCAATGTTGTTTATGTAATGGGTATGCAAGCAGAACAACTTTATTTAACTCCAGTTGGCAAGGTAAACACTGACCTGGAAATTCCTATGGCCCTGCTCTGCCAGTGTAAGTGCAGCAGGCCAGTACTTACGCCCGTGGAAATCAGAGGAGTCTGTCCCCAAAATTCTAGGGTCAGCTCATTTAAATAATACTGGTGGGACAAGGGTGAAAGTCTCACCAGCAGGGGGCCAGAAGTGCAGGGGTGGTGAGGCCTGGAAAATTCTGTTAGAGGGCAGAGCAAGGGCGTAACTTTCCTAATTAAAGGTCTCCATGCAGTTAAAAGACTGAGTAGGCTCTTAGAAGAGGGACTGAGCTGGCTGGAGCTAAAGAAGGAGCATCTAATTTTTCAGAGGCTGATGTGGAAGTGCTGCTGGCACTAGTTAGAAAAGGAAGGAATGCCATAGTTGAAGTACCAGGGAAGAGGCCATTACATGCACCAGCACTGGCCATGTGGAAGGAGCTGGCTGTGGTTGTGAGTGGGAACTCCATAATCCCAAGGAACCATGTGCACTGTCGGAAGAAGTTCAATGACTTCACTAAGACAGCAAACATTTTCAAATGCCTAACGGCAGACAACTGATTTAAAGAGAAACACATCGGTATTCCCGAAGACAATATTCAAGCAATGCCCTTTAGGGTATTAGATGGCAGCATGTCCCTTATCCCAGAAGCAATTGTGTTCAATGTTTTATATCTTGTAATGCATGTTAGCACACTAAAGTCTGACAACTAGGTCATTAATCCTTGACACCTAGCCTTGCTCCCATCCGTTCCACAAGTCCAGGATCTGGAGAACTGCAGCAGTCAATAAACACAATGCATTCCTCCTGCCAGACAAGATAGTAGACAATGCCAGGGAGCACTAGACTATTGGAGGACATGCCAACATCTGGCATTTGACACCACATGACGAGGAAACAAAGGCCATAATTGGCTTCCACTCTGGCCTGGCAGTTGGGGATGAAGCTGTGGGAGTCTCTGTGCCAAGCAATAGGAATTGTTACTTGAAGACTCCAAAGCACTACTCAATGAGCACCCTGATTTTGGTATGCACATCATTGTAATGTTCCTCATGCCTGTTGGTTGTCATGGCAATGGACATTATCAACCAAGTTTGGAGAAGGTAGTCAGAATTCCCTAGTAGCCATTCATCTAGTTTACCATCTCCATGGAACAGATCATGATTGTTGGGCTGTTGCAGGATGTAAGAGTTATGGTAGTTCTCAGGAGACATGGAAGATGCTCAGGTCGACGTCGCATGCTACCAGCACATTAACTGAGTAATATCCCATGGTTGTCTGATGCTAGGAGATTTGAGTGTTCAATGCAATCTAGATTTCCTGTCAGTCCTCTACTTTTTGTGCCTATGTACTAAATACAGACATTAGTAATACTGCTCATTCTGTAATTTGGGCAGTATTTGCTGAACGCTTGTTATTTTAACTTTGCTTCTATTTAAGGACAGGTAATGACTGGAGTACTTAAGTAGAGATTAATGGAGGACAGCTTCAGTGGAACCACTCATGCTGCAAAAAAGTCCTAACCAGTTTGATGCGAGCAAAAATAATTCCTACCATAGATTTTAGCTCAGTTTGGAGCTGATGGAGAAAACTAACTTCCGTCTGCAGTGACAATTGCCACTGCTACCTCAAGTTGCAATGATTTCAGCAGGGTTTAACATCTCTAACTGACATGAGGGGAAAATCCCACCACAGAAATTAGCTGCAGAAAGTCAAGGTTCAATCCCTGGTTTGTGCAGATTTAGCTAATTTCAGCTGAGTTAGGAAGAGGAAAATCAACCAAGATTCCTACTCCTAATCGCTATCCTGTGACTCCTCTTAGACACTGCACATGTGTCGAGGTGCGGTGCAGACCTGACCTATTTCTGAGTCATTCTGCCAGACTCCTGCCAGAGTTACAGCACGAGTCCACAAGTATGGTCCCATGGAGCTGATGATGACAGCTGTTTCCCAACAATCAAAGCAACACTCCTGTGGGAGGGCACTGATACCCTTTGTTCCTGGTTGCTTGTAAGAGACTAGCCACCTTCTTGTCTGTGAGGGTCAACACGTGCTTGTCTATCTCATTTACAAAACCAGCATTTAGTGCATCATACATGCTGACTATAGAGAAAGTGCAAGTGTTATTGTGTGTTAAGAAGGGCCATCATATGCTTAAAGCATTTAATGTGAAGTAGCACCCTGTGCTAACTTTCTGTGATGCATACTCCTTCTTACTAACATATCTCTACCTCTAACTCTAGCCCTAAGTGCTTCCTAATATGAGACAGGCACTACCATATTTGGTGCTGAGGGCTGCTGGATAAAGAAGGCCTGCCGTCTCTGTGCAAACAACCCAGGACTGACCAGGGTTGTTGTGCTGGAGCCGAGTGCCCACAGCTTCCTGTCAGCCATCTTCAGGGTTCGCTGCTGCCACCCTTCTCCTCTTCTTGGTCCCTGTCATCAATA
The DNA here is from genome assembly GCA_030390025.1 of Squalus acanthias. Taxonomy (NCBI): domain Eukaryota; kingdom Metazoa; phylum Chordata; class Chondrichthyes; order Squaliformes; family Squalidae; genus Squalus; species Squalus acanthias. The sequence goes on along the minus strand of CM059436.1, from coordinate 61,271,039 downwards.
TCTTCAATTGCTCTATCGGAATGCACTATAATCCAACCCACTCACCAGTACTCCTCCACATACCTCCTTTCTCACCAGCACTCGTGATTGAGCCCCTCCTTGATAGGTATACAGCTACTCTAGGCATCGTCCTCTGTGTCTACTGCAGCTCGCACTATTGGCTCTGTCACACTGTCTCATGTGTTTATCTCAGCATAAACCACAGTTACCTTACTGGTCTTCAGCTGTCTTGGCCTCTCCCTAATCCTCTCCTTCTTACTACCTCTCATCCATCCTTCAAAAGGCTCTTCAAAACCTACTTTTTTGGTCACCTCCCGTAAGTCTTTTCCCATCACTGCTTGGAGTCTGGTTTCACATCTGTGAAGTGGTTTGGGACGTTTATTATGTTAGAGGCATCATATCAATACAAATTGTTGTTGCGGCAACGAAAAGGACACTGAAGCTTTGAATCAATGTCTGAGCAATAAGTGATTTTTTTTTCAAACCACTAATTTAAGATCTTTGTTTAACACTGTGGGTGGTTAAAATGTATTGCTGTTTATTTTAAAGGTTGCATATTACTCACATGCAGTTACAGCATCATGAAATCTGAGGGCAAGTTAAATGTTTAAAACAGTGCAGGTATCATCAAGGGGCGATGATGCCAGTTACTATTTTAGAACAATGGATGTGATAACAGCTTTATGTATATTCAAGCACAATGATATCACACACTTATTTGTCTCTGGGATTAAAGCTTTCATTTTTTTTGTCAAATTTCAATGACTCCTAGGGAGGGTCTGGGAAACAAGTTTCTGAACAGCAGTTACCAGTTATAGATTTGTAATCTGCAAACCAGATAAAAGGTCACAATGAACAGTAAAACTGAATAAAACTACATGGAGAATCCAGTGATATTTTCTAAAGTGAAAGCAACAATAAGTAAAAACCTACTGGATGCCAAATATTTTGGTGAATAAAACAATATGAATTGTGCTGAATCTTCTGAGACTCTGAGATTTAGGATTTGACTTTACATAGAATTTACAGCACAGAAACAGGCCATTCGGCCCAACTGGTTTATGCCAGTGTTTATGCTCCACATGATCCTCCTCCCACCCTACATCATCTAATTCTATCTGCATAGCCTTCTATTCCTTTCTTCCTCATGTACTTATCTAGCTTCCCCTTAAAAGCATCTATGCTATTCGCCTCAACTATTCCAAGTGGTAGTGAATATTCTAACCATTCTCTAGAAAAGAGAAGGCTGAGGGGTGACTTAATAGAAGTCTTTAAAATTAACACTCGATAGGGTAGACATAGAAAAGATGTTCCTACTTGTTGGAAAGTCCAAAAATAGGGGTCATAAATATAGGATAGTCACTACTAAATCAAATAAAGAATTCCGGAGAAACTTCTTTACCCAGAGAGTGGTTAGAATGTGGAACTTGCTACCACGAGGAGTAGTTGAGGCAAATAGCATCTATGCATTTAAGGGGAAGCAAGATAAGAACATGAGGGAGAAAGGAATAGAAGAATATGCTGATTGGATTAGATAAAATAGGGTGGGAGGAGGCTCATGTAGAACATAACCACTGGTACAGACCAGTGGGGTCAAATGGCCCCACTTCTTTCCAGTGATTGAGAGGTCTAGAACCTCAATCACTGGAAAGAAGTGGGTCAAATGGCCTGTTTCTGTGCTGTAAATTCTATGTAATTCTATGATCGCTGTGTAGTAATCGTACTGGAAGGTTCACAAGCGCTGTTGTCAGCTGAGAATTATACAGGAATTACAACATGGAAACAGGCTGTTTGGCTCAACCAATCCGTGTTGGTGTTTATCCTCCACACGAGCAGTAGGACTATTCCTTTGAGCCCACTCTGTTACCATATCCCTTTATTCCCTTTTCCTTCAACCACCTATCTCACCAATTCTTAAATGTCAACACGGTCTCTGATTCAATCACTGTAGAGCAATACACAGCCTCACAACTCTCTGTATAAAAATATTTCTCCCGCTCTTTGTCCTAAATCTTTTACATTTAATCTTATATCTATGCCCCCTTGTTCTAGACCCCTCAATCACTGGAAACAATTGGGCGGAACAGTCAACTTTGGTGGGGGCATAAAATGGGCGGTAGCAGTTCGGATGCCCGTTATATACCCGGGTTGATATTCCACTCCAGGGACTTGAGCACATAAAGCTAGGCTGACACTCCAGTACAGTGCTGAGGGAGTGCTGTACTGTCAGAGGTGCCGTCTTTCGGATGAGACATTAAACCAAGATCCCTGTCTGCTCTCTCAGGTGGACGTAAAAGATCCCATGGCACTATTTCGAAGAAGAGCAGGGGAGTTATCCCCGGTGTCCTGGCCAATATTTATCCCTCAATCAACATAACAAAAACAGATAATCTGGTCATTATCACATTGCTGTTTGTGGGAGTTTGCTGTGTGCAAATTGGCTGCCGCGTTTCCCACATTACAACAGTGACTACACGCCAAAAAAAGTACTTCATTGGCTGTAAAGCGCTTTGAGATGTCCGGTGGTCGTGAAAGGCGCTATATAAATGCAAGTCTTTCTTTCTTTCCTTTCCAATGAACCCATTTTACGCCTCCACCAAAGTTGTAAGTTCCATCTATTTCCATTTACGCTGCCCCATCCCTTCATAATTTTACGCATCTCTATCAAATAACCCCAAAATAGCCTCTGTCCTAATGAAAAAGAGCCCACATTTTTCAAGTTTTTCTTCATATTTGTATCTCCTTATAGCAGATAGCATCCTAATATATCTGTGTTGTATCCTCTCTATTGCATCAACATCTTTCCTATAGTTTGGTGCCCAAAACGGCACACAATACTCCAACTATGGTCTTACTAAGGTTTTATATAGATTCACCATTACGTATCAACTCTTATATTCTATACCTCTTGCAATAAAACCCAGTACTCCATTAGCCACTTATATGGCTCGTTGCTCGGGGCTGGAGAGAGCTACAAAAAAATTGCAACACACAAATCTGACAGAGAAATGCATGGTTGGATCAGACTCTGAAGTATGATTCAGTTAAGAATTGAGGGCATGGGTTCAATGAAAAAGTAAGACAGAAACGCTCAGTACATCAATTGTCAGTTTGGCTCAGTAGAGAGCATGCCCCTCTTTAAGTCAGAAGTTTATGGGTTTGAGCCCAGCACCAAGATTTGAGCACAAAACAGAAAAAACTGGAAATAATCAGCAGATCAGTTATATTTGTGGAGCAACAGAAGTCAGTCATTCAATATTTCAGGTCCAATACTCTTCCTCACGACTTAAACCTGAACTGTCGACTGACTGACTTTATTTCTCCACAAATGCTGTCTGACCTGCTGAATATTTCCAGATTTTTCTGTTTTCATAGTTCTAGGATCTACAGTATTTTGCTTTTTGTTCCAGAATTCGAACAGATCATCTAGACTGACAGTTTTGCAATACTGAGGCAGTGCTGCACTGTCAGAGCTACCGTATTTTGGATGTAATGTTAAACCAATGATTCACTTGCCAGCTCAGCTCAATGTTAAAGATCCCATGCTTGATATTAATGTGAAGATGACATCTGAGCGGGGTGGGGCGGTGGGGGTGGAGGTGGGGTGGTGCAATAGTGGGCGACAAAAATGTAATAGTGTGGGTTGCGTGGGAATGTCCTAGTTCAACTAGATGCTTCATTGTCATTTTACTTCTGGGTTGCACATCCCACTGTGCATGAATGGGCATGATGCAGACCCGCATGACATGATTTCACCTCGCCTATGTAAAGGCCCAGTTCACAGAGGCAATGGTGGAAGACATTTGGAGTTTTGTGCATTGTGTTGAGAGTAGAAGCAGAGTAATGGAAGAAAGAAGGGCAAAGGCTGCGCCCAGGCTCAATGAGGCATTCCTAACTGCTCTGATGAAAGGTCATCGACCTGAAACATTAACTCTCTTTCTCTCTCCACGGATGCTGCCTGGCCTGCTGAGTTTTTCCAGCGTTTTCTGTTGTTATTTCGGATTTCCAGCATCCGCAGTATTTTGCTATCGTATTCCTGACTGCTCTGCTGGGTGTAGTAAGGGTGAGGAAGGAGGTCATGTTTCCCAGCAATAAGAAAAAGAAACCTGCAGCCACCACAAAGAAAGCATGGTTGGAGGTGGTGCAAGAAGTTAACAGCAGAAGCATCAGCATGTGGACATGGATGCAGTGCAGGAAGCATTTTAATGACCTAACCAGGTCCGGAAAGGTGAGCAAAGTTGCAGATTCACCTTCATCCTGTAGGCACCCCCTGTCACTCTGTGTTGTCAAGCATACTCCATTTGCATCTCTCCTCCCACCCACTTAACTTTCAGCAACACCCATCATTCCATTTCAATACACATCCTCTCATCCTCACACCCCTCACTTCCTCACCTCCCCCTTTCTCCATCCACCACGGCCACTCACTCCAATCCCCATGTAATCTGATGCCACCTCAGTCAGCTCCCCCGATTCTCAACACATGACCTCAATTGGCACACGTTCCTCAAATGTATGCCAGTGACACTCGTGCTGCATCTGCCTGATTGTCACCCTCACTGAATGCACTGCATCCATCGGATGCACACATGCCTCAGAGCAACTCATAGGTCTGTCATGCCCCCCTGGCAGGAGAAGAGAGCACAGAATACAAGGGAGAGGGCAAGGACCAGAGGCGTACCCCCACAGATAGTGGAGCTCACAACAGTGGAAGAGGAGACATTGGAGATAAGGGGCATCTCTGCCTCCTCAGCATCTGAGATGATGAGTTTGGTAGTGTGTTTCTGCTGGGTGACAGAATGAATCTCTCAGACCCACATTTCCTACAAGACAAAGTCACCTTGAGTTGACTTCAGCCCATTATCAAATATGATCACTTTAATCATTTGCATTTCAAAATTTCTACATCCCCATACAAAATTATATCTGTCTCTTCTCTCTTCCAGGGCCATCACATGATGAACCAGAGCACCTGCTGTTGATACTGAGGATTCCTCAGTGGAGCTCATTCCTGCTGAGGGTGCATCATCACGGGACACAGGCGTACCAGGCTCCAGCGCTGATATGAGCACTTTGGTGGGTCCTGTTAGAGAGTTAGGTGGGATCTTACCAGCTGAATCACAGTTCACAAGTGAGCACGAGCAGAGAGTGGTGGTAGGGGCAGCTGTGAAGAGTCTGTGTCAGAGGGCGCTGTCCTCTCCAAGCTCTGCTTAGCTGGACAGAGATGCTGAATCCTGGGAACCATCAATGAAAAGGAGAATGATAGGAGGATCAGCAGCAAATGTGCAAGGTACTTGCAGCCCTGCCAGACACACTCTCCACAATGTCCCAGAGGATGGAGGAATCCAGCTCAAACATTTGTGGAGTGATGTCGCAGGCCCTTGCGAAGATGTCTACCACTGAGAGAGTGTCCTTTTCTGTGGAACTTGAACCTCGGCTGACTATTGAGTCCTTGCTGGCCCTGACGGCCTTGCCAACTATGAACACCAACATGTCTACCATCTTACACAGGCTGACAACTGGATTAGACGTGGGCTTCCAAGGCCTCGCTGTTCTCCTCCAAGCTGCTGTCCCGCAGTGAGGCAGGAGGCTTGTGTCGTTGGCCCAGGAGAGGGATGATGCTGATAGGGGAGATGAAAGTGCAAACTCCTCTCAAAGCGTTTTCACGTCTCACCCATTGCCACCCCCCCCCACCCACCGACATGCCAGTACCCGACATGCTGCCTTGTCTCCCGCTGACCCAGTCTGCCTCTGCACAGGTGCAGGTGAGCAGTCTTTGGTGGGGCCCTCTCGAGCTCCAACATCCAGAGGACATCGGCCACGAGCACCTCAAAAGTCAGAGAACGGATCAGAGCAGCCTGCCACTACCTCTACTGAAGCCACAGGGATTGCACCACATAGAAGTGCCGAGGGTACACATGGGTGTTTTTGAAAATTTGTTACTATATTTAATTTATTAAGTCACATTAAATGTATCACTGTGCACCACTTTCCCTTGTTCCCCATTCTTGCTTGGCGAGTGCCAGTTGTGCTTTTCATTTGTTTGGTGCTGAATGTGAAGACATGAATTGCCTGACACCAATTGGTGGATGTGGAACGAGTGGATGGATGGTTACAGGACTGCTTGTGTAAGTAGCTGTGGGGGGGGGGGGGGGAGGGTGGAGTGGGGTGGGGGTTGCTGGTGGAGGGGTTGTTATAGTTACTTTGGTCCAATGTGAGTGACTAACTGAACCTTCGAGCTATTAGGGCATCTCTGACATTTCGAGCAGCAATGTGATCGGATGGTCTGGCATTGTGCACCCATCTTCATCTCCCTCCTCACCATTGGAATCCTCATCAGTTGAGGAGTGCTGAGCAGTTTGCTCCTCCTGTACCTCTGGTCCTCCCTGCTGCGCTATGTTGTGCAGAATGCAGCACACCACGATTATCCTGGAAACCCTCGCTGGTGAATACTGAAGGTCTCCAGTCTTGTCCAGGCACCTGAAGCGTAACTTCAGCATGCCGATGGCTTGCTCGATGGCCCATCTGGTTGTCATATGGCTCAAGTTGTACCGCTTCTGGTGCTCATCGGTGGGGGTCCTCAGAGATGTCATCAGCCAGGTTTGTAGGGGGTATTTTTTATCACCTAGCAGCCACCCTTTAAGGATCGTTCCAGGTCTGATCATGTCAGAGATGTTGGACTGCTGCAGTATGAAAGCATCATGGCAGCTCCCAGGGAATCTGGTGCAGACCTGCATGAACGTTTTTATGTGGTTGCACACCAGCTGAACATTGATGGAATGAAGTCCTTTGCGGTTGACGAATGCTCCTGGTTGATCTGGGGTGCTCGGATTGTCACGTGTGTGAAGTTGATGGCACCCTGAACCTATGGGAAGCAGCCAGAGATGTGCCTGCTCATACTGGCTATTGTCATCAGAGGAGAAGTTTACATGCCTCCCAGCCCTGACAAACATCCATCCGTTACCTGCCAGTGAACTACAAGACCCTCGCTATGTCTCTCGTAGTGCCCTGGAAAGAACCGGAGGCAAAGAAATTGACTATGGTGGTGATCTTCACAGCCACTGGCAATGCGTGGCTGCCAGGTCCAGCAGGCAGCAGGTCTTCCTGTAGGAGGCTACAGATGTCTGCGACCATCCGACGTGATAATCTCAGCCTTCGGAAGCACTGCTCCTCCGACAGGTCAAGGAAGCTGAGCTGTGTCTGTAGACCCTGTTAGGAGGGTAGGACATTCAAGCTCGTCCTCTCTGTTGCTCCCTTCTCTGCTGACCACCTGCAGCTCCCTCACAGCACGCCTTTGCTGCTGTTGATCCTCATTCCCTTCGTCTTCTGAAGACCAATCAAAAGCAGCAGTGGTGCCACCCATGGTGAGCTTCTATATCTGAACCACTCAAAACTCTCCAACTGACTCTCTCACACCAGGTGATCTCACAAAACCGTGTCCCAGAGGGAACTGAGAAAGAACCTGTGAGTAGTGAGCCTTTATTGGCGTCAGGGCCTCCTGTTCGTTAACCACCCCGATAAACTGCCGCTCAATCTTGCCTCGGCTTCACTGCAGAGTTAATTCCAAATCAGGCTCCCAATCGCATTATAGGAACCTGACTTAAATATTCCACGGCGGGATACTCGGACGCCCTGCTATCCGTCGCTGTAAAAAGGCCAACGGGCATGTGCGCAGCGGGTTAGGGTTCCAAATTGGCTGCTGCGTTTCCCACATTGCAACAGTGACTACACTTCAAAAGTACTTAATTGGTTGTAAAGTGCCTTGGGACGTTCTGGGGTTGTGAAAGGCACTATATAAATGCAAGTCTTTCTTTTCATTCTTTCTTTTACCACAGGATGAGCTACTGCTTTCACAAGATGAGGGAAGAAAAAAGGGGAATTAGAAACAAATTAAAAAGAGAAGGAAAAAAAACAACAAAACAATTCTGTTGATTGTTGAAGTGATTATTTGAATCTTTGGACACAAAAATTGGCAGTATTTCATGGTTAAATGTGCACTCTGCGTCCTACCAAGTGTTGTACTAATCTGGTGCAGAACAAACCCCAGCTTGTTCAGATGCATTTGTTCATCCTATCAGTCACACAGCTAATAGACTAAACAGTAAAGGTACATTACCATTACAGTGTTTATTTATTTATTGAAACAATATCAAATATTCTTCTGTTCAACAGGGACTGAACGGCCAAATTAGTATATTGCCATCCCTATACCAGCCAGCTTGATATCAGGGGAATTAATCTATTAAATGTTATTTCAGTTGGTTAATCAATCATTTGCCTTTTGGGAAAAATTCAACTCAGTGCAAAACTTTGCTGTTCAGTATTATATTGGGGAATGGATATTTGTCTTCACTGCCTGGACGTTAATCAGGGAGAATGGATCTTCCATCCTTTATAGAATCCTCCCAATTTTCATACCATTGATTTCAATATTGAGCGGGTTCTATAAAGGTTGGGTGTTCCGCTCCGTCAGATTACCGCCCATGGAAGTAAAGACAAAAATCTAACCAAGGATTTTTCTCACTTTAATTTGCTCCTCCTTCTCCTGGGGTACTGTTACATGAGTGACAGCCTACCTCCCATTCATTGCATTCAGCTAGGCAGTGAGTTTTGGCAAAGTCTACTGTAGGGAGCATTATAGCCAAGCTCAGTCCTGTTTGCCATCGTTGCCCATAAACAAGTTGCTGGCTAACAATCAAGAGTGCAGACTGATTTTTCCCTTCTCTAATCTGAGGTGCTGAGGCCAATTGAAGTGCTTCTTCTTCCTCCCCAGCGGAGGTCAGTTAACTCAACATAGACCGAGGATTAAGCCTGTGGCCTTCTGCTCTGTTTGGGTGAGCTACACGCTGTTATTACCAATTGAAGTGCCAGAGAGCTTTTTAGAATATTAGTTTTAATCAAGAATATCTTCTTCAATACTATTCTGAAATATGTATCGCTCCCCAGCCCATAACCTGGTGAATAAAATGAGTGCTCACTAGCCTGCATTTTGTTCTTATTGGTGAACATTGCTGCCTCATTTTAGAAGGATTTTTACCTGGCAGCTACAGCAGCCCCCAGGCAAAACAGTTTTGCGTATTGCCAGCAGTGGTGTTCCTGAGGTACCCTGTAGGGCAGATTAAGGTGTTCAGGCGGGCAGCAGAATTACCAACTTGTCTCCTGATTTTCTAGTTTTGAAATAATGATGTACACCTTGACTTTACAATGACAGTTTTCTCAATATTAAAGAGGGTCTCTCTATCTCATTCACAACTGGTAGATAAGGGAGTGCCTGTGAATGTTATTTATATGAACTTCAAGAAAACATTCAACGAGGTTCCACAAAAGGGATTGTTAACAAATAATGATAGCGCATGGAATTGGATGCAACTTGAATAGGGAATTGGTTACGCAGTAGGAGACAGAGAGTAAGGAAAATGGGAATGTACTGAAATTGGCAGAATGTGACTAGTGATGTCTCCCAGCGATGTATACTGGGGCCTCAGCTTTTCACTATTTTATAAATTACTTGGATGAAGGAATAGAGAGTCGCATATAAGTTTGCTGAAGACACTGGAACCTAGAAATTCGTGGACTTACGGCTCTCCGTTAAGGCCCGTTTCTGAAAGAAAAATGGCGGCTGCCTCACTTCTGCCCGCCTCTGGCGCGGGACTCGGCAGCCGCCATTTTGGTGAGGACCACAGCGCTGCTGTTAGCAGCACTGGCCCTCGAAATGTAAACCAGCAGAGCATGATATCAGTCAGCGTGCAATGCCGACTTGATGCCACGCTCTGCAAACTTTGCCCTTTTCGCTTACTTTACAGCCGAGTACTAAGCATGCTCAGAAAAGCATGCATGCAGCAAACCTACAGAGACACTGGGCTCGATTTTTTCATGGGGCGGGCTGGGGTCGTGTCATCCGCTTTTCGTGTTAGCCACCCGACTCCAATTGGATGTGGGAGAATTATGCGATTTTCCCCTAATTGGGCAATTGAGTTCCAGCATGTGGGAACCCATGAACCAATTAGTTTTTTCAGTCTGAAAGTCGCCTCTGATGATGTCATCATTGCTGCTGCATTTAAGGTCTGCAAAGACTGCCAACCTTTTGGCCTTTGCTGTGAGAGGGACCTGGAGGCAAAATGAGCAGCAGGAAACCTAAGTCTGCTCCCAGAATTATTTTTTTCCACCACCACCACCACGACGGCTACTCCTCCTCCTCAAATCTCTGTTTTAATGGTGGAGCTGCAGCTGATGGTCAGTAATCCAAGTGTGCTACCGCCAGGTTTCACCGTCATATTTCAGAGAAGGCGTGCATCACGTCGGAAAAGTGTTAAAATCAGAAAGGCCTCTCAAAATGGGATTATAGAGGCAATTAAGTGGTTGTTAAGGGCCTATCCCGCCTCTTGGAGGCGGGACGGAGACGGGATCAGAAACCATGCATTTGGGAAAATTGCTCGGAGGCGGGATGGAGGCGGGGTTGGGCCCGCCCGCAATTTTTTTGTAATTTTAACACCCCACACGCCTCCATTCCTGCCTCCTCGGGCCTGGCAAAATCAAGCCCACTGTCAGCGCTTCCTAAAGGGACACACACATCTTTCAGGTAAGTTTGGATTTAAGCTTTTGAACTTTAAAAAAATATTTTATTGAAGTAGTGCAATAGATGTTTAATGTTTTTAAAATGTGCAGGGAGTGCAGGAAGTGCTGCTGGATGCTTGCAAGGCTTCGGATGGTAAAGGAAGGCCACTGAGAAGACAGAAAATGCTGGAAATATTCAGCAGGTCAGGCAGTATCCGTGGAGAGAGAAACAGAGTTCATGTCTCAGGTCGAGATGCTGTCTGACCTGCTGAGTAATTCCAGCATTTTCTGCTTTTATTTTGGATTTCCAGCATTTGCTTGCAGAGGGAAGAGGAGGACGCAGAAGAGGAAGACGCAGAAGAGGAGGAAGCGGAGGATGGATGCAACCCAGACAGCCCCATTTTGGCCTGGATATCCAGGATGGAATCATCCTCCTGCGTACCAGTGACCACAACCCTAATTCCCCTTTCAGCATTTGTCCCACACCTTACCTTCCCTCTGATACTGACCATCACAGCGTCCTCTTGGCCACAATGCTGAAATAAAAGTCACTACAAAGCAAGCTTTCCAATCCAACTTTATATATCTATCCATCCAATATGACATATAGAAATCAACTAATCACCCTTGTGCATTCCCTTAGTGACTGTCTTGTGTGTGTCTTTGCCTATCCTACTGCATGGCTCGTGGAAGGCTGATGACTTTCAGTGGGGGACACTACAGATGGCCTTGCTGGTGGACCTTGAGGAGCTGGTGGCTGGGAGTGTCAAATCAAGTGACTCCTCATCCTCATCCTCATCCTCATCATTATCATCCTGAGCCACTTGCTCATCAGGAAGCTGCAAGCCATGACGCTGTGCCATGTTGTGCAGTGCACAGCAGACCACGACCATTCTGGAGACCCTGGCTGCTGAATATTGCAGGACTCCATCTGATCTGTCAAGGCATCGGAATCGCATCTTCAGCAAGCCAATGGTTTGCTCGATGATGGACCTGGTCGAAATGTGGCTGGCATTGTTGTGCTCCTCAGCCTCGTTAGCTGGCCCCCTGATTGGCATCATTAGCCACTTCTTCAGGGGGTAGCCCTTGTCACCAAGGAGCCACCCGTTAAGTTGGTTTGGCGGATTGAAGAGCGGAGGAACACGAGTTCCGCAGGATGAATGAGTCATAGCAACTACCACAGAATTTGGCACAAACATGCAAAATCTCCTTCTTGTGGTTACACACCAGCTGTACGTTGAGGGAGTGGAAGCCCTTGCGGTTGACAAAGATAGCTGGGCTGTGATGGGGTGCCCTAAGGGCCACATGTGTGCAGTCTATGACGCCCTGTACCATTGGCAAGCCTGCCATATTTGCAAAGCCAACTGAACGCGTGATTATACTTGCTTGATCCCTTGAGAAGTGGATGTAATTGTGCGCCTTTGCGAAAAGGGCATCGGTAACCTGCGTGATGCAACTGTGGGTGGCCGACTGGGAGATGCCGCTGATGTCTGCTGATAATCCCTGGAAGGAGCCTGAGGCAAAAAAGTTGAGTGCGGTGGTGACTTAGATTCAATCCAATATTACATAACAGAGTCAACTAATCACCCTTGTGCATTCCCTTCATGTCTGTCTTTTGTGTTCCTTTGCCTACTCTAGTGCTCCTACAAAGTCCTACCCTAGTGGCTGCAGCATGACTGATAGAAGGCTGCTGACTTTCAGTGGGGGAGACTGCAGATGGCTTTGTGGGATGACCTCCGGAGCTCTCGGCCTAGAAGGCCCGGCTGCGGACTGCATCACCTTGGCATGTGTGGCAGCAGTCTGGGCTGGCTGGCTGACCGGCAACAGCAAGGGCACTAGTGGAGTGGCAGTGGTGGGAGGACAAATGCTGATATCCTGAGAGAGGACAGCAGGTTCGATGCTCCACAGAGCCACTGCCACTCCCCTGGAGCGGCACCTCCGCAATCCTAGTAATCTGTTGGAGGATAGATTGCTGGACTACTGTGAGACCCTGCAAGCCCCTTTCCACACTGGTAAACCCAGCCACGATGGCATCAGTTTGAGCTTGCATGGCAGCAAGCTGACGGCATGAGAGCAGTCTGAGCTTCCACTGCAGCACTCAGACGTTGGGTCACTTCGACTTGTGCTGCAATGGAAGCTGCGACATCGCCCATCACACCCAGCATCATGGTTGGGTCCACAAGTGTCCTAATCGAGTTGCCCATCACTTCCATCCTGGAAATCATGGGCTCCAAGCTCCGCGCAAAGCCCCGTGCAATGTTGGAGCCGGACTCCTGCATGCTCCTTGACACTGACAAGAGGCTCTCTGGCAGGTCTGCCATTGCACCAAGCATTTCTATGTGCATGCCCATCGCCATTCTCTGAAGGCTGCTCCATCAACGTCCTCATCTGAGTCCTGTGCAGCAGAACCCGTATGCGAACACACCCTCTGGGGAGCTGGCACCCAAGCTACTTCTCCATCATTCTCCTCCTCTACTTGGTCAGGGGACTGGCTGGGCTGCTGGCAGTTCATGTGTATCTAAAAGGCACAAGGGTTGTGGTGAGGGGAGAGGGGGGAAAGCAAGATGTGCATGGTTACACCATCAGCAGTTTGTAAGTGAGAAGAGATTGTGCAATGAGGGGGAAGTGTGATGTGAGAAGAAGGATTAGGTATGAGCATACCATCATCAGCAATGCTTTCAATCCCGCTGCTCACCACGGCCTCACTGACGGCCCCTCCAATGATCTCCAGCACAATCTCCTCCAGCGCCGTAAGGTTCTGCAGACGTGCTTCACCCCCGCCTGTCTGCTGCTGCTCACGGTGGTTGTGAGCCACCTTGGCCTGCAAGAGGAAGGGAAGTGTGTCAGTGAGTGTAGTGCAATTATTGTTTAGGTGATGTGCCTGCCATGGTTGAATAGCTGAGATTGTGTGTAAAGTGTGAGATGTGGGTGTGAGGCTTGCAGCAGTGGTAAGTGTGTGAGGGTGAGATGAAGCTATGATTGTGAGGTATGAGTCGCGATTGCTCGAGATTGTTGGTAGGTGAGTTATGGGCGTGTATTGCATTGAGCAGTGAGTGAGGCTAGTGGTGCAGTTGATGGGATATGGCATTTGAAGATGTATTCACTGACCTTGACCACTCGTGTGAGATCATTAAACTTCTTGCGGCACTGGATCCAGGACCTTTGGGCAACACTGGTGGCACTGACGGCTTCAGCAATCTCCTTCCACTGCCTTCTGGCATTCTGTCTGGAAGGCCTCCTGCCCCCCTGCGGGTAGAAGATCTGTCTTCTTCTGTGTACCCCCAGGACCACGGCCTCCAGCGCTGCATCTAAGAACCTCCTTGTCCTCTCTCTTCCCTGAAAGAGTGACAATGAGGTGCTTCTGCAACAAAGCACCTCCTCTTTAAGAAGTGCAGAGAGCCCAGGCAAAATTTTATTGGCCAGTAGGCTGCACCTGATATTGGCCATCTTCTTGAGCGCTGGCCAGCCAGCAGCGCGTTTAGCACTGAGCTCAGTGCTCCAATCATTATAATGAGCAGGCAGCACGAATTTTGCGTGCTGCTTGCACCACTTTGAACGGGCGTGGGCAGATCGCACTTCGCGATCCCCGCGCCCATTTTCGGACCCAATACAGTTAACTTTTAACTTTCAATTTCTAGTTATCCACATCTTTAAAGCTCCAATCCCCACAATTATATTGATGATTCATTGAAGGGCCCACTTTACCCTGGTGAGCAATGTGCAAATGCAACTAGCACACATTTTTCTTTTCTTTTAAAGAAGTGTGTTCACCTTTTGCTCATAGCTGACCTATGTGAGTATTTTACACCTTTCCATTCAAGAGAAGAGGTTGGAAACAGCGACGGCTGTTCAAGATCTGATCTGGCTTTGACACTTGAAAGGAAGTTTCCAAGATAACATCTTGAGAGAACAACAGAAAACGTTGGAAAAGCTCAGCAGGCCAGGCAACATCCGTGGAGAGAGAAACAGAGTTAACGTTTCAGGTCGAAACCCTTCGTCAGAACTGAGAAAAAAGCAGGAAATGAAACAGATAAAAAAGCAAGTGGGAGGCTGGGGGGAGGAATAAAAGAACAAAAGGGGTGGTCTATGGTAAGTAGAGACATTAAGAGATGCTCAAGGCAAGACGAGATGGTAATAGGACAGGTTACGAAACAAAAGGTGGCTCAGAAGTGGTTTGGCAGTTCATTGTGACTTGATTAGGTGCCTATAGCAATATAGCAAATTGCTTGTTCCACACTGTTCAGTCAGAGTAGTGAGATTCTCTCCTGCTTCTTATTGTATCCCATTTATATTACAGCACTACCTCTGGAATATAAACGAGGTGGCTCCTGAGATAGAGAAGAAACTAATTACTATTTGCAATGTCTTCAGCTGACTAGTAACCAGAGGCAGCATCTAGTCAAGAATTAACCTTTACTTTGAGTTGTAGGCCCAAAGGGATTATGGAAAGACTAATGGAAGTGATTTTGTGATGTTTGCAGATGAAACACAGTAAAAAACAACTTTCATTATGCGCTCCATCAAAGTGCTATAGGTAAGTCATCAAGAGGAAATCCTCTAGCTGGGGAAAATATTTCCCAAATGCTTACCACAGAGGGTACGGAGGGAGATAGGTTGTGATTGTGGAACCTGGATTAACAACCATCTGCTGGTAAGTAAATGAGTGACAGTATTTGTTCCTGTGACAGACACCTATATGACAATTTTTTAAATCATTATTCTTCCTTCTCTATCCTTGAATATATTGACTTTCAGTCTCGTACAGTTCCATGAACATGGGTGTTATCTGATACCTCACTCTAGTGGTCATTATATGAGCATAGGCCTTGAAAGTGAGTACTGACACGCTTTTAACCACAGGGACACCACAGTCAAGCCTGACCTTGTTGTCAATTGATTTCCACAGAAGTGCATTCCTGTAGGGGCCATTGAATAGTAATCAGGAGCGGGAACTTTTCCCAATTTTTCCCTCTCTATCCCAGGTGCGTTGAAACAAATTCTACTGTCATTACCACCATCCTGGTTGAGTCTGCATAAACCAGGATCAAATCTGAAACCTTCTGGGTTTTTACAGCTCAGCTACAGATAAACCTGCCAAAGCATCGGAGTCCATGGTATTTTTTTCATGAAATTTCCTCCTTTCGGCTTCTGTTTGGGGTATAATTCCATGGGTTCTGGTCATCCTCTGTTATCTCTAGCAGGTGACTGACTATTCTTTATGTTTGAGCCCAGACAGTAAGTATTGACAGGCTATTTACCATGAGAGACATCACAGCCAAGCCATATTCTCTCACATACACAGGTTTTCCAACAGGGATCATTATATAGCAAGGAAGAATAAGAACTGTGGCTGATTTTCCCCTGTCTTGTCTGGGACAAAGAAGCCAATTTTAATGCCTTCATCACTATCCTGGTTGAGATCAGCTAAGCTGTGAATTGAAGCTGGTATATCCATGTTATTACCTTATTAACTATCTATTTTTTCCAGAGTGTCTATTGACATCACTGCGTCACCCAATACACTTGGCCGTGATATTTATGGGGAGGCAGGGATGGGGCAGGGGGTTGCGGACGGGCAGGGGTTAGGGTGGGGGTCATAGTGGCAGGGAAATCTGAAAATGCGGGTAACGTGGTGGTCCTGCCGAATTTAACAGCAGGAACTCATTTGAATTTCTTTTCTGCATTTCCCTGCTGGCTGGCTGATGGGTGGGAAGGTCTGCCCTGAAACACCACAGCCAGGGAATGGAAAGGAAGGAGGGAGAGATCATGAGTGGGTGGTTGAAGAGATCACGGGTCGGGTGGGGGGGGGGGGGGGATTAATCGCCGGGTGGGGGGTGTTGAAGAGATTAAGGGTCATGGGGAGAAGAGATCGCAGGTCGAGGGCAGATCATGGGTCGGGGAGATTGTGGGCAGGTTCGAGAGATTGTGGGTCATGGGGAGATCATGGGTCGGAGGGGTTGGCAGATCGCGGGGAGGGGTCGGGTCCTTTTCCTAGCCCTGTACTTGCTTAAAAGCTGTTCATCCCTAACATCTTGCAGAACTGATGAAAGGTCATCGACCTGAAACATCAACAGTATCGATATTAATACCCCCATAAAAGAGGCGGGACAGGATCGGGGGGAGTGAAAATGTGAAATTTGGAGAATGCAATCCCAACTCACCACATACACGGCCACCGCCATTTTTATGGTGGCGGATATCGGGGCAGCCAAGTGTCCTGCTGTGGAGAGGCAGGAGGCTTATTAATATATTTAAATAGGGCTCCTAGAATGCATTGGGAACCCAAATTGAAATGAACTGTTGCAGCACGGGTTTCCTGAGGGCTGGGTAAGTCACCAGGGAAACGGAGTCAAGATTGCTCGCCACTTTATCGGGGTGGTTAAAGGTCAGGAGGCCCGATGTCAATAAAGGCTCACTACTCTCAGGTCCCTGTGGGACACGGTTTGCTGAGAGTACCTGGTGTGAGAGAGTCATTTGGAGAGTTTGGAGGTGTTCACACAGAGAAGCTCATGATGGGTTGTGCCATGGCTGCTCTCGATTGGACTGAGGAAGAGAATGAGGATTAACAGCAGCAAAGGCGTGCTGTGGAGGGAGCTTGTGAGATGGTCAACAGAGAGGGGAGCAACAAGTGGCACTACCCACCTAACAGGGTCTACAGACAGAGGCTAAGCTTCCTTGACCTGTCAGAGGAGCAGTGCTTCTGAAGGCTGAGATTGTCACATCAGGTGATCGCAGACATCTGTAGCTTCCTACAGGAAGACCTGCTGCCTGCTGGGCCTGGCAGCCATGCATTGCCAGTGGCTGTGAAGATCACCACTACCCTCAATTTCTTTTCCCTCGGCGCCTTCCAGGGCACCACCGGAGACAAAACGAGGGCCACGCAGCCGGCTACACATAAATGCATAGGCGGGTGACGGATGGATTGTTTACCAGGGCTGGGAGATATGTAAGCTTACCCTGTGATAACAATCTGAGCATCCCCCAGATCAACCAGGAGCATTTCATTCCATCAATGTGCAGCTGCTGTGCAACCACAAGAAAAGGTTTATGCAGGTCTGCGCCAGATTCCCCGGGTGCTGCCATGATGCATTCATGCTGCAGCAGTCCAACATCGCCGACATGTTCAGACCTTGAACGATCCTTAAAGGGTGTCTGTTAGACAACAAAGGATACTCCTTTGTCCTTCAAACATGGCTGACGACACCTCTGAGGAACCCCACTGTTGAACACCAGGAGCGGTACAACGCAAGCCATATGACAACCAGATATATCATCGAGCTAGCAATCGGCATGATGAAGTTGCGCTTCAGGTGCCTGGACAGGACTGGAGGTCCCCTTCAGTACTCACCAACGAGTGTCTCTAGGATAATCGTTGATTGCTACATACTTCATAACATAGCGTATCAGGGAGGACCAGAGGTGCAGGAGGAGCAAGTGGCACAGCACTCCTCATCTGATGGGGATTCCAATGGCGAGGAGGAAGAATGGGAACCCAATGCAAGACCATCCAATCACATTGCTGCTCGAGATGCCAGGGATGCCCCGATAGCTCGAAGGTTTAATTAGTCACTTAAATTGGACCAATGTCAAAATAACACCTCCCCCCCGCCGCCACCACCCTCGCACCTCACAGAAGCAGTCCTGTAACCATCCATCCACTGGTTTCATATCCACCAACTGATGTCAGTCAATTCATCTCTCCACATTCAGACGAATGATAAGCACAATTATCACTTGCCATACAAGAATGGGAAAAACCTGAGTGGTGCAAATTAATAAATTTAATGTGATAAAAATTAATCGGATTAACAAATATCAAAAAGCACTCATGTGCTTACCCTTGGTGAACTATAAAGCTTTTATTTTCTTATCTCTGGCACTTCTATGTGGTGCAATCCTTGTGGCTTCAGCAGAGGTAGTGGCAGGCTGCTTTGATCCCTGCTCTGACTTTTGAAGTGTTTGCGGTCAATGACCTCTGGGTGTTGGAGCCCGTGAGGGCCCCGCCAAAGACTGCTCCACCTGCACCTGCAGGAGAGGAGGCAGCATGTCGGGTACTGGTTGGGGAGGGGTGGTCAGCGGGTGAGATGTGCAAATGCTTTGAGAAGAGTACGCACTTTCATCTCCCTTATCACCAGCCTCCCTCACCTGGGCCAGTGGAACATCACTCCTGCCTCTCTGCGGAAGAGCACCTTGAAGGAAATCAGTGAAGCCTTGTATGCCCACGTTAGATCTATCTGCCAGCATGTAGAAGCCAGTAGAAATGTTGGCGTTCAGAGTTTGCAAGGCCATCCTCTGGGCCTGCAGGGACCCATTAGTGCGCCACGATACAACTTCCATAGAGGCAGCCAGACTCTCAGTGGAAGATTGTGAGCTCGATTTTGCTATTGGGGGTGGGCTGGGGCATGTCAGGTGGTTTTCGTGTCAGGACCCTGACTCCAATGTGAAGTGGGGAAAAAAGTACGATTTTGCCCTAATTGGGCACTTGATTTCCAGCGTGTGGAAACCCCTGGCCCAATGAGTCTTTTCATACAGAAAGTCGCCTCCGATGACGTCATCTATGCTGCTGCATTTAAGGCCTGCAAGCAGCCTTGCTTCTTCTGGAGACTTTAAACTTTATGCCCATTGTTGTGATCGCTTCATTCAGCAACTATGTCCAGCAGTAGGCCAAAGTGTGCTCCAAGGTTCTATGAGGCCTCCCTCCAAGCTCTGGTGGAGGGAGCAAGATCAAATAAGGAGGTGCTCTTCCCTTCCTCAGGGAGAAAAAAGCCTCCCCAGCAGACTAAAGCTGTGTGGATGCAAGTGGCCCAGGAGGTCAACTCAATCTCTATGTGCCACAGAACCTGGCTGCAGTGCAGGAAGAGGTTTCTGACCTTCTCCGCACAGGAAAAGTGAGTATGACTTTCCCATCACCCTCAATCTGATCACCATCACCTCTCCTCACCAGCACACTGCTTTGCCAACCTCTTCCTACACATCCCACTTGACACTGACATCCCTGCACCCTTACCCATTCCCTCTCTCTCTATGGTCACATTCACTTAACTATTCGATCATGCAGCCCTCACACTCCCTATCACTGTGATGCAATGACAACAACTTACAACACACAGGGAGGGCCCTTTGTCTCCTTCTAAGCATCTATGCTATGGATTCTCTACACTCACTCCTTCATTCTCACTCAAACTCCACTTGTGTCCCTCATTGCAGGAAAAGAGAGCCCACAATAAGAGGGAAAGAGTGAGGACAGGAGGAGGGCCACCCTCAGTAGCCCAGCTCACCACCTCGGAGGAGGCGGCCCTGGAAATCGCCCGTGTCGAGGAAGATTCGCAAGTGGGGGACGGACAGACGGGCGCATCACAGCAAGCTGGTGACAGAATAGTTTGGCATCTCTCTCATTGACATTGCATGAGTGACTGATAATGATTCTGATGCTCTAACAGATTGACTTATGATCATCTGCACAATTCAATGTGCATGCAACCTTTACCTCACATCTCTAACTCTTTTCTTTACTCCCCCACAGGACCATCGACAGCCCCCGTCCCCACTGTCCAGGAGGAACAACCTGAGCTTCAAGACTCCTCAGAGGAAGTTGCAACCTCTGAGGGCATAGCGTCAGCAGAATTCAGCGCACCCAGCACCAGTGCAGACACTCACACCTCGGTGGGACCTTCGCGAGATAGAGTAGTGTTGTCACCTGGTGTATCACAGCTCACAATTGACCATCAGCAGATGGTGGAGACAGGGACAGCAGTGGAGAGTCCTCATCGGAGGGCGCAGGACTCTGCCAGCTCGGCTTAGCTGCATGTCGACCCTGTGCCTTCGGGTCCATCCAGAAGGAGAGTGGTGCTGGAACTCCAGGAACAGGTGCAGGAGTCTCTGGCAGGTTTTGTCTCCAGGGTTGCTGCGAGTGTGAGTGAATGGAGGAGTCCATCGCGAACATGAGCAGTGCCTTTGTGGAGGCATTGGCGCATGAATGCATCACCACGGAAAGGATGGCAACCTCCGTGGAAAGGATGGCTACGGTAGAGGAGAGGATACGGTCCTTGGACCCCAGCTATTCACAATATATATTAATGATCTAGACAAGGGAACTAGATGTAATATCTCCAAGTTTGCAGACGACACAAAGCTGGGTTGGCGTGTGTGCTGTGAGGAGGATGTCGAGAAACTCCAGGATGATTTGGACAGGTTGGGTGATTGGGCAGAAGCATGGCAGATGCAATATAACGTGGATAAATGCGAGGTTATTCACTTTGGTGTCAAAAACAGGAAGGCAGATTATTATCTGAATGGCAATAGATTGGGAGAAGGGGAAGTGCAACGAGACCTGGGTGTCCTTGTGCACCAGTCGCTGAAGGTAAGCATGCAGGTGCAGCAGGCGGTTAAGAAGGCAAATGGTATGTTGGCCTTCGTAGCGAGAGGGTTTGAGTACAGGAACAAGGATGTCTTGCTGCAGTTGTACAAGGCCTTGGTGAGACCACATCTTGAGTATTGTGTGCAGTTTTGGTCGCCTTATCTGAGGAAGGAGGTTCTTGCCATGGAAGGAGTTCAGCGAAGATTCACCAGGCTGATACCTGGGATGGCAGGAATGACGTATGAAGAGAGATTGGGTCGATTGGGCTTATACTCGCTGGAGTTTAGAAGAATGAAAGGGGATCTCATTGAAACTTATAAAATTCTGAAAGGACTGGACAGACTAGATGCAGGAAGGATGTTCCCGATGGTCGAGGAGTCCAGAACCAGGGGTCACAGTCTAAGGATAAGGGGTAAGCCATTTAGGACAGAAATGAGGAGGAATTTCTTCACCCAGAGAGTGGTGAACCTGTGGAATTCTCTACCACAGAAGGCAGAGGCCAATTCATTAAATATATTCAAGAAGGAGTTGGATATATTTCTTAAGGCTAAAGGGATCAAGGGATATGGGGAGACAGCAGGGACAGGGTTCTGAATTTGGATGATCAGCCATGATCGCATTGAATGGCGGAGCAGGCTAGAGGGGCCGAATGGCCTACTCCTGCTCCTAGCTTCTAAATGTTTCTATGATGGCTACGGCCATGGAGGAGCTAAGTCACCAGAGTGTTGAAAACATGGTCATTGTTCAGAATAGACTGGCATCTCTTGAGGAGCGATGGTCAGCTATTGAGCATAGAAACCAGACCTTCATGGAAGTCCTCTGGAGTAGGACTTCCAGTGCAGAAACGGGTCCTCATGGCCCACCTGAAGTGCAGCAAGGTGCTGTCAAGCCACTTGCTAGCTCTGAAGTGGGGCTGACCCACGAGAGGGATGTTGGTGGCAGACAACAAGGAAGCGGGGGCTCCTCTCCAAGCGCTCACAAGACCATGCTACTGCAAAGCCCTCGGTCAGAGCCCCACCAGAGTCCTCAGCCAACTGAGATGGGCGTCTCATCCCCTGCACAGCTGTAGGAGCAGCAGACTGTTGCCGAGCCCTCACAGGTTCGCAACCCCAGAGGACGGCCGCCAAAGGTGTCGAGACAGGAGCAGCAAGAAAGTGAGCAAGGGGCCTCCCCATCTGCTGAAGCACCAAGTAGGAGCACGTGTAAGAGGAAGATAATGCACAAGTAGTCACAAGGGTAGTCACTTGGGTGTTATGTTGTGTTTATTTTTGAAATGCCATCAGTTGCTTGTTGTGATAAAATATTCTGATGGCAAACTGTTGAAGTTGTGGCCTGTGTCATTTCGCAAATGGGACTTCCACATTGAGGGCTTAGAGTGACTTGCAATTGTCAGTATGGTGGTCAGAGTGATAGGAATCTGCAGGTTCTTGTCCGTTGTCGATGCTCTGATAAGAAGGTGTGAGGCAAAAGTGTTTGATTGTGCAGGCTAAGCAAATCTGGCCAACATGAGTGTGTCCCTTGCATCCCGGGCAGCAATGTGGTCGCGCGCTGGCGCCTTCTGGCCTGTGCAGCTTCAGGTGGGTGAGCAGCAGCTTGGCGCTCCTGTTGTTGCTGCTGCTGTTGGTGCTGCTGTTGTTCAGGGTTCTGCTGCTGCCGCGGCTGGTCTTTGTCCGAATCTGGTGTCCAGGAGGAAAGGAAATAAATGGTTCCCATGCTTCTGGTATATGCCTCAGTTGAGGAAGCGCTGAGTCAAGGTGGGGAGAGAGGTTTCCCAGGAGGTCACACTGGAGATGGGTGTCAGGCTCCAAACTTCCACAGCAATGAGTATGCCTGCTAAAAGTTCCCCAGACCTGACACAACAAAGGTCTGCCACCTGCAAATGATCATCGGTGAAAACCCCTTTTTAATGGTGGAGCTGCAGCTGTTAGTAAGCAATCCACTTGTGAGGCCGCCAGGGTTACCTGGTGTGTTCCAGAGGAGATGTGCAGAATGGGAGAAATGTGTTAAAATCAGAAAGGCCTCTCAAAATGGGATTATGGTGGCAATTAACTGGTTCTTAAGGGCCTTAAGGGCCTATCCCGCCTCTTGGAGGCGGGATGGAAACGAGGTCTCAAACCCCGATTCTGGGAAAATTGCTCGGAGGCGGGCTGGAGGCAGGATTGGAGCCGCCCGCCATTTTTTGCAATTTTAACACCTCACACGCCTCCAATCCCGCCTCCTTGGGCCTGGCAAAATCGAACCCTGTGTCTTTGAAAAGGCCTGCGACATCACTCCACAAATGATCGAGCTGGATTCCTCCATTCTCTCTGCCATTGTGGAGTGTGTGCCTGGCAGGACTGCCACTACCTCTTACAGTTGCTGCTGAGCCTCTATCATTCTCCAATTAATTGATGGGCCCTGGGGGTCAGCATCTCTGTCCAACTGAACAGAGCTTGGAGAAGACGGCCCTCTCCGATGTGGGCTCTCCACAGCTGTTCCTGCCACCACTCTCTGCTCGTGCTCACTTGTGCTGTGCGATTCACCAGGTGACATCCCCCCCCATACTGTGTAAGAGGTTCCACCGATGTGCTCGTATCTGTGCTGGTGCCTGCAACACATGTGTTATGCAATGGTCATTGTACAAATGGTGATATTCAGTAGGTTACAAATGAACCCAATTGAAAATCAATGTTATTGATGTGAAATTGGTCTTGAAAATTAGCAGAAAAAGGATGATGACGAATCAACAGTCCGTTATACATCTCGCCTGATTTTCTTTTCCCAATGGACAGGGTGTAAAGCGAGCTGCAAGTTCACGATTGCCCGTTTTGCACCACTGCTCAATTTCATCCCTTTGTCTTTTACCAAATTAAAATGATAAAAATATAATGAAAATGATAGTTAATACTAAACACAAAGCAAAATGAAAAGCATTATAGTATTTCAGCCTCAACTCCAGTCCTTTAAGTCTCTAGTAGTGCATATCTTCCCCATGTGACCACAATAAAATGATACATAATATATAAAGTAATGTCACTGTTGCTAGATAGTGCTCCATCATTGACTGAAACAGAGCTTTAGTATACATAGAACAATTGGATGATTATGGTGGAGTATGAATAAAAGAATAGGACAATTGTGTTTTTGATAAAGAAATATTATTTGGGTTTTTTGACAATTTTTTAAAAACCTATTCTTGTCTGCCGTGCAACCTGGTTACGACTGGGGCAAGCAGTATGATGTCATCTCTTAGTTACAGTCTGTACACAAAGTTGTGCAGAGACAGATGCCCAGGACAATCACCAGCTGAGATTGAGGAAGAGGAATCCAAAGAGATCTACCTGTTTCTAACTTCTCCCAAACTTCGTCCACCCAAAGAATGCAGAAAACAGCGGTACTTAAGTGGTCAATCCCTTTCTGTCCCAGATCCTGGATATCTAAAGGGTGTATGGGGTGGGGTGGGGTGGGGTGTTGGCCAAGTAACTTTCCCTTCATTATCACCATCTTGCCTTCTGGTGGGGGTGGGGGGAGGAATGTTGTTGGGATCGGTGGAATCTATCCAGTGTGTGGCCAAATTGTGGGTGGGAACTAATGTTTTGTTGCTGAAAGTAGTGCAAGGAGTGTTATGGCAGCTTGATTTTTGAAACACACTTTTGAGTAACTTTGAGCACAGTATAAAAATGTCCCATTTCACTGTGGTCACTGCAGCTTGAATTTTGCCAACTATTTCTTTACCTTCAGAGTAGTTGAGAAAATCAGAAGAGTAGTGGGTTCATGGAAATGGTCATCTCCTCGGGATGGGATTGGTGTCTAGTGCTGTCGGAAAGCCTGCCACATCATCCGACCAATAGTATGATACCCGGGTTAGAGAGATTGGGGCTGGTCCAAAATGAAACAAACTTTATATTCATGGTCCAGGATAATGTCTCCACAATCTGTTCTGAAAATACCCATCTATATAAAATAAAGTGAAATCTATTTTTACAGATTTGCAACTGGAAGAGCAACAAGTCCAGTATCTCTGAAATAAAAAGAGAAAACGGCGAAAACACTCAGCAGGTCAGTCAGCATCTGTGGAGAGAGAAAGGTCGTCGAACTGAAATTATGACCTTAACCTAACCTTTAAGTTTCTCTCTCCAAAGATGCTGTCTGATCTGCTGAACGTTTTCAGCATTTTCTGTTTTTATTTCAGATTTCCTCAGTGCTGAGCAATAAGATGCCTCAGGCAAGAATGGCATTAGCATTGAATGCCTGAAGGGAGCTAAATCTTGGAATTCATGGAGGAGAAAATAAATTGTTCCAATTTAACCACTGCTCCCACCGAAGGGTGGTGTGGGAGCGAGTGAGTATGAAAAAGGGGTGAATTCATATCATTCGGAAGAAATCACATTTTTGGGTGTGGGGTGTGTGAAAAATGGGATCTTTTTTCAGAATATTCACATCTTGGAAGATTGAGCTCACTGTTCTATGTGGAGCTTCTTCAGGCCTCCAGACATACCCCTTCCAATCAGCCTGGACATTAAAGATCAGCCACCATATACTTAACCACGCCCTAAGTCTGCTCAGATAGCTATTTTTGCAGTACAGAAAATTAAATAGGCATAACAACAATAAATAAAATTTCATATCATCTAGACCTCGGAGCCAAAAAAAGGAAATTGCATTTATATCTAGCACCTTTTCATGTCCTCAGGATGTCCCAAAGGAATTCACAGCCAATGAATTACTTTTAAAGCCACTGTTATGTCGTCAAACCCAGCAACCCATCTGCACACAGCAAGGCAGCAGAACCACTCTTATTTGATGGTAGTGTTGTTTGCAGGAGGGATTTTCACCAGGACACCATGGGAGGAAAGCTGACCATGGGATCTTTCATGTCCACTTTAACAGACACAAGGCGCAGACACATCGGAAAGATATCAGCTCGGACAAAATGTTGGCCTAGATTATATGCTTGGAGTGGGACTGCTGCTTGAACCCACAACCTACTGAATCAGAGGCAACTGTGCCACCAGCTGATCTGAGCTAACACTTAGCGAGAGGCCTTTATCTCTCTGGGTGTGTATATGTGCGCGTGTGTGTGTTAGTCTGAAGGGTGAACATTCTGTTTCCTTCCCTCCCCCTAGCTTTAGCCTCAAGCTCCTTGGGGGCGAAATTGGAGAGCCCCCGAGAATGGGCGCAGGGATTGCGATGCGGGATTAACCCACGACCGTTGCTTCCGATGCAGGCAGTGCGCCAACTCCATGCTGCCTGCTAATTAACATGATTGTAGTGTGCAGCCAGCGCTAACCATGCTGTTGAGTGGCTGCACACCTCAGCAGGGGGCCCAAAATTGTGAGAGGCTAGCACCACTTAAAGCCAGCCTGCACCTCTTAAAGGGGATGTGCATTGTGGCTTGAGCAGGTGGTGGAAGTCATTGTGGAACTCGTTCTGATGTGGAAAAAGACGTAATAATGGCACAACATGGGAGACAGCGTGCTCCAACATTTTCCGATGCTGCACTGGAGACCTTGGTGGAGGAGGTGGAGAGGAGGAGAGATGTGCTCTAACCAAAGGGGGGCAGGGGGCCCTCCAGATAAACTCTCAGAAGGCAGTGGGACCAGATACCCCTGGCGGTCAATGCCAGGAGTCAATCCACGAGGATCTGTATACAGTGCCGCATAAGTTCAATGACTTCACACAAGTGGTCAAGGTCAGTGAACGCATCTTCAAATGCCATATCCCACATCGGCACCACAAGCCTAACACACTGCTAAATGCACCACACCCCCATCACTCACCTACCAATAATCTCTATCAATCAGGACTCATACCTCACAATCATAGCTTCACTTCACCCTCACACACTTGACACTGTTGCAAGACTCACGCCAACATCTCACAGCTTGCACACACTGCCAGCTATTCAACCATGGAAGGCAACCAAACACATTGCACCACATTCACTGACACACTTCCCTTTCTCTTGCAGGCAAAGTTGTCACACAACCACCAGGAGAACCATCAGACAGGTGATGGGGAAGCCAGACTTCAGATCCTCATGGAGCTGTAGGAAGCAGTTCTCGACATTATTGGAGGGCCAGTCATAGAGTCCGTGGCGAGCGGAAAAGTTGAAAGCATTACTGATGATGACGATATGCTCATACCTAATCCTTCTTCTCACATCCCACTTCCCCCTCATCTCTGAAATAGACTTCTTACTTAAAGGCAGTTTTGTTCCGACTTTGGCTTTGCAGGAGTCCATATAGGAAATTCGAGCATGTGCTCCACATGATTTTCCAACCAAGGTGATTGATAAATCAATCATAGAAACACCTGAATTTGCAATATTTACTCCCAGTGGGGAGACTCCCACTAGGTGTGTGAAGCTGAAAATTACTCTTTGATGTCTGCATTATATTTAGAAATTTCTGTCAATCCCATTCAAACAGTAGTCTCTCTTTTCTAAAGCTGGATGGGTGGCAGCCTTGAAGTGACTCCTATGGAACTGCACAGGTGACAAATGTTAAGACACAAGGGGCGCAAAATTTTGATCCGTAGCGCTACGAGTGCCGTTAGATGTCCAAAATGACGTCTGGGGCACGTGGACACTTCAAGTGCGAGTCGCGCTGGATGCCATATTGGTGAGTGCGTTCGCACAGATGCAGTGACCATCCGCCAGAAGTATGCAGAGTAGGCAGATCATGACATCAATCAGTGTGTAATGCTGATTTGGCACCAGCACTGCCATTTTGGAGTTCAACGCATCATCTAACGCCAGCTAAAGTCCTCTCTTAAGCTCGTACTGCTGAACACGCGTTCAGCAGCAGGAAGGACACCCTCCCCCCAACCAGCGCTATTTAAAGGGATCAACTACTTTCAGGTTAGTTGCTGATTGATTTCTATTGGCTGTTGCTACGATTGCACAAGTGTTTGGTGCTTTCTAGAGTTCCTTAAAGTTGCTAAAGTCTACAGGGAGTGGTGTGGCAGGTGCTGAAGGACTTTGTCATGACTTCAAGGCTTCTGCACAAACCAGTTGCTCCCAGACATGGGTGCACTAGTAGGAATTCCCCTTGGAATACAGCATGACTAGGAGAATGAGCAGCGGTGACACAGAGCAGGACAAGCTGCTAGAGGAGGGAGGAGGAGGAGGGCGAGAAGGGCTCTCAGCAGGAGGCCATATCTGCCCAGGGTCTTCAGGGAACAATTCTCCTACCTGAACCCAGCAAGGAATAGTGTGTGAGACGTTTGCACTACAGTAAGGAGGTCGTCACTGAAACCTGCTGCAGCCACAACTGCAACTTCAGAGCAGGGCAAGGATCGCATTGCCAGTGGCTGTGAAGGTGACCGTGGTCATGAACTTTTATGCGTCGGGCTCCTTCCAGGCTGGAGCTGGAGATATTTGCAATATCTCACAGTTGACCGTCCACTGTTGCATAAGGGAGGTCACTGAGGCTCTCTGTTCAAAGAGAGTTGACTACATTTCATTCTCTCTTGCCAGAGACCAGCAGGCCGCCCGAGCACACGGCTTCATGAGGGTTGCAGGCTTCCCCATTGTGCAGGGTGCCATTGACTTCACACACATCGCTATGTGGGCACTGCATGTCAACTCTGCCATATACTGGAACCGAAAGGGATTCCACTCCCTCAACGTCCAGCTGGTGTGTGCCCATAGGAGCGAATCATGCAGCTCAATGCCCCGGTGTCCTGGCAGCAGTCACAATGCCTTTCATTCTGCAGAAGTCCGCTGTGCCATCTGCATTTGCACCACCATGATAAACCAGAGGGTGACTGCTGGGCAACAACGGCTATCCACTGACAACATGGCTCATGACTCCGGTTTGCAACCCACGCATATGTGGGCAGCATGCATACAACGAAAGCCATGCTGCCACACAGAAATGTGATCGAGCACATCATTGGTGTGCTGAAGCAACGCTTCGGCTACCTGGACCGCACTGGAGGAGCCCTGCAGTACTCGGCAGAGTGGGTGTCGAGATTCGTGGTGGTCTGCTGCATGCTGCACAACCTCGCCATCATAAGGGCACAGCCCTTGCCACCAGCTATACGCCGAGCAGCTGAGAAGCAGGAGGAGGAGGACCAGGAGGAGGAAGATGAAAGGAGGAGGCAATCTAGACATCCCCTTTCTAGCTGTCCATGAACAACTCATCCGAGTGCGATACCAGTAAACGCAACCCCAATTCCCATTCATCAACAGTCCCATACCTTACCTTCCCTCTGTTACTGACCATCACAGCGTCCGCTTGGCCACAATACAAAATTAAAAAGCCACCACAAAATAAACATTCCAAACCAAATTTAAATATCAAAGCATGACATACTGCGTACAAACATCAACTAATCATCCTTGTGCATTCCCTTGGTGCCTGTCTTTCGTGTGCTCCTACCCAGTGCTACCCCAGTGGCAGCAGCATGGCTGGTGGAAGGCTGCTGACTTTCAGTGGGGAAGACTGCAAATGGCCTTGGAGGACAACCTCAAGCAGCTCTGGGTCTAGAAGGCCTGGCTTCGGACTGCGCCATCTCGTCATGGGCGGCAGCAGTCTGGGCTGGCTGGCTGACAGGCAACAGCAAGGACACTGGCGAAGTGGCAGTGGTGGGAGGACAGCAGGTTCATGCTCCATGGAGCCACGCCCCCGGGGCAGTGCCTCAGCAATCCTAGTACAGGAAACTCTCGTTTAAACGGCACCTAAATATCCGGAATTCTCTATTAACCGGCAAAATTCATACTCCAAAAACTCCTCCTCAATAACTGGCAATGTTGCCAAGTCCGAGTCTCTCGCGAACGCCGAGTTAGTCAGTGGGGGTAGTTCTCCAAAGTGCCACTGCTCGACTTCCCGGCGTTGTGGGAAGTCTGAACACCGCAATAACAGGAGTCTGATTCTCCCGCACTGCCGGGAGTCTCTTCTGATCCGCCATTTTACTGTGTGTCTCCCGCGCTGCTGGTAGTCTCTTCTGATCCACCATTTTACTGTGTGTCTCCCGCGCTGCTGGTAGTCTCTTCCGAGCCACCATTTTACTGTGTGTCTCTCCATCTTTATCGGGAATTATCTCCCCCATCTTGCATTATGGAATTCCCAAAAGCTGGTCCAAGCAAAAGGAAGAGAGTGGTGTTAACTTTAAAACAGAAAATCGAGATATGCCAACTACTAGAAAGGGGAGAGAAGCGTATCAACATTATGAATAAATTCAAAATCGGTTCGTCAACAATCTACGACATCAAATCGCAGAAAGATAAGCTGCTCAAGTTTTATTCAAGCTCGGAGACATCTAAGAGTGTAGAGAAACGGCGTACGCTTCATAAGCCTAAGCTTGAAGAGCTGGATACCGTGCTTTTTGAGTGGTTTTCTCTTAAGCGTTCAGAGGGTGTTCCACTTTCCGGACCCATGCTAATCGAGAAAGCGAAGGATTTCTACGAAAGGATGGAGCTCACTGACAAGTGTGCTTTCTCCGAGGGATGGCTAACGTGCTTCAAGTTACGGCACGGGATACGACGACTCGATATTTCCGGGGAGAAGAAATCAGCTGATCACGATGCCGCAGAAGAATACTGCGATTATTTCAATCGGATTGTGCAGCAACATGATTTGTCGCCAGCACAGATATATAATGCCGATGAAACTGGCTTGTTTTGGAGGTTTTTGCCAGAATCAACGCTTGCTGGGGCTAGTGAGGCTAATGCTTCAGGTTACAAGAAAAATAAAGATCGTGTAACCGTGCTAACATGTGCGAACGCAGCTGGATCACACCGGGTTAAACTTCTTGTTATTGGGAAGTATAAAAATCCCCGTGCATTTAAAAATGTGAGGCACTTACCTGTTGAGTACAAAGATCAAAAAAATGCTTGGATGGATAAGGAAATCTTCTCCTATTGGTTCCATCATATTTTTGTTCCATCTGTGAGGGAACATTTCCGTAAAATAGGGAAACCTGAAGATAGCAAATGCATTTTATTGCTTGATAATCGTAGCGCCCATCCGCATGAATCCGAGTTGGTTTCGGGAAATATTTTCACCATTTACTTGCCACCAAATGTAACTTCTCTCATACAACCCATGGACCAGGGCGTTATCCAAAATCTGAAGTGTCATTACAAGAAAGACTTCCTACGTAAACTGATAAACCAAGATGACAATATTCACGCATTTCAGAAGGAATACAGTATTAAAGATGCCATCTATAATGTTGCATGTTCCTGGAACTTGGTGAAAGGTCACACTCTGAGGCAAGCCTGGCGCAAATTGTGGCCTTCTGTAATGTTTGCTGAAGGTTCTTCTTCAGAGGAGGAATTTCATAGAAACATATAGAAGATAGGAGCAGGAGTAGGCCATTCGGCTCCTCGAGCCTGCTCCGCCATTCAATGAGATCATGGCTGATCATCCAAATTCAGTACCCTGTCCCTGCCTTCTCTCCATATCCCTTGATCCCTTTAGCTTTAAGAAATATATCTAACTCCTTCTTGAATATGTTTAATGAATTGGCCTCTACTGCCTTCTGTGGTAGAGAATTCCACAGGCTCACCACTCTCTGGGTGAAGAACTTCCTCCTCATCTCTGTCCTAAATGGCTTACCCCTTATCCTTAGACTGTGACCCCTGGTTCTGGACTCCCCGGCCATCGGGAACATCCTTCCTGCATCTAGTCTGTCTAGTCCTGTTAGAATTTTATAAGTTTCAATGAGATCCCCTCTCATTCTTCTAAACTCCAGCGAGTATAAGCCCAATCGACCCAATCTCTCCTCATACGTCATTCCTGCCATCCCAGGTATCAGCCTGGTGAATCTTCGCTGCACTCCCTCCATGGCAAGAACATCCTTCCTCAGATAAGGCGACCAAAAATGTTCGTCCCAAGAAGAGTACAATAATGGAAATGGCTGGCATGGTGAAAAATGTAGGCCCAGCAAACCCTCTACGTCACCTCAGTGTAAGTGATATCGAGCAGTGGGTTGCTGCAGATAGAGAAGTTGCTGTTGTGCATATGCTAAGTGATGATGAAATAATTGAAAGTGTTTTGAATCCAAAGAAAGAAAAGGAAAGTGAGATGGAAAGTGAAGAGGATGAGATTTCTGAAGAGAACAAGATTTCTTGGGCTAAAGCTGCAGAAGGATTTTCTTCAATCCTCCAATTTGCTGAAAGACAGCCTTGCTACTCTGCCCAAGAAGTTATGCAACTCCATATTCTGCATTCCACGTTTCTACAGAAAAGGCAAGAGTCCACTAAGCAAGCCGACATCCGCAACATGTTTAAGAAAGCTTCCAAAAGAGTCGAAGCAGCGGAAGTGCCTGAAGAATCTGTGGAATCTGTGGAAGTGCATGATCCTGTTGACCCAGCTGGCATGGATATTCCTGATGAGCCAGTTGACTTGGAATAAGTGTACAGTCAACTACAGTACTGTATACAGTCGTTTATAAGTTTTGTTTTACTGTTAAGTAATTAAAGAGTTATGGATTACCCTCAATTGGTAGTACTGTACTTAATCAAGCATCTTCCACCATCCATTTAACACAACATTCTGTAGGTGAGTACCCAATTACTGTATACTGCACATTTCTTGATTTTTTTATTTTTGTTTGTTAAAAATAGCCTCGATAGATAACCCTCTCCATCATCCGGAATTTTTATTCAACCGGCACCACCCCGGTCCCGTCGGTGCCGGATACCAAAGAGTTTCCTGTAATCTGTTGTAGGAGAGATTGCTGGACTGCTGTGACACCCTGCAAGCCCTTTGAACACTGGTGTCCACAGCCACAATGGCAGCAGTCTGAGCTTGCATGGCAGAAAGCTGACCTTGCATGACTTCAGTCTGAGCTTCCACTGCAGCACCCAGACATTGGGTGGCTTCTGCTTGTGCTGCAATGGAAGCTGAGACATTGGCCATCAGACGCTGCATTATGGTTGGGTCCACAGGTATGCTAATGCTGAAAAGGATGGGCTCCAAGCTTTTGTGTAAAGCCATGTGCAAAGTTGGTGCCGGACTCCTCCATTCTCCTTGACTTTGCACGCAGGCTTTCTGGCAGGCCTACCAATGCACCAAGCATTTCCATCAGCCTTCTTCTGTAATAAAAAGATAAAATGCTGGAAATCCTCAGCAGGTCAGGAAGCATCTGTGGAGAGGGAAACAGAGTTAACGTTTCAGGACGATGACCTTTCATCAGCCTTCTTCTGTAGGCCGCCCCATCGAAGTGCTCATCTGAGTCCTCTGCAGCAGAACTCGTGTGCGACCTCGCCCTCCGGGGTGCTGGCAACTGTGCTACCCTTGCCCTGTGTCCTGGCTGCAGGCCACTCGTGCCGGATGTCTCACCATGTGCAGATCCCGCCTCTAAGCTATCCTCTGAATTATGCGCAGTGTCAGTATCTGAGCTGGTGGCTGCGAGTGTGAAATCGAGTGACAGACTGTGTTCATCATCACTGTCTTCTTGCTCTTCCACCTGTTGCTCTTCCACCACTGCCTGGCCAGGTTGCAGTTCTTTCATATTTGAAAGGAGAAAAGCACATGGGTCGGGTTGTGGTGAGGGGAAGGGGGAAGGGAAGCAAGAGGTGCATGCTCACACCATCTGCAGCTTCTAAATCAGAAGAGATTGTGGGATGAGGGGGAAGTGGGATGTGAGAAGGAGGATTAGGTATGAGCATACCGTCATCTTGAATGGTTTCAGCCTCGCTGCTCGCTGCTCGCCTCAGCCTCAGCAACGGCCGCTCCAATGCTGTCGAGCACCGTCTCCTCCAGCTGGGTCAGGATATGCAGGCTTGCCTGTCCCCCGCCAGTTAGCTGCTGCTGTCTGCGATTATGAACCACCTTGTCCCGCAAGAGAAAGGGAAGTGTGTCAGTGAGCGTGGCGCAATGTGTTTGGGTGATGTGGCTGTCATGGATGAATAGCTGGCAGTGTGTGCAGGGCTTTAAGTAAGAAGTCTATTTCAGAGATATCAGTAATTCAGATTTATATCAAATTTTCATCATCAGTGTAAACATTAGAACCTCAAAGTTCCTCGTGGACCACTGTGCTGCTGGAAGTGTGATGGGCCCAGATTTTCACCTGCCGGTTGGCCCTGCAATTGACCCTTTCCAAAACCCCATGGTTGGGGTCATTAACATTAAGGGGTTGGGCACCCACACCATTTGAGGCACTTCCTGGGTATCTGACCCACAGAGGGCAAGAAATATCGGAGCGGCACCTTGCTGCTCAATCATGGAAGCAGGTCATTCTGGCCAAAGATGTCTTAATTTTACAAATTGCTGTGATTTGCTGTTAGGAAACGGGCGATGTCGGCCCTACTTCTGGCAGTATGTAACACTGGCAAGCAAAGCATGCTTGCGAATTGGCGAAGGTGCTTTGCTTCATTGCTTCATTCCAAACGAGGTGTGTGTGTGTCTGGCTGCATTTCTGGCAGCTGGCATCATCCCACCAATCCCACCATTTTCCAATGTTGTCAGCATGGAAGCAGACAGCTGCAAACCTAGGTTCTGTCCCAAGTTTCTTTCCTCCTAGCTTGCATGATATTCATACTAGAAAATGTGAGCAATTTCAGAGCTCGGAACTCAAGCCATGATCACATCCCTGCCTTGCTCCTATTCTGTTCCCTGTTCATTTTTGACTTGGCAAAATGAAACTCAAGGTGGTCTACAGTGGTTTAGTGCAAGAAGAATATCTTCCAACTGTGTTTACCTATCAGTCAGTAAGAAGTGGTGAAGTTCACAAGGGTGATCGTCACAGGTGATGCTACTCCTTACTTCCTGACCATTCTGGTTATAATTTTTTTTGCCTCCAATTTTCTGCCCTTAATTCCTCCCTTATGGTGGGCAAGCCCTGCTGGGGCATAGTTCATGAAGAACTTTGGGACATCCTGACCCTTCTGCCACTGAAAACAGTTTCTCCTCATTTACTCTATCAAAGCCCTTCACGATTTTGGACATTTAAAAAAAAATTATTCAAAGGATACGGGCATCGCTGGCAAGGCCATTATTTATTGTCCATCCCTAATTACCCTTGAGAAATGGTGGTGAGCCGCCTTCTTGAACCGCTGCAGTCCGTGTGGTGAAGGTACTCCCACAGTGCTGTTAGGTAGGGAGTTCCAGGACGATGAAGGAAATGCGATATATTTCTAAGTCAGGACGGTGTGTGACTTGGAGGGGAACTTGGAGGTGGTGGTGTTCCCACGTGCCTGCAGCCCTTGTCCTTCTAGGTGGAAGAGATCGTGGGTTTGGGAGATGCTGTCGAAGAAGCCTTGGCGAGTTGCTGCAGTGCATCTTGTAGATGGTACACACTGCAGCCACGGTGCGCCGGTGGTGGAGGGAGTGAATGTTTAAGGTGGTGGATGGGGTGTCGATCAAGCGGGCTACTTTGTCCTGGATGTTGTCGAGCTTCTTGAGTGTTGTTGGAGTTGTACTCATCTAGGCAAGTGGCGAGTATTCCATCACACTTCTGACTTGTGCCTCGTAGATGGTGAAAAGGCTTTGGGGAGTCAGAAGATGAGTCATTTGCCATAGAATACCCAGCATCTAACCTGCTCTTGTAGCCACAGTATTTATGTGGCTGGTCCAGTTAAATTTCTGGTCAATGGTGACCCCCAGGATGTTGATGGTGGGGGATTCGACGATGGTAATGCCGTTGAATGTCAAGGGGCTGTGGTTAGACTCTCTCTTGTTGTAGATGTTACTTGCCACTTATCCGCCCAAGCCTGAATGTTTTCCAGGTCTTGCTGCATGTCGGCACGGACTGCTTCATTATCTGAGGACTTGCGAATGGAACTGAACACTGTGCAATCATCAGTGAACATCCACACCTCAATTAAATCAACCCTTAACCTTCTGTGCTCTAAGGAGAACACTCCCAGTTTCTCTAGTCTCTCCACGTAACTGAAGTCCCACATTCTTGGCACCATTCCAGAAAATCTCCTCTACACCTCTCCAAGGCTTTGACATCCTTCCTAAAGTATGGTGCCACAATACTCCAGCTGAGGCCTAACCAGTCATTTATAAAGGTTTAGCATATCTTCCTTACTTTTGTACTCTATGCTTTTATATAAAGCCAAGGTCCCGTATGCCTTTTTAACAGCATTCTCAACTTGTCCTGCCACCTTCAAAGATTTGTATACATGAACCCCCAGGTCTCTCTGTTCTTGAACCCACTTTAAAATTATACCTTTTAGTTTATATTGCCTCTCCCCGTTCTTCCTACCAAAATGAATCACTTCACACTTCTCTATGTTAAATTTCATCTGCCATGTGTCTGCCCATTTCACCAGTCTGTCGATGTCCTCCTGAAGTCTGTTACTATCCGCCTCATTGTTTACTACATTTTTGAGTTTTGTATCATCTGCAAACTTTGAAATTATGTCCTGTACACCCATGTCAAAAAGAGCAGTGGTCCTCATCCCGATCACTCTGGGACACCACTCTCTACTTGCCTCCACTCTGAAAAACAACCATTCACCACTGCTCTGTAATTTCTGTCCCTTAGCCAATTTTGTATCCCATGGGCTTCAATTTTGCTAACAAGTTGATTATGTGGTATTTTATCAACTGCCTTTTGAAAGTTCATATACACAACATCAACTGCACTACCTTCATCAACCCTCTCCGTTACTTCATCAAAGAACACAATCAAGTTAGTCACACACGATTAGTACTTGCCTTTAAACCGATTTGCCTTTAAAGAATCCATGCTGACTGTCATTTATTAACCCATATTTTTCCAAGTGCCAGTAAATTTTGTCCTGGATTATTGTCCCTATGGCTGATTACCACACCAGTATTTACACTTTAAACATCGTGGAAACTCCCTGTTGTAAGTTTCAATTTTCCCCTCAGGAAAGGAAGTCAAAGACTCATTTTGTCTAATGTTGTTCAGCATTTAGTTTTGCTTTATCCTTTCTTGCATGCAAGAATTTAAAATGTAACTGGGTGGTAGCATAGAACGACGTCTATGTACAATGTTTATAATACTTTAGCTATTAGAGATCAAACATAGGCTGGTACAGAAGAATGTAAATATAGTGAGGATTATGTAATGTCCTGGAAAGGTCAATAGGAAGCAGGAAGGGATGGATAATTCTTTGTGTCAAGTCAATCATCTTTTGGCTACTGTACAAAATAGATGTTTGATGTTAGAGAACCACTTTCTGAGTGGTATTTCCCTCCTACAATGTTTTCATGAAATAAAGATGTTTTAAGTTGAGCTGTTATACAACTACTGAACATTGAAAACTACTTATGTTGTGACTCGTGTGTCACTTGAAGTAGGTGGTAATGATGCAACCACTGACAAAGTGATGCTTGGAACAGTATTTCGCTCTGCGCAATTGCTCCATCAGCCGCACTAGCAGGACCCAGGTAACTACTCTCATTGGTGAACTCATTTCTGGATCCACAGCCTTTTCTCTCCTCCTCATTGGTACACAGAGCTGTCAATCACAACGAACAGTTGCACAGCAGCATCTCTCAATGTATCGGCTGTTGCGCTTCTGGATCGTGTTATGTCATGGAACATTCCAAACATTTCACGCAAGCATTCTGCCAAATGAATATTGCCCTGTGCTTCTGCAACCAGTTTAAAAGCAGCAGGGTGTGCATCGTCAGTGAATTTGCACTTTCACCGAAAAGAATGAATTATTGGAGTTCGGTGGAATAAAATGTAGCTCAAAAAGCCTCGTCCTCTTTTGCTCCAAAACTGCACTTAAACCTTTTTTCATTAGCTGATATATCCCACTGCTTTGATTTATATTTTAGTCTTGTCACAAATTTTTAGTGCATTAAAAAAATTGTTCGGCTTAAAACGTGCCAAACCAGAGTAAAATGGAAATGGAAAATGTTGCATATTTGGGGGGAAAAATTCAGTACCTTCGCGCCTCCCATTCGCGGCAGCAGATGGTGGTAACGGGGCACGAGAGCATTATCGCCGGAGCGAGGCGAATCCAACGCCGCACGTCGAATCCTGCCCCACCCCCGCAGCACCGTCGCTAACAGTATCACCTGGCGCTTCAACGCCAGGTGGATTGTGACATCAGTGAGTGTGCAACGCTCACTGACCGTCCGATCTGCGAAATTGATTGTCGCCACCTACCTTAGTGCCTGGAGTAAACAGTGACAGGGAGAGCTGGCGTTCAACACCAGGAAGTCGGCTCCAGGGATGTTATTTAAAGGGATCATCAGTAATGAGTCGCAGCTGTAGGTTAGTGGAGTTTCAGTGCTTTCTTGTCAGTTTCACATAGAGCAACAGTCTCATTCCATGATTTTAAGGTTATTTAGTATCAGGAGTGTTGTGGCAACTAAAATGTAGCTACATTTATTCTTATAAAAATCAAACTGCTACACTTGGTTACATTAATGGGGACTGTACTGGCAGTCGACCTCACCCTCCAGGATCTACGATGGAGGGAGTGGAGGCAGCGAAAAAGACTGGAACATGTGCCCAGAGGGAGGAGGAGGGCCATCAGGCCTCTCAACAGGAGACCTTACCCTCCGAGGGTATTCCGAGAGCACTTCTCCTACCTCCAATTAAGTGAGGAGCAGTGTATTAGAAGGCTCCGCTTCACCAAGGAGGCAGTCATAGAACTCTGTTACTTCCTGCAACCAGACCTCAAGCCTCAGATCAGGGTGACCACGACTCTCTCAGTGGTAGTCAAGGTCACTGTCACCCTCAATTTCTTCACCAGTGGATCCTTCCAGTCTGCAACAGGAGACATAGCTAACATCTCGCAGTTCGTCATCCATCGCTGCATACGGGAGGTCACAGAGGCTCTCTACAGTAGGAGAAGGGACTACATTTCCTTCCCCATCACCAGAGGGAAACAGGACGAGCATGCATGTGGCTTTGCCAGGATAGCGGGATTCCTCGTGGTGCAGGGCGCAATTGACTGCACCCACGTGGCTTTGCGGGCACTGCATAACAATCCTGAGATCTTCCATAACCGCAAAGGCTATCACTCACTTAATGTGCAGTTGGTGTGCGACCACAGACAGCGAATCCTCAATGTCAATGCGCGCTATCCTGGCAGCAGCCATGATGCCTTCATCCTGCGCCAGACTGGTGTGCCAGCACTCTTCCAGCCACCACGTCAAGCTTGCATCTGGCTGGTCGGAGACAAGGGCTATCCGCTCTCCACCTGGCTCATGACTCCCCTCCGCAACCCCAACACTCCTGCCCAGCACTCATATAATGAGAGCCATGCTGCCACCAGGAACATCATTGAGCAGACCATCGGCCGGCTGGAGCAATGGTTCCACTGCTTTGACCGCTCGGGAGGAGCAGGTGTCCCATTTTGTAGTGGTCTGCTGCATGCTCCACAACTTGGCCATCATGAGGGCCCAGCCCTTGCCACCAGGGATTGCGGGACCACCTCAGGAGGAGGAAAAGGGAGAGGAGGAGGAGGACGAGGAGGAACAAGAAGATGAGGAGACCGACGAGGAGGACAAGGAGGAGGAGGAACAGAAGCGAGAGAGGAGGCAGCCACTCAATCGGCCTTCCGGGAGGGCGGTCCGTGATCGCCTCATCAGACTGTGGTTCCAATGAATTAAACCCCAGATCCCCGTTGCTCACCACATCCCTATCATTCCATCCCTGTCGCAGGCCATATCACAGCACAAAGCTGAAATGAGACACACCACAAAAGAATACAAACTGAATTAATAAATTTATCAAAACTCAGTGAACAGTTCAAATTTACAACAAAAATATTAACTATTCACCCTTGTGCAATCCCTTAGTGCCTCTCGTTACTGTGACTTTGCCTACAAAGTATTGGCCCAGTGGCTGCAGCAGGGCTGGTAGAAGGCTGTTGAGTGTCCATGCGGGAGACTTCAGATGGCCTTGCAGGACGCCCTCGATCAGTTCTGGGCCTGGGAAGGCCTGGCTGCAGACTGCACCACCTCAGCATGGACGGCAGCAGTCTCGGTTGGCTGGATGACAGGCAGCGACAAGGGCAATGACGGAATGGCAGTGGTGGGAGCAAGAATGCTATCATCCTGAGAGAGGACAGCAGATTCTTGCTCCACTGACCCACTGCCACTCCCCCAGCACCTCAACATCCCTAGCAATCTGTTGGAGCACAGATTGCTGGTCTGCTGTGACACCGTGAAAGCCCCGGTCGACGGTGGTAGACCCAGCCACGATGGCAACAGTCTAGCTTGCGTTGCATCAAGCTGAGACTGCATGAGAGCAGTCTGAGATTGGATGCCACCAAGCATAGACTGCATTACAGCACTAAGACATTGCGTCGCTTCCGCCTGTGCTGCAATGGAAGCTGCCAGATCGCCCAAAACACGCGGCATCAGGTCTGGGTCGCCACGGCCTCTCTGGGAGTCCACCATCCTTTCCAGACTGGAAGTGATGGGCTCCATGGTGTGCGCAGAGCCTTGTGCAATGTTGGAGGCGGACTCCTCCACGCTCCTTACCATTGCTGACAGGCTCTCGGGCACCCTTGCCATTGCACCTATCATCTCCATCTGCATGTCCATCACCCTTCTTCTAAATGCCTCCCCATCGAGGTCCTCATCTGAGTCCTGTGCAGCAGAACTCACGCGCAAACTCGCCCTCCGGGGAGCTGGCCCCCGAGCTACCCTTTCCCCCTGGCCATGCTGCAGCCCACTTGTCCCTGGTGCCTCACACTGTGCAAATCCCGCTACTATACTAGCCTCTAAAGAACGCTTAGTGCCAGGATCTGAGCTGGTGTCTGCGGGTGAGACATGCAGTGACGCGGTGTGTTCTTTCTCCTCCTCTTCTCCCGCCTCACTCTCTATGGTGCCCTCAGGGACAGGCTGCTCAGGTGCTTGCTCATTATCTGAAAGCATAAAGACACAAGAGTCAGGTTAAGGTGACGGGAGGGGGGCAGGAAGGGAGAAATACATGCATACAGCATGATTAGCTGGAAAATGCAAAATGCTTGTGAGGTGAGAGGGAAGTGGGATGTGAGAAGACAGAGTAGGGATGAACATCCATTGTTGTCCCCAAGGGGGTTAATGTCGCCGGTGGCCACGGCGCCCACCACCTGGCGCCCAATAATCTCCAGCACTCTATTCTCCAGCGCAGACAGTGGTTGGGTGTTGGCTTGTCCCCCACCTGTGCGCTCCTGCTCCCTCCTGTTGTGAGCCACCTTGGCCTGCAAGAGAAAGGAAAATGTGTGAGTGAGTGTGGAGCTATGGGTTTGGGTGATGTGCCTACCA
Source organism: Squalus acanthias (assembly GCA_030390025.1). NCBI lineage: Eukaryota > Metazoa > Chordata > Chondrichthyes > Squaliformes > Squalidae > Squalus > Squalus acanthias. The sequence goes on along the minus strand of CM059436.1, from coordinate 61,229,999 downwards.
TAGTTGAATAGCTGACATTGTGTGCAACATGTGAGATGTGTGTGTGAGTATTGGTAGGTAGAGATTGTTGGTGGGTGAGTGCTGGGTGCTTTGGGCAGTGTGTGAAGATTGTGGTACAGATGGCAGTATGTAGCATTTGTTGAAGTATTCACTCACCCTGACCACACTAGTGAGGTCATTAAATTTCTTCCAGCACTGTGTGTGGATCCTGGGGACCACAGTGCTGTCCAAGACGTGCTGCGCTACCTCCCTCCACATGGTGCGGAAGACTTGCAGCGAGGGCCTCCTGCCACTTGCCAGGTAGAGAACCGCCCTTTTCTCTCCACAGCCAACACCAATGCCTCCAATGCTTGTTTGCAGAATCTGCGGGCTCTCTCCCTGGGGCGTGGATCAGCCATGAGTACAGCTGCTTCAGTCCTCCAGCTCCTTCTCCTTGTCCTGCTTCTGCTTGCTGAGGCAGTTGCACAGCCAGCAATGCTGAGAATGCAGCATCAATGAACCTCTCCTTTAAGTACTGAAAAAAGCCTGTGGCAATCATGACTTACGATTAGACTGCACCTGATATTGGTCCACCCTTTGAGTGTAACGTCAATGAGCTTGGGCTTTAAGACTTGATTTAGGACTCCAATCATTTACATAAGAACATAAGAACATAAGAAATAGGAGCAGGAGTAGGCCGTTTGGCCCCTCGAGCCTGCTCCGCCATTCAATAAGATCATGGCTGATCTTCTACCTTTGGGGGTGTGGCAAACAGTGATGATGATATCAATCGACTGCAACAGGACATAGAAAGGCTAACAGAATAGGCAGACAAGTGGCGGATGGAATTTAATACAGCGAAGTGTGAGGTGATGCATTTTTGCAGAAGGAACAGGGAGAGGCAATATACACTTAATGGCACAGTTTTAAAGAGTGTGCAGGGCCAGAGGGACCTGGGAGTTAATGTGCATAGGTCCCTTAAGGTGGCAGGACATATTGAGAGAGTGGTTAACAAAGCATATGGGATCTTGGGCTTCATAAATAGAGGTATTGAGTACAAAAGTAGAGAAGTTATGCTGAACCTTTATAAAGCGCTGGTTAGGCCACAACTGGAGTATTGCATCCAGTTCTGGTCACCACACTTTAGGAAGGATGTGAAGGCCCTTGAGAGGGTGCAGAGGAGATTTGCCAGAATGGTTCCGGGGATGGGAAGGGTTTAGCTACAAGGACAAGTTGGAGAAGCTGGATTTGTTTTCATTAGAGCAAAGGAAGTTGAGGGGTGATTTGATAGAGGTGTACAAGATTATGACGGGTTTGGATAGGCTAGACGGGGAAAGGCTGTTCCCACTAGTTGATGGTACAAGGACTAGGGGACACAGATTTAAGGTTTTGGGCAAGAGATACAGGGGGGACATGAGGAAAAACGTTTTTCGCAGCAAGTGGTGAGGACCTGGAATTTGCTGCCGACGGAAGTGGTGGAAGCGGAGACACTCAGGGGGAAAAATTTGGTTGCTTTGTGCCTCCCGTTTGCACCCTAAGAGGATGCTTACAGGACGCAAAGCAACTAGGCCCGGGCACAGCGCCGCAACGCCTCCTGCGAAATTCAGCGGGAGATTAGCAGCGGCGGTAACCATTAGTGCCCCGCAGCGCTGTGCCGCCGGCGCTTCAATCCCTGGTGGCCCAGGTTGCACTGCGCAAAGCCCCTCCCTTTTAAGGAAGGCCTGCAGTACCGCGGCGCAACGTGCCACAGCGCGTGGTGCTGCAGCACGTAGTGCCGCGATATTCCTTCGCAGCGCCCCAAGCGGGAGGTGGGGCGTTTCCAGTAGCGCCCCGCTTCCCTCTTGGGGCGTTACCAATGAAATTTGGCCACGGGGGCACTCATTTTCCCGGCGAAGTTGCCGTCCTAAAGAGGGTGCAACTCAATTTTTACCCCTCAATGTTTTCAAGGGGAGACTGGATAGGCACTTGAGGGAAATAAACTTGCAGGGCTACGGGGATGGAGCGGGGGAATGGGACTGACTGGATTGCTCTACAGAGAGCTGGCATGCACTCGATGGGCCGAATGGCCTCCTTCTGTGCCATTATGACTCTATGGGGGAAAAATTCGGTTGCTTAGCGCCTCCCATTAGCGCCTCGGGGGGGGGGCGCTAACGGGGCGCTAGGAAGTTAGCGCCCGAGTGCAGCAATGTTAGCGCCGCTTGCGAAATTGACCAGACATTTTGTGGCGGAGCTAAACACTACCGCGACGATCTCCTGCGCCCGCAGATTGTGATGTCAGTCGAGCGTGCAACGCCCCAGTAGACTCTATGGGGGAGAAATTCGGTATCGCCCATTTTGGGGTGCTAATATTGGCCGGGCGCAAAGTTTAGCGCCCGGTGCTAATTATCACCTCCGACTGCAAAATTCGCCCCTATCATCCCTAGAGGTGATTTGAGCGCTAAATCAGGCGCTATACACCTCTCTTAAGGCGCTAACATCGGGGAGCGAGGCGCTACCTCAGAACGCTACCGAAGCTCAGGCGATGCCAATTACCATGGAAGCCAGACAGACTGGTGCCTTCCAGTTCTTAAAGGGGAGGGGCCATCTTTCTGGCCAGCCACACCCTGCTCATTGCAGCCTTGAATCTCGGCCTGGAGAGACCTCTAAAGTAATTGTGTTGGATGCACTAATGGATAGGCCCAGGGAAAGAGCTTGGCGCTTAAGAACCTCAAAAGTGGTGCTGAGGGCCAAAACTCCTTAGGACAGCGTTAAATCTTTACAGACGTCTCTCTCCCTCTCAACCTGCGTGTACCAAAAGTTTTGCAGACAAGAAAAGGCAGGAAGCAGCCGCCTTTAAATAACGCTCCCCCAGCCCCTTCCCGACTGCCAAACGTTCCCCTCTACCTGTCGATAACAAAATACTGCGGCTGCTGGAAATCCGAAATAACAACAGAAAACGCTGGAAAAACTCAGCAGGTCAGGCAGCATCCGTGGAGAGAGAAACAGAGTTAACGTTTCAGGTCGAAACCCTTTCGTCAGAACTGGAAAAAAGCAGGAAATGAAATAGATTTAAAGCAAGTATAAAGCTGGGAAAAGGGGGAGGGGATGAAAGAACAAAAGGAGAGATTAAGAGACATTGAGAGACATTAAGAGATAATCAAGGCGTGAGGAGGTGTTGATGTAACAGGTTGAGGCTAAATGAAGTGTGAAATGCACTGGCAGAATGAAGGACAGCTGCCAGCTACTAGGAGGAAAATAAAGGGGGGGGGGCCAAACAAAAGGGTGGATGAAAAAATAAAATATAAATGTGATAGGGGCCGAGGTTATGATCTAAAATTGTTGAACTCGATGTTGAGTCCAGAGGGCTGTAGGGTGCCTAAACGAAAGATGAGGTGCTGTTCCTCGAGCTTACGCTGCGCTTCCGTGGAACAGTGTAATAGGCCGAGGACGGTGAGCTCAGAGTGGGAGTGGAGCGGAGAATTAAAATGACAGGCCACCGGGAGCTTGGGGTCCCACTTACGGACTGAACGGAGGTGTTCGTTGCTAGCGGCAGGCGGAAAGGCAGGGGGTGCGATTCAATATCCGGTCCGGGGCGCTACCGGCGCATTGCACACTCGACTGATGTCATGATCTGCGGGCACAGGAGATCGTGGCGGTAGTGTTTAGCACCGCCGTAAAATGTCTGGTCAATTTTGCGAGCGGCACTAAAATCGCTACGCTTGGGCGCTAACTTCCTAGAGGCTAAGCAATCGAAGTTTTCCCCCTACGACATAACTCCACTTTCCTGCACTATCCCCATATCCCTTGATTCCCTTAATATCCAAAAATCTATTGATTTCTGTCTTGAATATACTCAGTGACTGAACCTCCACAGCCCTCTGGGGTAGAGAATTCCAAAGATTCACCACCCTCTGAGTGAAGAAATTCCTCCTCATCTCAGTCCTAAATGGCCTGACCCCTTATTCTGAGACTATGACCCCTGGTTCTAGACTCCCCAGCCAGGGGAAACATCCTCCCTGCATCTACCCTGTCAACCCCTGTAAGAATTTTGTATGTTTCAATGAGATCACCTCTCATTCTTCTAAGCTCTAGAGAATATAAGCCTAGTCTACTCAATCTTTCCTCATAGGACAATCCCCCCATCCCAGGAATCAGTCTGGTGAACCTTTGTTGCACTCCCACTATGGCATGTATATCCTTCCTTAGGTAAGGAGACCAAAACTGTACACAGTACTCCAGGTGTGGTCTCACCAGGGCCCTATATAATTGCAGTAAGACGTCTTTACTCTTTTACTCAAATCCTCTTGTAATAAAGGCCAACATACCATTTGCTTTCCTAATGGCTTGCTGTACCTGCATGTTAACTTTCAGTGATTTGTGTACAAGGACACCCAGGTCCCTCTGAACACCAACATTTCCCAATCTCTCACCATTTAAAATCTACTCTGCTTTTCTATTTTTCCTACCAAAATGGATAACTTCACATTTCTCCACATTATATTCCATTTGCCATGTTCTTGCCCACTCACTTAGCCTGTCTATATCCCCTTGAAGCCTCTTTGCATCCTCCTCACAACTTACATTCCCACCCAGCTTTGAATCATCAGCAAACTTGGATAGATTACATTTGGTCCCCTCATCCAAATCATTGATGTAGATTGTGAATAGCTGAGGCCCAAGCACTGATCCTTGTGGTACCCCACTAGTTACAGCCTACCAACCCGAAAATGACCCGTTTATTCCTGCTCTATGTTTTCTGTCCATTAACCAATCCTCAATCCATGCTTGTGTATTACCCCCAATCCCATGAGCCCTAATTTTGTTTAATAACCTCTTGTGTGGCACCTTATCAAATGCCTTCTGAAAATCCAAATACACCACATACACTGGTTCCCCCTTATCTATTCTCCTAGTTACAACCTCAAAAAACTCTAACAGATTTGTCAAACATGATTTCCCTTTCATAAATCTGTGTTGACTCTGCCCAATCCTATTATTATTTTCTAAGGGGGAGAAATTCAGTATCGCCCCATTTGGGGCGCAATTATCGGCCGGGCGCAATGATTAGCGCCTGACGCAAATTGTCGCCTCCGACTGCAAACTTGGCTTCTATCGCCCCTGGAGGTGATTGGAGCGCTAAATCAGGTGCTACACACTTGTCTTAAGGCGCAAAGGCTGAGGAATGAGGCGCTAACTCAGAGCACGGGCGAAGCTCAGGTGATGTCAGTTAGCGATGGGACTCAGACACACTGGCGCCGGCCAGTTCTTAAAGGGAAGGGTCGATCTTGCTCTCCAGCCACACCCTGCTCATTGGAGCCTTGAATCTCGGCCTGGACAGACCTCAACCTCAAAGCTGCTGCAAAGGACTATGGAGAGGGCCAGTGAACGAGCTCAGCGCTTCAGCGACTGGGCCTTAGTGGCTCTGGTTGGCGCAGTGGAGCGCCGAAGAGCAATACTGTACCCATAGTGTGGCAGGAGGCCATTGCCACGCAACTATAGAAGAGTGTGGAGGGAGATGGCTCATCACGTCTCCTCCAGGAGCATGGTGACCAGGACCCATACTCAATGTCGCAAAAAGTTCAACGACCTCACTCGGGTGGTCAGGGTGAGTGGCTGCCTTTCAATACCTCTCCATCCCTCCATCTCAACCTCACTCTATTGCCAGAGGGTGTAAAAATCCCAATGCCCAACACTCATCCAAGACCTATGGCCATCTCATAAAACATACACGCACATTCCACACCCTGCATACATTAAGGGCGGTTCAACTATGGGAGGCGCATCAGGCAAGACCATGGCTGTATATTTACTTAGGCGCCGTCCTTTCTCTTGCACGCCAAGCTATCTCACAACAGGCGGCAGCAGCAACGGACGGGTGGAGGGCCGCCTCAGCTGCAAACCCTCAGCGATCTGGAGGCGCGCGTCCACAGGATTGTCGCAAGCCAGGTGATCGGTCCCGTCGCCGCTGGAGAGGTCGACCCGCTTCGGGACAGCAATGGGTAGGTCATCAGCTTTCTCTCCTCTCTCATTCCACTTGTCCCTCATAACACCAGCCTTTTACACTTTCAATCCAACTTACTAAATCACTCCAGTCCTTGCTCCCTTACTGCCCCCTTGTCCTGACACTAAAGCCACTCTTGTACCTCCCTGCTTTCAGATAGTGAACCACCAACTGACCAGCCTGTCCCTCAAGCAACCCCACAGGCGAGGAGGAAGAGGAAGCCGGAGCCTCAGCGCCAGCGTCTCCCGAGGAAGCCCATGCCCACACTGGGACCACGTCTTCCCTGGAGGGGAGCAGGGGGGAAGGGTCTGATGAGGGTGAAGCTCCGGGACCCAGCGGGCTGCAGCAACGTGATGGGGGTAGGGAAGCTCGGGGGCCTTCTCCCCAGAGGGAGAGTAGGCCAACAAGTCCTGCTGCACTGGACGCAGAGGAGGAGCGGCTCATCGCTGAAATGAACACCCAGGCAGTGGACATGCACACTCAGCTCATGGGTGCCCAAAAGCATTGATGGACTGGCAAGGAGTGTGGAGCACTCCACTGCAGCACAGGCGGACGCAACGCAACTGCTTAGTGCTGCAATTCAGTCACTGGCTGCCGTGATCCAATCTCAGACTGGTCTCATGCAGTCTCAGATTGAGGCCACGCAAGCACTGACTGCTGCCATCATCGCTGGTTTGGCCACATTGCCCCGGGGCTCTCACTGCGCCGCAGCAGGCCAGCAATCCGTGCTCGAGCAGATTGCTCTGGATGCTGAGGTGCTACCTCATGGGAGTGCCAGTGTGTCGGTCGAGCAAGGAGGTGCTGTCCTCTCTCAGGATGACAGCATTCCTGCTCCCACCACTGTCACTTCCCCATTGCACTTGCCACCGCCTGTAACCCAGCCAGCCCAGACTGCTGCCGCCCATGCAGAGTTGGTGCAGTCTGCAGCCGGGGCCTCCAGGCCCAGAGCTGGTCGAGGGTGTCCTTCAAGGGCATCTGTAGTCTCAGGATCTGACATTCAGCAGCCTTCCACCAGCCTTGCTGCAGCCACTGGGGCCCCATTCCGGAGGAGCAGTAGGGTGGGAAGAGGGGAAGTGCACAAGGGATGGAGATCACCCTCGAAGGGCAAAAAGTAGGAGGTCTCAAGAAATGTTGGGAATGTTTTTATTACAGGCCGAGGTTCGTCTGATAACTTTTGTTTAGTGTTTTGGCCATTATCTCCAGCTTGTGAGAACCAGTTATGTTAATTAATGATTTGTTGTGTTTGTTTCTATTAGTTTGTCATGAATAAATGACACACACAGAGTTTGTAAAATAAAAAAGTTGTATTCAAAATGTACATGTTTGGCCTTTGGAATCATTGCTGGCTTGGCCGGCTATAGGGGTTGCAGGTTGCTTTCCATCATGTTGTTCTCCATGCCAGAAGCCATCTTTTGAGTAGGGGCCTAGAAGCGGCTTGTTATCAGCTGTTGACGGACGGCCCTTGCAGTTTCAACATTGTGGGCCTTCCTCCCGCCTTGGTGCTGCTGCTGATCATCCTCCTCCTCTTCCTCCTCCTCCGGTGGTGCACCAAGGCCTGGTGGCATTGGCTGGGTCCTGAGGATTGCAAGGTTATGAAGAATGTAGCACACAACTATGAAGAGGGAGACTCGCTCAGGAGAGTACTGCAGGGCTCCTCCTGAGTGGTCCAGACAGCGGAACCATTGCTTGAGCACGCCGATCATCTGCTCAATTATGTTCCTGGTGGCGAGATGGCTCTCATTGTACCGCAGCTCGGCAGGGGTGTTGGGGTTACGGAGCGGTGACTTCAGCCAGGTGCAGAGTGGATAACCCTTGTCCCCGAGGAGCCAACCACTTGGTTGATGCGGTGCCTGGAAAAGGTCTGGCACACCAGTCTGGCGCAGGATGAAAGCATCGTGGCTGCTGCCAGGATAGCGGGCATTGACAGCGAGTATCAGCTGTCTGTGGTCACAGACCAACTGGACATTTAAAGAGTGGAACCCCTTGTGGTTTCGGAAAACCTCTGCATTCTCATGTGGTGCCCGCAATGCCACATGCGTGCAGTCAATGGTGCCCTGCACCATGGGGAAGCCCGTTATCCTCGCAAAGCCCAATGCGCATTCATGCTGTTTGGCCCGGGTCATCGGGAAAGAGATGTACTGGCGTCTCGTTTTATAGACGGCATTTGTCACCTCCCGGATACAGCAATGGACCGCGAACTGGGAGATATTGGCGATGTCCCGAGTAGCTGCTTGAAAGGAGCCGGTGGCATAAAAATTCAGAGCCACTATGACCTTCACTGCCACCGACAGAGACGTCCTGGTCCTCAGTGACCACCTCCTTGCTGAAGCGCAGCCTGCACAAACACTGCTCCTCAGACAAATTAATATAGGAGAATTGTTCCCGGAATACCCTGGGAGGGTAAGGTCTCCTGTGCAGAGGCCTGTTGGCCCTCCTCCCTCTGGCCATGATTGCCACTCTCTCTCTGCGTTTCTGATGCCTCCGATTCTGCAGGCACAGGACGACGCCCCGAATCAGTGCAGCCCCCACAGTCTCTTGACAATCGAAGCAATGAAGGTCAAATCCAAAAGAACCTGCAAAGTGCGGCTCAGTAGCCAAAACTACTTCATATAGCGTTGAATCTCTCCAGAAGTCTCTCTCTCTCTCTCTCTCAGAATCTCTCTCTCTCTCTCAGATTGCGTGGTGCAAAAATGTCTCCCACAAAAAAAGGCAGGAAGAGGGCGCCTTTAAATAGCGCCCCCCCAACCCCTTCCCGACTGCAAAACATTCCACTCTCCCCGTCGTTGCTTGCGGTAGGCGGAAAGGAAGGGGGGCGCCACTCAATATCCAGTCCGGGGCGCCACCAGGGCGTTGCACGCGCAGGAGATCGTGGCGGTAGAGTTTAGCACTGCCGCAAAAACTCTGGTCAATTTCGCGAGCGGCGCAAACATCGTCGCGCCCGGGCGCTAGTTGCTTTGCACCCCATTAGCGCCCTCTTAGGGCGCAAATGGGAGGCGCTAATCAACCGAATTTTTCCCCCTAAGTACCCTGTTACCACGTCTTTAATAATAGATTCTAGCATTTTCCCTACTACTGATGTCAGGCTAACTGGTCTGTAGTTCCCCGCTTTCTCTCTCCCTCCTTTCTTTGAGCAGTGAGCACGAATTTTGTGTGCAGTCTAAAGCATTAGCGCCTGGCGCTAATTCTCCAACTTTTCTAATGATACTGTCCATTCATGGGCTATAATGACTTTCTAGCCCTTGATTTTATTTGATCATTGATGGAGGTTGTGTGTCCAACATTGTTGGTTCACTAATGCAATAGCAAAATACTGCGGATGCTGGAAATCTGAAATAAATCTCTCTTCTCTAACCTTTCCAGTTCTGACGAAGGGTCCTCGACCCGAAATGTTAACTCTGTTTCGCTCTCCTCGATGCTGTCTGACCTACTGAGTGTTTCCAGCATTTTCTGTTGTTATTGTTGGTTCACTGCTTGGTTCGCACACAAGGACGTGCTGTTTGCAGCAAATGATAACTGACACGTACTCAGCACTGAGCCCAAATCCTATTGCAGTGGGTAAGCCAGTGATAGGTACAGTGAATGTGGCTACAGTGCTGTAATGCCGGCAGTTTCTTTATGGCCCTGGCTCAATACAGATTCTTGGCCCCGATTTTAATTCCTGGCGGGTTTGGGGCTGGCAGGTAGTTGTGTAAGTTAGAAACTCAGTCACTGCTCCAGAAATTAGGTCTGGGCTATTTTAATTCCTGGGCTTCATTTAAATCCTGCTGGCCACTCCTGCTCCTCTTGGCTCCAAAGGGGAAGTAAAAAAAATTAGGGCCATCTTCTGTCCTCAAACTTCTTCCATGCTGCATTCAACTGGTGGGAAAGCTACTGTGGCTTCCCGCTCAGACTGTCCCATTAAAATTGCAGTTGGATCCCGATGATGTCTTCGGGTCTCAATATGCACGTGTAGAAAAGGACCCCTCTGGCTTTGGGTGGGTGCCCTTGCCACCTGCTCAGTAGAGCAGTTTAATCTTGGGAATGGCCAGTTCTCAGCAGCTCCAGGGCGGGTAAGTATGCTGGACGATTTTAACTGCTCATCCACCTGGTTTTCGTCAGATGGGTAGGGTTAAAGTCACCTCCTAGGTTCTTAATCCACATAAATGAAGCTTTTGAGATAGGCCAGCTATACTGGCTCCTAGCGGCAGTATTGTAAAATTGCCAAAAAAGAGCACTAGACGCAGCCAGAACCTTAAGTTAGTTGCTACTCTTCAGAACACAGTGGCTCTTTTCATCAGACAGGCTAATTTTACGGTTATATATATCAGCTAACTTACATGGTAGGATGTGAGTCACAAAGTATCCATGGTTTAAGCAAAAATCGGGGAATAAACCAGAATGGAGATTGCTAGCAGATGCACTGCAACTAACATAAGGTTAAACTGCTCCAATACCATTGCTTGGCGGTGGTCTTGTTTACACTTGGTTGAATGGATGTGGGACCATGCTACACTGTAGGGAGCAGAGTTCCAAAGATAGCAGTGGTATACTAGTCCAAAAGTGCAGTATAGATCTAAATGAATAGACCATCAGTTCAATGTCTTAGAGACATTGCGAACTGGAGCTCAGAGTGAGTAATATGTGTGGGCAAATTGTTGGAGTTGTTCCAGTCATGCTGGGTGTTCCTCAGCTGGGAACTGTGACACTGAACCCTTTGTGTGTTCTGCTTTATTTCTCTTTTTACCCACAAGCACAAATACATACTCTGGATGTCAGCGTGGTAAACCATTTATTTGAAAAAACAACAGCACATATCTCTCCCAGTGGCAAAGAAGGTGCTGACTGTGGTATTGAGACTTACAGACCTGGAAGGTTCCACGTTCAGATCTCATCTGAGGCCGCAGTGCAAGTCCAACAATTGGTCTCAGCGATCCCAAAACAGGGAAGGGAAAAGTTATCATTTTGTGACCTCTATTGGAAGGGGCAAGTGTGTGAGGACAGGCTCAACTGTGATACCGAGGCGTACACATGCTTGGTGGGGTATTGGTGGGCTCTGGTCTGCCATGAGAAGTGTACCATGTTAGGAGTCACCACCTCCAGCAGAAGAAACGAGCAAGTTGGAAGGGAAAATTCAACAGAGACGTAGGCCTGGATATTAACAGGGGTGGGTTACAGAGGCGGGCGGCGGGGGAGGGGGGGGGGGGCAGGGGAGGAGTTCCGGACGGGAAACCCGGAATTCCGCTGTAGCTCCACAGCGTGCGTCGTTTGTACTTGACGGGATCCCCACCTGGAAGTCAGCCTGATTGAAAGGCGTGGCTCCCAGTCAGGCGGGGAGGACTCCAGAGCAGGCCACAGGAGCAAGTAGGTCCGATCCACGATCTGGGGAATGGGAGGTGTCCAATTCCCGGAGAGGGGTTCGATCCCCAAACCACGACCTGGGGAATGGGAGGTGTCCAATTCCCGGAGAGGGGTTCGATCCCCGATCCACCACCCGGGGAATGGGAGGTGTCCAATTCCTGGAGAGGGGTCCGATCCCCGATCCACCACCCGGGGAATGGGAGGTGTCCAATTCCCGGAGAGGGGTCCGATCCCCAAACCACGACCCGGGGAATGGGAGGTGTCCAATTCCCGGAGAGGGGTCCGATCCACGACCCGGGAAATGGGAGGTGTCCAATTCCCGGAGAGGGGTCCGATCCACGACCCGGGGAATGGGAGGTATCCAATTCCCGGAGAGAGGTCCGATCCCTGAACCACGACCCGGGGAATGGGAGGTGTCCAATTCCCGGAGAGGGGTCCGATCCCCGACCCGGGGAATGGGAGGTGTCCAATTCCTGGAGAGGGGTCCGATCCCCGAACCACGACCAGGGGAATGGGAGGTGTCCAATTCCCGGAGAGGGGTCCGATTCCCGATCCCCGACCCGGGGAATGGGAGGTGTCCAATTCCTGGAGAGGGGTCCGATTCCCGATCCACGACCAGGGGAATGGGAGGTGTCCAATTCCCGGAGAGGGGTCCGATCCCCGACCCGGGAAATGGGAGGTGTCCAATTCCCGGAGAGGGGTCCGATCCCCGACCCGGGGAATGGGAGGTGTCCAATTCCTGGAGAGGGGTCCGATTCCCGATCCACGACCCGGGGTATGGGAGGTGTCCAATTCCTGGAGAGGGGTCCGATTCCCGATCCACGACCAGGGGAATGGGAGGTGTCCAATTCCCGGAGAGGGGTCCAATCCACAACCCGGGGAATGGGAGGTGTCCAATTCCCGGAGAGGGGTCCAATCCACGACCCGGGGAATAGGAGGTGTCCAATTCCCGGAGAGGGGTCCGATTCCCGATCCACGACCCGGGGTATGGGAGGTGTCCAATTCCCGGAGAGGGGTCCGATCCCCGAACCATAACCCGGGGAATGGGAGGTGTCCAATTCCCGGAGAGGGGTCCGATTCCCGAACCACGACCAGGGGAATGGGAGGTGTCCAATTCCTGGAGAGGGGTCCGATTCCCGATCCACCACCTGGGGAATGGGAGGTGTCCAATTCCCGGGGACGAGTCCTATCCACACCCCGATTGGGGGGGAAGAGGGATTGCTTCTATCCCGGGGGGTGGTCCAATCCCCAATCCTTGGGTGGGGGTGGGGATCCGATCCCGGGGGTCTTTGTATAGGAGGTGGGGGCTGATGGGGACGCTTGGGGGGCCAGGTGGAAGCACTCATGCTCCTACTTTACAACAGTGATTACACTTCAGAATTACTTCATTGGCTGTAAAACGCTTTGGGACGTCCTGAGGTCATGAAAGGTGCTATATAAATGCAAGTCTTTCTTTCTTTCCTCCTGGCCCACAAGTAGTTCTGTAAATACACTTACCTGCTCCCCGAAGCTGCCCTCACCTCCCTTCAGCTGCCGGGTTTCCCGAGACCTGGGAAACTCGGCCATCCACTGTAAAACCTGCAAGTGTTGCCAGCCGCATTAAAATATTTAAATTTCCAACCCGCCTCCTGGGATTGGCTGCCTGACCCTTGTCCCGCCTCCGTTAATGCCAAAAGTGAGCAGGTTGGAGGCGGTTTGGGGTCGGTGTTGGAACATGTGATATGTTGGAAAATGGAGAAGGAAGAGGCAGGGTGATTGATGGGAAATTAAGGCTAGCTTAGTATTAGCATATGAGGCAAATGAACATGAGATAAGGGACAAGATACATGCCATGAAGCTTAGTCTTTGGGCTAGGATGTCTATAATGGAAATGTACTGGAGTGAAGTGGCCATGTTAAGTCAGGTGACAGAAGGAATCCAATCAAGGGAAAAGAAGCAGATTCGAGTTCACTGCAGGCACAGAATTATAGAAAAACAGACATTGAGGGGGGGAATTTTAACCTAAAAAAATGGGTGGGTTTGGAGTGCGTGCGTAGTTAAATTGTTAAAAATCGGATTCCCGACCCGGACCCGCCTCCAACCTGTCCACTTCCGGTTTTAATGGAGGTGGGACGGGGCGGTCAGCCAACCCGCTGCCAGGAGACGGGACGTCAATTTAAATATATAATGAGGCGGGAAGCCTCTTCTTTAACCTCTATTTTGTTTTTAACTGCATCTGGTCGGGTTTTACACACTTCATGAAACCCGGCAGTTACAGCAAGGCGAGGACTGCTGCATCCAGGAGGTAAGTGCCTTTACACTTACTTACTGGATGCAGGGTCCCTGCCTAACACACCCCCGCGATCGGAGACCCCCCCCCACGAGGCCTCCTATCACCTTCCCGGACCCCACCCACACCTATGATCCTGAGGCCGGCCCGATCCACCGGGGGCTGGCCCCGAACTCTTGCCTTCCCGCTCGATCCTTCGACGGCTCCGATCTCTTGCTTCCCTCCTCCCCCACCCCGGTCCACCTGGCTGGCTGTGGGTGAGAAACAGAGGCTTCAAGATGCAAATCAGGCCCTGCCGGCAGGAAACCTGTTCTCCCGGGTTTCACGACACATCGGAGCCTCCCACCCCCAACCCGCCTTCCCCATGAAAATCTAACCCTTTGTTTGGTACAAAGTTAGGATGCATGCTTACATCTATCGTCCTCTTTCTGTGACTTTACACCGCTTGTAAATTGCTTTGTATGCGGGAGGAAGAATTAAAGGTACTGCACCTGAAGCAACGACTATTTTCATTATTACAACGTGGGTTTCTTTACCAACTTCATTTACTACAGCCGGGTTTCAGATTTTTTGAATTTTAACATCTGATCTGTTTCTGGGTGTTACAATTCAGCCCATCGGCCTCGATCGTGACTGCGCGGGTTTTCTGACCGGGACGCAGTAGTTGTGGTCGGATGTCCAGGTTTCCCCGCACGCTGTGAAGTTTGAACGCCACAGCTTGTGTCTTTTTTTCCAGCAGCTTCCCCGCCCAGAAGCCAATCTGATTGACAGGCTTGGCTCCCTGTCGTGTGGGATCCTGGAGGGTCCGATCCTGGGGGGTCTGATCCTGGGGGGTCTGATCCTGGGAATCTGATCCTGGGGGTCCGATCCTGGGGGGTCTGATCCTGGGGGTCTGATCCTGGGGGTCTGATCCTGGGGGTCTGATCCTGGGGGGTCTGATCCTGGGAATCTGATCCTGGGGGTCCGATCCTGGGGGGTTTGATCCTGGAGGGTCTGATCCTGGAGGGTCTGATCCTGGGGGGTCTGATCCTGGAGGGTCTGATCCTGGGGGGTCTGATCCTGGAGGGTCTGATCCTGGGGGGTCTGATCCTGGGGGTCTGATCCTGGAGGGTCCGATCCTGGGGGTGCGATCCTGGGGGTCTGATCCTGGGGGGTCTGATTCTGGAGGGTCTGATCCTGGGGGGTGCGATCCTGGGGGGTGTGATCTTGGGGGGTCTGATCCTGGGGGGTCTGATCCTGGGGGGTCTGATCCTGGGGGGTCTGATCCTGGGGGGTGCGATCCTGGGGTGTCTGATCCTGGGGGTCTGATCCTGGAGGGTCCGATCCTGGGGGTGCGATCCTGGGGGTCTGATCCTGGGGGGTCTGATTCTGGAGGGTCTGATCCTGGGGGGTGCGATCCTGGGGGGTGTGATCCTGGGGGGTGTGATCTTGGGGGGTCTGATCCTGGGGGGTCTGATCCTGGGGGGTGTGATCTTGGGGGGTCTGATCCTGGGGGGTCTGATCCTGGGGTGTCTGATCCTGGGTGTCTGATCCTGGGGGTCTGATCCTGGGGGGTCTGATCCTGGGGGGTCTGATCCTGGGGGTGCGATCCTGGGGGGTGTGATCTTGGGGGGTCTGATCCTGGGGGGTCTGATCCTGGGGGGTCTGATCCTGGGGGTGCGATCCTGGGGGGTGCTATCCTGGGGGTGCGATCCTGGGGGTCTGATCCTGGGGGGTCTGATTCTGGGGGGTCTGATCCTGGGGGGTGCGATCCTGGGGGGTGTGATCCTGGGGGGTCTGATCCTGGGGGGTCTGATCCTGGGGGTGCGATCCTGGGGGGTCTGATCCTGGGGGTGCGATCCTGGGGGGTGCTATCCTGGGGGTGCGATCCTGGGGGTCTGATCCTGGGGGGTGTGATCTTGGGGGGTCTGATCCTGGGGGGTCTGATCCTGGGGGGTCTGATCCTGGGGGTGCGATCCTGGGGGGTGCTATCCTGGGGGTGCGATCCTGGGGGTCTGATCCTGGGGGGTGTGATCTTGGGGGGTCTGATCCTGGGGGGTCTGATCCTGGGGGGTCTGATCCTGGGGGGTGCGATCCTGGGGGGTCTGATCCTGGGGGGTCTGATCCTGGGGGGTCTGATCCTGGGGGGTCTGATCCTGGGGGTGCGATCCTGGGGGTCTGATCCTGGGGGGTGCTATCCTGGGGGGTGCTATCCTGGGGGGTGCGATCCTGGGGGGTGTGATCTTGGGGGGTCTGATCCTGGGGGGTCTGATCCTGGGGTGTCTGATCCTGGGGGTCTGATCCTGGGGGGTCTGATCCTGGGGGTCTGATCCTGGGGGGTCTGATCCTGGGGGGTCTGATCCTGGGGGTCTGATCCTGGGGGGTCTGATTCTGGAGGGTCTGATCCTGGGGGGTGCGATCCTGGAGCGGGGTGTGATCCTGGGAGGGAGGGGGTCGGCAATTCTGGAGTGGGGTCCGGACCTGGAGGGAGGGGTTGGCGATCTGGGGGGTGGTGGGGTGTCGGTGATCCGGGAAGGGGGAAGCACTCCTGCTCCTCCTCGCCCACAAGCAGTGCTGGAAAGACACTTAACTTTTCCACGCAGCAGTCCTTGCCTCCCACGGCCCAGGAAACCTGTCCGGCCAGAGTTAAACCTAGAAGAGAGTTAAAATCTGAGGCACGCAGCCTCAGTATAATATTTAAATGACCAACCCGCCTCCTGGGAGCAGGTCAGTTACCCGCCCCTTGCCCTGCCTCGTTATAACTGAAAGTAGGGGGGTTCGAGACAGGTTGGGTTCGGGTTTGAGATTTTAAACATTTTCACAGCCCACCTGATCCAAACCCATCTGTTTTTTGGGGTTATCATTTCCTGCCCGGAAGCCAGCCTGATTGACAGACTTGGCTCCCTGTCGGGCGGGGAACGCTCCAGAGGAGGGCTCAGGCCGGGAGCTGGTAGGGAGCCTGGAGCTGGGTTAATGGTAGTGTGGGGCGGGGTGGGGGGGAGGGGGTCTGGATCTTGTGGGGGTTATGGCCAATCCCTGGGGGGTCCGATCCCGGGGTGGGTGTTCGTCAATCCCAGGGGAGGAGTATCTGATCCCAAGGTGGGGGATGGTCACGGGGGGAGGGGGCGGGGAGGAGGGAGGGGTGTGGTCACCGATCTGGGGGGGCTGTCTTTGGATCCTGGGCGGGGGGTTGGGGGGGGGGCGGTCCGATGGTGGGCAGGGAAGATAGTAAGCTTGGTGGCCGGGGGGAAGCACTCCTTCTCCTCAGGCTCACAAGCAGTGATGGAAAGGCACTTACCTTTTCCACAAAGCAGTCCTCGCCTCCGTTTAACTGCCAGATTGCCCTAGGCCCTGGAGCCCGGCCGGCCAGGGTTGAACCTGGAAGATAGGTTAAATACGAGGCACGCAGTCTCATTATAATATTTCAATGACCAACCCGCCTCCTGGGAGTGGGTTGGTTGCCTACCCCCTGTCCCGCCTCCATTAAAAAGTGGGTGGTTTGGACACAGGTGTGGGTCGGGTTTGAGTTTTTTAAATTTTGGCCTCCCACCCGATCCCAACCCACCCGTTTCTAGGGGTTAAAATGACCCCCATGGTACCTGTGGTATGTAGTGTAGGTAAAGGAAAAGGGATGAACTTATTTCCATATATTCATTCATGGGATGAGGGCATCACTGGCTAGGCCGGCATTTATTGCCCATCCTTAATTGCCTTCGAGAAGGTGGTGATGGTTTTGAACTGAGACAAACGGGGATGTAGATAGCAGGGAATTTAGCACTGACTCCCTGTCAAGTTATACTGCATCTCTCAAAATTGGTGCAAGCATGACCAACCCCTCAGGGGGGTTTGGTTGATTCAGTATTCTCAGTTCATAAGAGTTAAACAGAACATTCGAGCTAAAACCTGTGTGAGCCAGTATAATCAGGGCAATGGTGTTCATTGAACAGGCTCCATTAAGAAAGAAAGAACTTGCATCTATAGCTTTTAAAGGAGACTGGGTGGCAAAGGAACTCTGTTCTTTTTCCTTTGGGCCTGAGTTTATTTTCAGCCGAGGGCTAATATGTCCTCAGAAGCTTGTGCAGCCTCAATCTAGTTGGTATAGGTGCATGAACATAGCACAGGATTGCTGACAACTTGGCACTTAATTGATAATCTCATTCAGAGAAGGCCACAAGGCTAGGTTTTGCAGTAAATAAAGAACTTGTATTTATATAGCATCTTTCATAATGTCCCAAAACGCCTCGCAGCCAATGCATTCCTTCTGAAATGTAGTCACTGTTGTAACGTAGGGAAACGCGGCAGCCAATTTGTGCACAGCAAGGTCCCACAAACAGCAATGAGATAAATGGCTCCATCATCTGTATTTTGTGGTATTGCCTAGGGGATAAATGTTGGGCAGGATACTGGGAGAAGCTCTTCTGCTCTTCTTTGAAATGTGCAATGGAATCTTTTACATCTACCTGAGAAAAAGAAAAAGAAGCACTGCATTTATATAGCGCCTTTCACAACCTCAGGTTGTCCCAAAGCGTTTTACGGCCAATGAAGTAATTTTGAAGTGTAGTCACTGTTTTAATGTATGAAACACAGCAGCCAATTTGTGCACAGCACTGTCCCACAAACAGCAATGTAATAATGATCAGATAATTTACTTTAGTGATGTTGGTTGAGGGATAAATATTGGTTAGAACTCCCCTGCTCTTCCTCGAATAGTGCCATGCGTTATAAGAACTTTTTGAGATTTTTATCACTATTTAATTAATGGATTGTAAATTCTCAGAGGATTTTAGAATTTCAAAACCATGCAGGATTTTTCCAAACTTCCTAAGATAATACTGTGTATATTAAAGGGAGGATAACAAGTTTTATGTGGATGGAAATTGCACTCTGTCTAATTCTTTTGATTAATTACCTGGCACAGGGCAGACTACTTTTTATATATACACATTAAGGAAGTGAGGACGCAGAAGATAAAGTCACTGCATGTTTGCAGAATACCCGGTCCCCTAGCAGCATTGCTTCAAAGCATTTCTTTTTCAATTTAGTGCAAAAATGATAACTAGTTTCATGCCACTGAGGAAAACAACCCGGTGGCATAGTGGTTAGCACTGTTGCCTCACAGCACCAGGGACCAGGGTTCGAATCCGGCCTCGGGTGACTGTCTGTGTGGAGTTTGCACATTCTCCCCGTGTCTGTATGGGTTTGCTCCGGTTTCCTCCCACAGTCCAAAGATGTGTGGGTTAGGTTGATTTGGCTATGATAAATTGACCCTTAGTGTTAGGGGGATTAAATACGTGGGGTTACGGGGATAGGGTGGGATATGTGTCAGTGCAGGCTTGATGGGCCGAAATGGCCTCTATCTGCACTGTGGGGATTCTGTGATTCTGTGAACCTAGATGCAGAAGTGATGAAAAAATATTTTTCAAATTAACAAGCAATCAATTAAAAAGTAAATAACATTTGCTCAGTGGTTCAGTTGCTTTATACAATGAGTAGCTGAGTCCTACAGGGCAGGAAGGTCACCAGCTTAATCCTTGACTGTGTTGATGGTAGTTTTATGTAGCCAACCTGTTGGATGGAACCTTGGGGGCCCGAGGTCTTCAGTTCCAGCTGCCCCCAGACCACGAGACTACACCAACCTTTCTATCTCTTCTGTAACATACCTACTTTTGTCACAGGATATGATGTACCATATCGAGTGACAGTCACTAATGAATCCAATAGGGAATTCAGGAGAAACTTCTTTACTCAGAGAGTAGGTAGAATGTGGAACTTGCTATCACAAGGAGTAGTTAAGGCAAACAGCAAAGATGCATTTAAGGGGAAGCTAGATAAGTTCATGAGGGAGAAAGGAATAAAAGGATATGCTGATAGGATTCGATGAAGTAGGGTGAGAGGAGGATCATGTGGAGCACAAAAGCTGTTGGGCTGTATGTAAATTCTATGTAACCACAGCACCAGGTGCTATTCTCTTTGTCTGAAAAATGGTAGAGACCAGTTTTGTCCAGTTCTGTAGTATAGAGATGAGGGCCATGAATTTAATTAGGAGTGGGGTGGGGTGGGGCGGACGGGAATAGTGTGTGCGATCTCAAAGTGGGTAGCGCATCCAGAAACAACAGAGACATTGAGACCCGGATGACTTTAACGGCTGTGTCTAATTTCCATAAATTTTGTCGGACTCCCACTTGACCTAACCAGATCCACTAGACAAAAGGTTGGCGGAAGCGGGTGTTTGGGAGGCCAGAGGTCATCGCCGGGGACCCGCAGGCGCAGTCGCAGCAGTCAGGTAAGTGGTGGAGGGGGGCCCACAAGGAAACCTGAAAATGTTCTGGCCCTTGTTCCAGCTCCTGACAGGTTTGGCCTGATGGGGAAGCCGTCGCTGCTCCCCAGCTCATGCTTCCGACTAAAATTGCAGTCAGATTGAATCTTGAATCTATTAAATTAACAATATAAGGCAGAAGCCAAAAATCTTACACTCTAGTTTTGGCAGCTTTCCATTCAGCTTCTGAAAGCATTTATTTGATGGTACAGTTCCATCTTTGTCTATGTTTCACAATTCATTATTATGGACTATCTTTACCCTAGTCACTTATTTGAGGCCATTAAGAGTCAGCCATCCTACAACAACAAGAACAACAACTTGTATTTATATAGCACCTTTAACGTAGTAAAACGTCCCAAGGCGCTTCACAGGAGTGTTATAAGACAAAATATTTGACACCGAGCCACATAAGGAAAAATTAGGGCAGATGACCAAAAACTTGGTCAAAGAGGTAGGTCTTAAGGAGTATCTTAAAGGAGGAAAGAAAGGTAGAGGTGGACAGGTTTAGGTAGGGAATTCCAGAGCTTACAGCCTCGGCAACAGAAGGCACGGCCACCAATGGTTGAATGATTATACAACACCAGGTTATAGTGTTGTGCGACCTCTCAATTTTGTCCACCCCAGTCCAACACCGGCATCTCCGCATCATGAATGATTATAATCAGGGATGCTCAAGAGGGCAGAATTAGAGGCACGCAGTTATCTCTGGGGGTTATGGGGCTGGAGGAGATTACAGAGATAGGGAGGGGCGAGGCCATGGAGGGATTTGAAAACAAGGATGTGAATTTTGAAATCGAGGCGTTGCTTAACCGGGAGCCAATGTAGGTCAGTGAGCACAGGGGTGATGGGTGAATGGGACTTGGTGCGAGTTAGGACACTGGCAGCCGAGTTTTGGATGACCTCAAGTTTACATAGGGTAGAAAGTGGGAGGCCAGCCAGGAGTGGGTTGGAATAGTCAGGTCTAGAGGTAACAAAGGCATCGATGAGGGTTTCAGCAGCGGATAAGCTGAGGCAAGGGTGGAGACGGGCGATGTTACGGAGGTGGAAATAGGTGGTCTTAGTTATGCCATGGATATGTGGTCGGAAGCTCATTTCAGGGTCAAATATGACACCTAGGTGGTTCAGCCTCAGACAGATGTTAGGAAGAGGGATGGAGTCAGTGGCTAGGGACCGAAAACAATAACTTCGGTCTTCCCAATATTTAATTGGAGAAAATTTCTGCTCATCCAGAACTGGATGTTGGACAAGCAGTCTGAAAATTTAGAGAGGGTCGAGAGAAGTGGTGGTGAGGTGGGTGTCAGCAGCGTACACGTGGAAACTGACGCTGTGTTTTCGGATGATGTCGCCAAGGGGTAGCATGTAGATGAGAAATAGGAGGGGGCCAAGTCAACTGAAATCCCCTTGATTTTGGAAACCTTGTATAATGTTGGGTCAACCTCTCCTGAGATGTTTTGACATCCTCTTGTCATTGGTGATTAACTTTATCAGGCTATAATTGTTTCTATAATTTTAGTAATTTCTTTGGTGCTCATCAAGGTGAAAGGTATTAACACTGAGAAATTAAACTCTTTTCCATTTCACTCACCCAGAGGGTGAAATTATTTCTTGTGCTAGAGTTAAGTGTGTGTTAATGTGCAGTAATGTGGTGCATTAGCACATTTTCCCCACACTCCCAAAACCCTTCCTGGGACTGAAAAGGTTTAATGGGCCGAAAATTGATCCCGGGACGCGAGAGTACGCACTGCGTACTCTCGCGTATTCCCACTCCAATTGCCGGTTTTCTGCATGCCCTGCGCATGCGCTGAAAACCGGCAATTGCTCTTCTGAAAAGGGGGCGGGTCCTGGGTGCATCGCGTGCGCGCTACAGGCTGTGCGCACGCTGTGCACTTCATGCTTTGGACGCGCAGGTAAGTAGGGAAGATTTTGGAAATGTAAAAAGGAGGAGTAAGACCCGCTTTTAAGAAGGTAAGTAGTGAATTAAGTATTTTTTTGATTTTTTTTTTACAGGTATATCTTTTTTAGAGACTTTAAAGACAGGTAAGTTTATTTTTATAACTTTTTAAAAGATTTTAAATTTTTTCAAAAATTTAATTTTTTATTTAAAATGGTTAATTTAATTAGCTATACTTATTTTATTAGTGTGATGGTTTTTTTTATAATTTAATTGAGGTTTAGCTGTTATTTTGGGGGGGTGTAAGATTCATAGATTTCACAGCAGGTCTGTGAAACTTATGAATGGAAGATGGTATGCTGCCATTGGCTCTAACTGAGTCACGTGATCCCACAGCTCGCACGAATTAACTACGCCGCTGGGATACGCAAGCCCAGCACAGCTGATGTCTAGAACATCAAGTTCGTGCGAGCTGGATCTGAAAAAGCACAAGCGAGGTGAGACATCGCGGGGAAGGCTTACCCCCGTGGGAACAGAGCGAGATCAATTTCTGGGCCATTGTATTTTATGTATGAAGGAAGGAAGGAAGGAACATAGGAACAGGAGTAGGCCATTCAGCCCCTCGAGCCTGTTCCGCCATTCAATTAGATCATGGTGATCTGTGTCTTAACTCCATCCACTCGCCTTGGTTCTGTAACCCTTAATACCCTTGCCTAACAAAAACCTATCAATCTCAGTTTTGAAATTTTCAATTGACCTAGGCTCAACAGCATTTTGAGGGAGAGAGTTCCAGATTTCCACTATCCTTTGTGTGAAGCAGTGCTTTCTGACATCACCCCTTAACGGCCTAGCTCTAATTTTAAGGTTATGTATGCCCCTTGTTATGGACTCTCCCACCAGAGGAAATAGTTTTTCTCTATCTACCTTATCAAATCATAGAATCATAGAATGATACAGCACAGAAGGAGGCTGTTCCGCACATCGTACCTGTGCCGGCTCTTTGGTAGAGCTATCCAATTAATCCCATTTCCCTGCTCTTTCCCCATAGCCCTGTAAATTTTTACCTTCAAGTATTTATCCAATTCTCTTTTGAATGTTACTATTGAATCTGCTTCCATCACCCTTTCAGGCAGTGCGTTCAAGATCATAGCAACTCGCTGCATAATTTTTTTTTCCTCATCTTGCCTCTGGGTCTTTTGCCAATCACCTTAAATCTGTGTCCTCTGGTTACTGATCCTCTGCTACAGGAAACAGTGGCCTAGAAATTGGATTGTCCCCAAAAACGGGCAAGGGGATCGCCCGTTGAAAGGAATGCTGGCAGCACGCGACATTCGTACTGCCTGCTAATTATAATGATTGTGGCATTCGGCCCAGCACTGAATGCACTACTGAGTGGCTGAACGCTCAGCAGAGTGTCCAAGTTCATGCATAGCTAGCACCAATGAAAGCTAGCCTGCACTTCTTAAAGTCAGTCTGTACTTCTTGAAGCGGGGGTGCATTCTGCCTGCAGCAGCTCATTCAACTGGTTGGGGAAGACAGTGCATAACAACTACTGATGTCACAACAGGGGAGAGAGCGTGCACCAAGGTTCTCCTATGCAGCACTGGTGGCCTTGGTGCAGGAGGTGGATAGGGGCAGAGAGGTCCTATTTCCACAGGGGGCCACGATGACCTCCAAGTAAATTTGAAAACACCAATGGGAGCAGATAGCCATAGCTGTCAAATCTAGTAGTATCACTCCGAGAACCTGGCTGCAGTGCAGGAAAAAGTTTAATGACCTCACACGAATGGTCAAGGTCAATGAATGTATCTTGAAGTGCCATATCCCACCATTTGCACCACTAGCCTCACACACTGCTCAATGCACCACACCCCCATCACTGACCTACCAACAATCTCTACCAAACACGACTCATACCTCACATTCATAGCTTCAACTCATCCTCACACACGTTCCACTACTGCACACCCACATCTCACAGCTTGCACACACTGTCAGCTATTTAACATGGCAGGCATATCACCCAAACACATTGCACCACACTCACCGACACACTTCTCTTTCTCTTGCAGAACAAGGTGTCTCGCAATCAGAGCCAGCGGGAGCTACCCAAAGGGGCACAAGCGCACCTGCATAATCTCACCCCCATAGAGGAGACGGTGCTGGCCATTCTTGAGAGGGCAATCGCTGAGCCCGTGGCCAGCGGCGGGGCTGAAGCAATCCAAGATGATGGTATCCTCATACCTATTCTCACATCCCACTTCCCCCTCATCCCACAAACTCTTTTGACTTACAAGCTGCAGATGGTGTAAGTATGCAACTCTTGCTTTGCTCCCCTTCCCCTCACCACACCTTACCCTTGTGCCTTTCTCCTTTCAGATAGCCAAGAACTGCAACCTGACCACACACTGGTGGAGGAGCAGGAAGACAGTGATCATGAAGACACAGCGACACTCGATGTCACACTCTCAGCCACCAGCTCAGATACTGACACTCTGCATACTTTACAGGATAGGTTAGACGTGGGCTCTGCACATGGTGAGACATTGGGCATGAGTGGGCTGCAGCCAGGGCGGGGAAAGAGTAGCGCAGGTGCCAGCTCCCCGGAGGGCGAGTTCGCACACGAGTTCTGCTGCAGAAGACTCAGTTGAGGACTTCAATGGGGCGGCCTACAGAAGAAGGCAGATGAGTATGCACAATGAAATGCTTGGTGCACTGGCAGGCCTGCCAGAAAGCCTGAGTGCAATGTCAAGGAGCATGGAGGAGTCCAGCACTTAATCTATCAGTGCCCCTTTGCAACTTTCTGCTCCCATGTACGCTATTTACTGTGGCACCTAACTTAGTGTCATCAGCAAACTTAGATATACAGCTCTCTATTCCTTCAGCCAAGTAATTTATAAATAATATAAATGAAAAGTCATCGACCTGAAACGTTAACTCTGTTTCTCTCTCCACCGATGCTGCCTGACCTGCTGAGTATTTCCAGCATTTTCTGTTTTATTTCAGATTTCCAGCAGCCGCAGTATTTTTCTTTTGTCTCATTTATAAATATAGTGAAAAGCTGCGGCCCAGTACAGATCCCTGGGGGACACCACTAGTCCAATCCTGCCAATATGAGTATGTACCCATTATCTCTAGGACTAGAAATCTGGTGCATTTGCGCCTCTCGTTAGGGGGGCACTAACAGGGTGCGAACGACTTTCCACCCAGGCACGGCGCGACTAATGACTCCCGCTAAATTCAGCGAGAGTTTAGCGGCGGCGGTAACCGGTAGCGCCCTGCCCCACTGCGCAGGCAATGATGACATCATCACCGTGTGCAGCGCCCTGTTTTCACCCCACCTGCGAAATTGGCCCACGCCCCCTGAATCTGCGCCGGGCGATGACAGCGGCCAATTCAGGGGGCGGGAATGGTGCGGCAGGAGGCTCGCACATAAAGGGGAGCTGGCGGGCGGGAAAATAAATCGGCTGACTTACTTGTCGCGGCCCGTTGTGCCTTTCAACGCAGGGTCCGTGCCACGATCTGGCACTCCTCTTGAGTGCCGGGCTGCTGGCACAGAACCCCCACTCCCCGCTGGTCCAGGTAGGGCCCTGCAGAGTTGTGGGCTTGGGCCCTCCCCTTTAATGAGAGGAAGAGCCCTTCCATGCGGTAGCGCTAGGTGGCCCAGTGCGTAGCGCTGCAGAACGCACCGCCCTGATATTCGGGGTTAGCTCTCTAAGAAGGAAGTGGAGTGCTTGAATTAGTGCTCTACCTCCCTCTTGGGGCGCTAAAACTAATGTTAGCGATCGCCGGCGTTATTTTTCACCGGGCGCTAAATTTAGCACGCAGGCGATGTTAGCGACCCACAATGGTCGCTAACGAATTTTCCCCCCTACTCTCTGTCTCTTACTGCCTAACCAATTCCCTATCCAAGCCAATAAGTTGCCTCTAATTCCATGCGCTCTTATTTTTGTTAACAGTCTCTTATGTGGAACCTTGTCAAATGCCTTCTGGACATCCATAGAAATAACATCCATAGACACTCCCTTATCTACAACATTAGTGACCTCCTCAAAAAATTCAACTAGGTTTGTTAGACATGACTTACCCATTACAAATCTGTGCTGGCTCCCACTGATCAGTTCATATTTGTCCAAATGCTCAGTCACTCTGTCCCTAATGGATTCTAGTAACATCCTCACAACAGACATTAGACTAATAGGCCTCTAATTTCCTAGTTTATCTCTCCTACCCTTCTTAAATATTCGAGTGACATTGGCAGTTTTCAAATCCAAAGGGAGAATTCCTGAATCCAGAGAGTTTTGGAAGATCATGACTAACGCATTAACAATTTCCTCACCTATTTCTTTTAATACCTTGGCATGGAAACCATCAGATCCTGGAGATTTGTCTGTCTTTAATCTCATTAGTTTCTCCATCACCATTGTTTAACTTGTGTTGAATTGAGTTAGTTCCTCCTTTGATTTATTTTTAGTTTTCCTCGTATCTCTGGTATTTTAATGCACAGGTCCAGCATTAATTTTTTTTGGCTTGTTAAGCACCAATTAAAGATGAATATGCAAATTCACACATGCTTGCCTTTCAGTCTGTCTGCCATTAATAAAGATTCCAAGCTTCCAGAAAGCACAAAGAGTAAAGTTGTGTGTTTCTAGAAGTAGGCCAACATTGTAACCCCATCCCCACATAACACACACTGCCTGTGTAGTGCTATTTCTTCCCACATCGTATGACCATCAAGCACTTCCACATCAGATAAAGTACAGTTCATGCGGAGTAAGGCTTTTTTTATTTTGCCCTACTGTGCAAGTGCAACATTTTCCATTTCCCATGCCAGCCTCCTTGTATGATTAGGATTACCAAATTTGCTGTGGGCCAATAGCTAATATGAGACTGTGCAAACTCATTCCACATTGAATCCTCACAGCTAGCAGAGGGAGGAGATGTTCTATTATTTCCCTCACCAATTTTTCTCCCTACCCGTCTCTTCCCCTCTGTGGGGCATGGTACCAATAGTGCCCTCCAGTAAATTTGCCAAATGACTTGACGACAAATATTGTCAGGTAACTCGATCATGGGCATAGCCGCACCTGATAGTGCTGTCACCTGACATCCACACTTCCAGCAGGAGTCACTCGATAGCGATCAGGAATGGGAACTCTGATGGATTTTCCCCTCCACAGATGGTGATTGAATCTGTGGCCATCATTGTCTGTATGGCTCAGCGACTCACTGGATAAACTCACGGAGCCATCTGAGAACCTGGCCTTTTCTCCTTCCACTACTTCATCCCTTCCCTCCTGAAGGCACGAACTCATACTGAGGTATGGCTCATCCCTTTGATACCACGTCTAAATTGGCAGTGTTTTCATGCTGCCTTGTGAAAATATTTTATTTGCATGGTTACAGTTAATGTTCAATTGGATGGTTTCAGTTACAGCTGACATTGAATTAAATTGTGAAAAAAGCAGTAAATAATTTGTTAGCACTTGGGCAGCGAATGCCGATAATTACCCTCCATTTATTGCTAAAATCACCTTACCAACTCCAGCCTTGATGTCCAGCACTTTCTGAACAATCTGTTAAAAACTTTCAACTTAAAGATCTTTAAAAAAATATTGGGCTGATCTTTCATTAACAATGGAAGCTATTTAAATTGTAAGCTACTTTTTGTAAAATCCATTTGTGGCTATATCCTTGAGATATTTTCTGTTAATTCATGTACTCCATGTATCACTTGATTTAATAATCAGTTAGCCCACGTTTTCGTATTAACAGACTTTATAATAACGGAAGAACTTCATTGGAATGATACAACAGCAGAGAAAATGTAAGTTTGTATTTCTTAAAATTGATGGAAACATTAAGCACTTTTAAAAGCTTGTTTGAGGCATGTAATGGCTTTTGTAATTGTTTAAAAAATCTCTGGACCAAGTAATAAAGCCCAGTTGAGGATTGGCAGGTAACCTCTTTCCATTGTCAGTCTTTAACCAATTATTAGGTACTGTCCAGGAGTGACTTGTGATTCTCTCTCTCTCTAAAATTGTCAGGACCATACTTTTGAATCAGGACTCCAAAAGTGTAGGTGCTCAATACAAGCAGTATCCCATATTTTTTTTAAAATCATGATTTATAAAAATAGATGGGAGGTATATTTTAATATTCAGTAAGCTTGATTAAATGGCGACTCACTGAAAGCAATAATACAAGAGGTTGCTGAATATATTGTTAAGACATAATAATCTTTCTTCACCTTTCTAATTCTGCAGCTCATACACAGAAAAGATACAATGACCTTCTTTGTCACTGTAAAGAAACTGCACGTCAGTGAAACAGGATCCTTAAAAATGTTTCACATTAATGAACTCCTAACAATCAAACCTAATCAGCAATTTGCATATGCAAATTAGATTCCGCTTTCCTGTAATAATGAGCAGGTAATTTATGCATCATTGTACAAATTTTACATGCAGTTCATAGCGATATTACTACACATGCTATTTGAATTACTACATTGTTCAGCACAGCATCTGTTAAACAACTCCAATCATTTGCAAAGTCATAAATTGTCACAAAAAGTTGATTTAGGTTCTATTGATGGTTTTGTTGATACAGAGTTGAAGAGAGCCAGTCAGAACAGGCTTGATCTATGCGTTAGCTGATCTCAGGCGGAGTTGCAGTAGGAATGCTACAATTAGCCTCAGCACTTATGGGCTATTGAGCAGGAAAAAAAAACTAGGATTCCGACTCCTGATCATTACCCTATGCTGTGCAATTCTGTGGACATCAAGTGAGAACAGGATTGCGCTCTGCTGTGATGCGTTATCATAATCAAATAGTCTCCCAGCGCTCTGTCTGGATATAGATGAAAAAAATGCAGCATATATGATGCAGGTGGATTTTCAGAAGGCATTCTGTATGGTGTCTTGCAGGAGGTTTGATACAAAAAAAATCAGGTATATGGTATAAGAGGAAATGTAGCTGTATGGATAGAAAGTTGGCTGACAAAAGGTTAAGGTTAGTGAGGGTTGGGCAGATTAGAGAAGAATTGGAAGTGGTGTAACCCAAGACTTCTGTTTTTGATATATAGATAATTTGGATTGGGCATAGTATGGTGTCTAAATATGCTGATGAAACAAAAGCAGGGGGCTTGGCAAACAATGAGGAGGGCTGTGTGTGAAGGTCTTCAGAAGGACATAGAAAGGCTAATGGAATGGGAAGACAGGCAGCAGATGGAATTTAATGCAGAGAAGTGCAAGGTAATGCTTTTGGAAGGAGAAACAAAGAATGGGAGCTTACACTAAATGCAAAAATGCTGAAAGATGCGGAGGAACAGAGAGACCTGAAGATTTAAACATACAAGTCAAAGAACCTGTCCAGTTAGATAAAACCATAAAAAGGCCAACAGCACTTGGGGTTTTATAAATACTGTTGGGGTATAGATTTGGGTAAATAAATAATGAAAAATTAATACCAGGAAATAATTAGGCCACAGTTAGAGTACTGTATGCAGTTTTGCACACCCCATTATAGAAAGGACATTAAAGTCCCAGACAGAATTATACCAGGCATGAGAAACTATGAGAGACTTTTTTTTTATTCATTCATGGGATGTGGGCGTCGCAGCATTTATTGCCCATCCCTAATTGCCCTCAAGAAGGTGGTGGTGAGCCGCCTTCTTGAATACAACTGAGTGGCTTGCTGGGCCATTTCAGAGGGCAATTAAGCATCAACCACATGTGGGTCCAGAGTCACATATAGGCCAGACTGGGTAAGGACAGCAGAATTCCTTCCCTAAAGGATATTAGTGAACCAGATGGGTTTTTACGACAATCACCATTACTGATATTAGCTTTTTATTCAAGATTTATTGAATTCACTGAATTTAAATTCCCCAGCTTCCGTGGTGCAATTTGAACTCATATCTCCGGGTCATTAGTCCAGGTCCCTGGATTACTAGTCCAGTAACATAACCACTATGCTACTGTACTTGAGACACATAAACTATTTCCATTGGCACAGAGAAAGCTAAGAGGAAAACTAATGGATGTTTTTACAATAATGAAGGGTTTTGATAAGGTGAACAGGGGAAATTTCCTCTGGTTGGGGAGTGAGTGACGAGGAGTCATCATTTTAAAATTGTCACTAAGAGGTTGAGGAGAGAGGTTAGGAGAAATTTCTTTACACAGAGAGTTGTAAGAGTGTGGAATGTTTTGTCACAGGGAATTATTGAGGCAGAGACTATTGCATCTTCTAAGGGAATGCGCGGATGCAATCCATCCAGACCAGAGGTTTTATCCTTTTTGAGTTTGATTAGTTTATTTAATATTTCTCCTCCTTTTATTTTAAATGCGCTTATCTCATTTCTAATCTCATCGTCCGATGTCATGTCCACCTGATCTGTCTCCCTGGTAAATACTGAAGCAAAGTAATTATTTAATATTTCAGCCATTTCACTATCGCTGCCTGTGATTTTATCTTGTCCATCCCTTAGTGGCCCTATTCCCATCCCAACTTTCCTTTTTTTATTTATGTGCCTGTAGAATATGTTACTATTTTGTTTTATGTTCCTTGATAATTACATTTCATAGTTCCTCTTTGCCTTCCTAATTGTTTTTTGACTTCTCTCCTAATCTCTTCATATTTTCCCTTGTCATGCTCACTCCTGCTGTCCATGTACTTAGTGTATGCCTCTTTCCTTACCCTCAGTTTTTCCCTTATGTCTTTATTCATCCATGGTATCTCATTAGTGTTTATCTTGTTCTTGCTTTTTAGCGGAATATATTTTTTCCTGGACTCTGTTGAACACCATTTTATATGCTTCCCATTGCTGTTCTACATCATTGTCCACCAATATTGTTGTCCATTTTATTTTCCCAAGTTCTATGTTCAGCCCCTCAAAATCAACTTTTCTCCAATCTATTACCCTGATCTTTGTCATACTTATGTCCTTCTCAATTTTTATCTTAAAGTGTATTATATTATGGTCACTATTACCTAGATGTTCCCCTACTTTTACTTCTCTTATCTGCTCTGGTTCATTCCCCATTACTAGATCCTGTAGCAAATCCTTCCTTGTCAGGCTTCTTACATATTGGGTTAGAAAGGAGTCCTGTACACATTGTAGGAACTCCATTCCTTATCCACTTTACCTACCTCTTCTGGCCAATTAATTTTGGGGTTGTTGAAATCCCCCATGATTATTATTCTATGTTTTTTACTAATTTCCCTAATTTGTTTGCATATTTCTTTCTCCACCTCCCTTCCATTGTTAGGTGGTCTGTAGACTACCCCTATTAGTGTGATTGATCCTTTATTATCTTTTAATAATAAGAATCTCTATCCACATGGATTCTATTTCTGTCTTGCTGATAGCTGCGTCACTTTTTTCTACTGCCAATATGTTATCCCTAATAAGTACAGCTACTCCACCTCCCCTTTTCTCCTCTCTATCTTTTCTAAATATGTTATACCCTGCAATGTTTAATTCGCAGTAATCCCTACTATATCTGGTTCCTCACAACTTCTTCTGTTTCTTCCTCTTCTGCTTCTTCCTCTTCCTCCTCCTCCTCTCTCTCTGAGCAGCCTGTTTGCTGCCCAAGGGGGACCCTTTGCTTCCTCTGCTCCATCTCCATGTCATGTTGCTGCCCAAGGGGGACTGGAACTAGAGCTCCCAGGACTGGGAGCAAGTGGTGATCTCAAAGGCCTTCCTTTAAGAGGCCTAGCAAATGTCCATCAGCAGTCCCCGCACTCCCTTCACACTTTAACAACTTTTTAAATGTCTTACACCAAGCCACTACTCCAATAAAATGTAAAGAAACCAGTACAAAAGCAAAAATCTAAACTTACCTGAAAGTTGTGTGTGTCCCTTTAAGAAGTGCTGGTAGAGGCCTGTTGTACAGCTGCACGCACGTTCTGCCATGCGTGCATTGGAGAGGGCATTAAAAGGAGTGGCGACCTCCAAAATACCAGATTGTGCATCAATTCAGCGTTGTGGAACTCGCTACCACAGGAAATGGTTGAGGCAAATAGCTTTGATACTTACAAAAGGAAACGAGATGAGTACCTGAGAGAAAAGGGAATAGAAAGATATGCTGAAAGGCTGAGATGTGGCAGATGGAATGGAAGGAGACGCATGTGGAGTATAAACACCAGCACAGACTAGTTGGTCTGAATGGCCTGTTTCTGTTCTGTATATTCTATGTAATTCTATATAATTTGATTGGAAGACTTCAATGCAATGTAATCTGTGACTCTCTCAGCAGTACTGCCAAGTTTAAGCACCGGAAACATTGAACTAGTTATGAGAAAAAATTGGTATTGATCGGAAACTCATTGAAGTGAATAAAACGGTATCTATTTATTTATTTTGTGCTGAGACACATAAATAAATAATGACTAACATAACTGATCCTTTATTAAGGCACCGGCTCATGATGTAACATGGTTCTAAGGTGATCAAGAGCAGGCTGAGATTAGATAACTCTATGAATGGAAAATGTAACTTTTGCGAGATAAGAATAAAATTAAAGTCGCAGAGTACTGCTTCTATATCTTAGCATCCTGGGTAAACATTGAAAGTGATCAGATATATAAATATGCTAAATATCACCATACAAAGGATAGACTGAAAAGTTAGCTTATCACTTAATGACTTTAGGACTCTACTCGTAAAACATTTACTAGTGAAAGCGTTCTTCTGTATAAGCGATGCAGTGACTAAGTCACAAATGAACTATTATGAATATTGTGCGTAGAGGTGTGTTTAGATATATGTTTTACTCTTCCACATTTTTCCTGCTTTTCTCCCCTGTCCTGAAGGCCAGGATACGGATCCAGAGGTGTCAGCAACCCCCTGCTACCTCCCCAAAGTGGCTATTCTGTATGTGTCGCGAAGGTTAAAGCAGGATATTGAACTATGAAAGGGAACACAGTTGAGCCCAATCCTGTGGTAGCGAGTTCCACATTCTAACCATTCTCTGAGTGAAGAAATTTCTCCTTATTTCCCTATTGGATTTATTAGTAACTATTCTGTTCAAAGTTTACAACAACAACAACTTGCACTTATATAGCACCTTTAACTTAGTGCACACATATTCTAGTGTCCTGGCCACCACTGATTCCACATTCAAGACCCGATTATCTCATTATTCATTCTTTTGCTGTTTGTGGGACCTTGTTATCTGCAAATTCTCTGCTATGTTTGCCTAGTTTTCCTGCATAACAGTGATGGCCCTTCAAGAATATATTCACCGGCTGTGAAGCACTTTGGAATGTCCTGAGAATGAGAAAGTGTGATATAAATGTAATTTCTTTCTTTCATGAGCTAACTCAGCACAGACCAGTGATCAAACCAGGGACATTCTTGTCTGTATGGCTTGGTACCACAAGAAATGGCACATTTACCCACTATGTCTTCAAGGAGGCTTCAATATTCTCAGCATAAAACTGGCGCCTTGTAACAACCCAACCACTGCTCCGGCACGGATCAGCTAACTGATCTGTGAACCCCCAGGTTAGGGAGGGGAATATCCCACTCTCGATCGATATCCAGCAACACCTGTTGGGCGTGTGCATGTTTGGACACCAAGACCAGAGCTCAGAGGGCGGGTTTGGAGGCGGGTCCGTTGTCAAAATCAAAAAGATTGACAGTGGGTCAGTATCCCGCTGTAAACCCGCCTCCTTGTCAGTTTCCCAAGTGTCAGGCCTGTGATCCCTGAACAGACCCGACACCAAGCGGCAGGTCAGCCAATTTAGATACTTAAAAGCTTGCTAAAAGGTAGTTAAGCACCATTTTACCATGTACTTACCATTTTAACAGCTTTTCCATGACTTCCCCGCTGCTCGGGGATCACGTCAGGTAAGTAGGTCGGGTGTTGTGTTGTGTCAGCATGGAATGATTTACTAACCTGAGCTGCAAATGGTCTATGAAAGCTCCCATTTCATAGATCTTCACTTTCCAAGGTTAGAAGCTGTTGCTTATTGCATTTAGAAGACAAATTGAGCTTTCTGCAGCTTGCAAGTGTTTGGAGCAAACTCTCTATCCAGTGTCACCTCATTGGAACAAGCTCTCTCACCATTGACAGGTCGCTTCTATCATCTCAACCTCACCTGCCATCTATTCCATCAGCATCGGTGCCCTTGAAACTATCTCACCTTGGTCCTCAGAATTCCAACACGATCAGCCCCAACACGATCAGCCCCAACACCAGCATCACCAGGCACACCAGCAGCACAAACATCCACACCAAACTTCTTCGCAATCAACTGATGCTGCACTGGACACAGGGCATCATCACCCATGCACATTGCTGCCCGGGACGCCAGCGATGGCCTCACCATGTCCAGATTTGCTTCACTTAACACTGTATACCCTGGCTGCCACATGATGCACCAGGTTGGCACCACCCCACACCAGCACCAGAAAGCATCCCTACAATGTAGAATCATAGAATCATAGAAAGTTACAGCATGGAAGGAGGCCATTTCGGCCCATCGTGTCCACGCCGGCCAACAAAGAACTATCCAGCCTAATCCCATTTCCCAGCTCTTGGTCCGTAGCCCTGCAGGTTAGAGCATCCCAAGTGCACATCCAAGTACTTTTTAAATGTGGTTAAGGTTCCTGCCTCTACCACCCTTTCAGGCAGTGAGTTCTAGATCCCTACAACCCTCTGGGTGAAGACATTTCCCCTCAAATCCCCTCTAAACCTTCCACCAATTACTTTAAATCTGTACCCCCTGGTTTTTGACCCCTCTGCTAAGGGAAATAGGTCCTTTCTATCCACTTTATCTATGCCCCTCATAATTTTATACACCTCAATAAGGTCTCCTCTCAGCCTCCTCTGTTCCAAGGAAAACAGACCCAGGCTATCAGTCTTTCCTCATAGCTAAGATTCCCTACTCTTGGCAACATCCTTGTAAATCTCCTCTGTACCCTCTCTAGTGCAATCACATCTTTCCTGTAATGTGGTGACCAGAACTGAACGCAGTACTCTAGCTGAGGCCTAACTAGTGTTTTATACAGTTGATGCATAACCCCCCTGCTCTTGTATTCTATGCCACGGCAAGCATTCCGTATGTCTTCTTAACCACCTTGTCTACCTGGCCTGCTACCTTCAGGGATCTGTGGACATGCACTCCAAGGTCCCTTTGTTCCTCTACACTACTCAGTGTCCTACCTTTTAATGTGTATTCCCTTTCCTTGTTAGCCCTCCCCAAATGCATTACCTCACACTTCTCCGGATTGAATTCCATTTGCCACTGTTCTGCCCACCTGACCAATTTATTGATATCTTCCTGTAGTCTACAGCTTCCTTCTTCAGTATCAACCACACAGCCGATTTTAGTATCATCTGCAAACTTCTTAATCATACCCCCTATATTCAAGTCCAGATCATTGATATATACCACAAAAAGCAAGGGACCTAGTACTGAGCCCTGCGGAACCCCACTGGAAACAGCCTTCCAGTCACAAAAACACCCATCAACCATTACCCTCTGCTTCCTGCCTTGGAGCCAGTTTTGAATCCAACTTGACACTTTGCCCTGGATCCCATAGGCTTTTAACTTCGTGACCAGTCTGCCATGTGGAACCTTATCAAAAGCCTTGCTAAAGTCCATATAAACTACAGGTTGAGCGTCCAAAATCCGGAGTTCTGGAATCCAGAATGTTCCGGAATCTGGACTCCGGGACGATTGGTGGCAGGGTCGTCCGGAATCCGTAAAATGTTCCGGAATCCGGAACTCCGGATTTTGGACGCTCAACCTGTACTTCAAAAAGCCATTAACTTCTGTTGTCTTTTTTTGAAAAATCCTATGAAAAATGCGAGTGATGCAATAAAACTTTAGTGTTGTGTTTTATCCTCCTTAATCTGCACAGCCCCACTAACTGTTTCTGCCAGGCTGCGGCCACGGCACCACGCCGCCCTGGTGGCCTAGTGTGGGCCATCGGATGCTCTGCAGAGCTCGCAGCGTCCCTCCGCTTTAACAGAAGGGGAGGGGCAGAGAAACGCGTCAGCGCTACGCGGAGCGGCCCAGGCATTTCCGGACTCGGAACGTGTTTCTGATGTTCGAAGTCCGGAAACGCCCGAGCCCAGGTTGCGATATTTCCGGACTTCGGACATCGGAAACACGTACCGAAGTCCGGAAAAACACAAAACCGGCTTGGCCTCGGTCCCGAGGTTGCCGAATTCAGGACGCTCAACCTGTACATCAAATGCACTACCCTCATCTACCCTCCTTGTTACCTCCTCCAAGCCATTCCTTTCGTACTCATCACCATTGGGGGGGGGGGGGCGGTGGGGGGGACGTTATGTCTCACCATTCACTGGAACTCACTAAGACACTTTCAAAGGCGCACACAAATCTGTCCAAGAAGGCAAAGTGGTGACATTAAAGATTTCAATGCTTGACAACACATTAGCAGAAACTTTACACGAACATTGGCTAAAACACATAAGTGCCTACCCTTGTGTGTTGTTAGTTTGAATGATTGGACAAGGATGAGAGTGAATGTCAGGGTGGCTAGTGAGATGGGGAAGTGATAATGTAGATAGAGAGGGATAGGTGGAGGTATAAGGTAAGTTGATGTGAGTAAGAATGTGCAGGAGTAGGGTAGGGAAGGCAGAGTGATGGGGATGTGATGAGTGGCCCAGCAGGATGAGATTAAGTGTGGTTTGGTAGTAAGGTTTCGTGATCTACTGAGATCATTGAAAGGTTTGTGCCACTGCAGCCTGATCCTCCTGACGACATCCCTGCTTGTGTCCTCCTGTGCAATGTGCAACCAGGCTATGTTGGTGTCCTTGGGAGGTCTCTTCCGCCCATTGGAAGGGAAGAGTACCTCCCTGCGTGCTGTGACTTCCTCCATAAGCATATGGAGGGAGTCATGGGAGAGCCTGGGTGCAGCCGTGCACCTTTGTGCGGTGCTTGTCAGTGTTTGCAGCACCTCAATGCTGTAGGACACTGACAACACAAATGTCAAAATGAATGTGGACATGGTCCCTTTAAGGAAACTGGCTGATGACGCGTCATCAGATGACATCATCAGACCCGCTTCCTTTTAATTGGCTGGGAACCTCGCAGGGCGGGCTTAACAAGCCCAATCAGGGAAAAATCACTTGGAGGAGGCGGGATGAAGACGGGAGTGGGGTTTGAGGCCGCTGTCTGCTCTGGCCGCACCGGACTCGCCACGGCTGGCGAAATTTGGGTTTGGTGCCCTGCTGCTGGTGAATTGATCGATGACGCTCCTTCCCCAGGCTCACGTATGAAGAATGACCACTTGGCCGAGATACCGATGATGCCTGTGGAAGGGTCTTCCTGGAAGGACTCAATACCTTGTGTTGAGGATTAGGGGAGGCAAGAAGATTGGTGAAAAAAAGAAAAAGTGCAGGACATACTTGATATGAAGGAATTTTGTTCCACTGAATTCTGTTGCTGTGGTAGAGTTGCTACTACAGCAATTTTCTTGCCAATAGCCTGTAAGTGCAGAACAGATGTTTACAAAGATATATACTTACAATTAAAGATTTTGTTTTAAGCAGAGGAAAAACGGTCTCCATTGTGTCTGCCATCTTGGCTCAGGCCCAGTTCAAGGGGTTGCAACGGCACATTCCTACCCACCTGCAGCTTGACCCCATTTCCTTAACAGTACATTATACAGGGCTAGACTCACTTTTGCATCCGCCACTTCACCTCACCCTGCATGAATGCGGAAGCAAGGGGACTGGCTGAATTGATAGTGTAATGCCCTAAGCGCGTTAAATATAACTGTTTCAAAAGTACAATTCATCAGTAGCAATAAGTCTTATTTTAAAATTTATTTAAAATAACATTTACGGAAATAACCCTCCTGCCTACATCAACTAAAATTAATTTTCTCATTGTACTCTATAGTCATTTTAAAGTAGTTGCCCCATTGTCCTATATCAGAAAATAAAAATCTGTTTCCCTAACTAGGAAGAGTTGAGGAAAATCTCAGGAGCAGACGTTTATGTTACTTTATCTCTTTATTTAGACAGCCACACATGGTGCTGTTTCTATAACAAATATTGTGCAATTTTCCCGTGGTGTATAACATCACCTAAGCGTGAGCTCCTCCACAGAATTTTGGGGGATTGATTCTCCTGGAGGCATTTAGCACAGATGTTGTCATTTAGTCTTTTCATTGGATTTATCTTCCTTCCCCTGCCAACGCCTTTTTGTTTCAAGGTGGGAAGGCAACAAAAGAATAGGGACAGCTTGCATATGTAAACACCTCGTGACATTCCACAAATATAAAATTAGTTTTTCAGGGCCAGAACGGTTGTTTAGCAGGCAATACGCTGTCAAAACCCCAGTTACACCTACTCCAACAAGGCTTAACATTTAATGGGGTGTTTAACAATGATATTAGCATGGAAAGGCTTACGTTTTCGTCAGTTCCACTGATTTCGCTGATTGCCGGCTATGGCGGAAGGGCAGGGTGGGTGGGGGATGGGGTGGGGGGGGGCTCCATAGTGCAGCCGGTGACGGAGCAGTGAAGGACTGACCGCAACTTCAGGATTTCCGCGTTTAGCTGCGTATGCACTAAATCCTGAAGCTACGATCAGTTTCAGAGGGTTAATGGCTGTGAACGTTGACAGTTCACCGTCATTACCCACCGCAAAATCCGGGCCAATAAATATTTCCACTTCAATTTTAAAATTCTCATCCTTGTTTTCAAATCCCTCCATGGCCTCGCCCCTCCCTATCTCTGTAATCTCCTCCAGCCCTGCAAGCCTTCGAGATCACCTCCAATTCTGGCCTCTTGTGCATTTCCGATTTTAATTGTTCCACCATTGGTGGCCGTGCCTTCAGCTGCTAAGCTCTGGAATTCCCTCCCTAAACCGCTCCGCCTCGCTATCCTCCTTTAAGACGGTCCTTAAAACCTACCTATTTGTCCAAGCTTTTGGTCACCTGTCTTAATATCTGCTGTGGCTCAGTGTTAAATTTTGTTTGATAACACTCCTGTGAAGCGCCTTGGGACGTTTTACTACGCTAAAGGTGCTATATAAATTTTTATTTATTCGTTTATGGGATGTGGGCGTCGCTGGCAAGGCCAGCATTTATTGCCTATCCCTAATTGCCCTCGAGAAGGTGGTGGTGAGCCGCCTTCTTGAACCGTTGCAGTCCCTGTGGTGAAGGTACTCCCACAGTGCTGTTAGGGAGGGAGTTCCAGGATTTTAACCCAGTGACTATGAAGGATCGGCGACATATTTCCAAGTCAGAATGGTGTGTGACTTGGAGGGGAACTTGGGAGGCGGTGGTGTTCCCATGCGCCTGCTGCCCTTGTCCTTCTAGGTGGAAGAGGTCACAGGTTTGGGAGGTGCTGCCGAAGAAGCCTTGGCGAGTTGCTGCAGTGCATCTTGTAGATGGTACGCACTGCAGCCACGGTGCGCCGGGGGTGGAGGGAGTGAATGTTTAAGGTGGTGGATGGGGTGCCAATCAAGTAGGCTGCTTTGTCCTGGATGGTGTCGAGCTTCTTGAGTGTTGTTGGAGCTGCACTCATCCAGGCAAGTGGAGAATATTCCATCACACTCCTGACTTGTGCCTTGTAGATGGTGGATAGGCTTTGTTGTTAAGCACTGATAAAAATTCCCATTATGTGAGATTCACCTTCCTAACTGTGCAGTGCTGTGAATGTCTACTGTTGATTTTACTTCTTAAACTGTGGATCAGATTCACTGATATAGCAATATAAGTGATGGAATTTGCATAAATCTGGGCTCACTGGGACAATCAAAAGGTGGGCAGGTTGCAACCCTATTTGTCTGCGGTGCTTAACTTAGAGAAATTAATTTTGACATGATCTTCATTCCAGTATATGATGTCACCAATTACAATCCACACAGAATGATCTTAAAGGCATGAGATGTTTGCTGGAAACTCCTTCAAAGTACAGTTAGTGACAAGTTGCATTAACAGAGTAACAACATCTGGACTCAGACAGAGAAGCTAATACTTGTTTATCTTTCCTTGCAGCAGAATATTTACATTATGTTATAGTAACATTACATATACATAATAGATTGTTAGCCAGAAGTAGTGACAGCACCTTTCGATGAATCTGGTCAAAGCCCAGGGCACTAACAGGAGCCTCCACCATACAGTTTATCCTTGGTAAAACCAGTTTGCACTTTCACATTGTTATTCTTTCAGCTCATCCTGTGAATGGTTGTATGGGAAACAATGCCCAGTGAATTACAAAAGCTTAGTTTTAACTCCTGCAGGGAGAAAAACAATGACAATTGACCATTGCGTTGTTAGTACAAGCATTACCATTCAATTTACAGTCCATTTCCTGGTCCCTTACATTGAATTCCCACACGATACCCAGCAAATGAGCTTTCCTCTCTTGGGTGGGAAAAAATGCCATCTATTTCTCTATCTTTGGAAATAAGTTTTACTCCATGTATAGGATGGAAATAGATTTGTAACTCATTTCTTGCTTTTTGTAATTTGGCTTGGAACAACTTTTCTCAGTCAGAAGTATTTACAACAGGTATTCAGTGTGTGTGGTGCATACTGTAAACCCATGGTACTCACACTGCTGGTGGCACATTAGATGGAGTAAGTAAACTCCATTTTTCCGATTCTGCCTTGGGACCCAACTTTTCCTGAGTCTTGAAGAGGTTGAACGTGGGGGTTGAACAGTACCGATTTGGCTCTTATCAAAGTCACAAATGACATGTTCTGTGACTGTGAAAGTGGTAAACTATCTCTCCTCGTCCTTCTCGACCGGTCTGCAGCCTTTGCCACGGTTGACCACACCATCCTCCTCCAACGCCTCTCCTCCGTCATCCAGCTGGGTGGGACTGCCCTCGTCTGCTTCCACTCTTATCTATCCAGTTGTAGCCAGAGAATCACCTGCAATGGCTTCTCTTCCCGCTCCCGCACCAATACCTCTGGAGTCCCCCAAGGATCTATCCTGGGCCCCTCCTATTTCTCATCTACATGCTGCCCCTCGGCAACATCATCTGAAAACACAAAATCAGTTTCCACATGTACGCTGATGACATTTATCTCTACTTCACCACCACTTCTCTCAACCCCTCCACTGCCTCGAAATTGCCAGACTGCTTGCCCGACATCCAGTACAGGATGAGCAGAAATTTCCTCCAAATAAATATTGGGAAAACCGAAGCCATTGTCTTCGGTCCCAGCCACAAATTCTGTTCCCTAGCCACCGACTCCATCCCTCTCCCTGGCAACTGTCTGAGACCTAACCAGATTGTTCACAGCCTTGGTGTCGTATTTGACCCCGAGATGAGCTTCCAACCACATGTCCCGCCATCACTAAGACTGCCGATTTCCACCTCCGTAATATCGCCCGACTCCACCCCTGCCTCAGCTCATCTGCTGCTGAAACCCTCATCCAAGCCTTTGTCACCTCTGGACTTGACTATTCCAATGCACTCCTGGCCGGCCTCCCATCTTCCACCCTCCGTAAACTTAAGCTCGTCCAAAACTCTGCTGCCCGTATCCTAACTCGCACCAAGTCCCGCTCACCTATCACCCTGTGCTTGCTGGCCTACACTGGCTCTCGGTTGAGCAATGCCTCGATTTTAAAATTCTCATCCTTGGGGGGAATTGTCCGAGGGGTCAGCGGGCACGTTTGGTGGTGGATCGGGTGAGAAAATAATTTTTTGACAACAGGTTGGGACCCCGCTGTCAACCCGCCGCCACGCGCCTTTCCCAGATGTCAGGCCTGTCAGCGCTGAACAGACCCGACATGCAGTGGTGGGGGACGCAATTCAGGTCATTATGACCTTGTTAACAGCCCATTAAGAGGTATTTTGAGCTCACCTTTACATTTTACGAGGTCGCCCACGGGGTCCACGCTGCTCGGGGATCTCGTCAGGTAAGCAGGTTGAGAGTTGTATAACCATGGAATCATCTCTTTACTTGATAGCTGCAAATGTGCTACAAAAGCTCCCATCTCACAGCTTTTCACTTTACAAGCTCAGAAGCTGTTGCTTACTGCATTTGGAAGACAGATTGAGCTTTATGCAGCTTGCAAGTGTTTGGAGCAAACTCTCTATCCAGTGCCACCTCATTGGAACAACCTCTCTCACCAATGACAGATCGCTTCTGTCATCTCAACCTCACCTGCCATCTATTCCATCAGCATCGGTGCCCTTGAAACTATCTTACCTTGGTCCTCAGAATTCCACCACGATCAGCCCCAACACCAGGTACACCAGCAGCACTAACAACAATACCAACCTTCTCTGCAATCAACTGATGCTGCACAGGACACAGGGCATCAGCACCCGACCACATTGCTGCCCGGGACGCCAGGGATGGCCTCACCATGGCCAGATTTACTTCACTTGATGCTCTACACCCTGGCTGCCACATGATGCGCCAGGTTGGCACCACCCCACACCAACACCATAAAGCATCCCTACAATGCCCAAGCCATTCCTTTCACACTCATCACCATTGCGGGGGGTACCGTTATGTCTCACCATTCACTGCAACTCACTAAACATAGAAACATAGAATCTAGGAGCAGGAGTAGGCCATTCGGCCCGTCGAGCCTGCTCCGCCATTCAATACGATCATGGCTGATCATCCAAATCCAGTACCCTGTCCCTGCTTTAATCCCCACAGTACACATATCCCACCCTACCCCCGTAACCCCACGTATTTAATTCCCCTTAACATATCCCATCCTATCCCCATAACCCCACATATTTAATCCCCCCTAACACTAAGGGTCAATTTATCATAGCCAAATCAACCTAACCCACACATTTTTGGACTGTGGGAGGAAACCGGAGCACCCGGAGGAAACCCACGCAGACACGGGGAGAATGTGCAAACTCCACACAGACAGTCACCCGAGGTCAGATTCGAACCCGGGTCTCTGGCGCTGTGAGGCACCAGTGCTAACCACTATGCCACCGTGTTGCCCAAACCTTCCAAAGGTACACACAGATCTGTCCAAGAATGCAAAGTGTTCAAAATAAAGGTTTCAATGTTTGACAACACATTAACAGAAACTTCACATGAACATTGGCTAAAACACACAAGTGCCTACCCTTGTGTGTTGTTAGTTGGTATGATTGGACTAGGATGAGGGTGAGTGTGAGAGGTGGCTAGTGAGATGGGGAAGTGATAATGTAGATAGAGAGGGATGTGTGGAGGTGTAAGGTAAGTTGGTGTGAGTAAGGATGTGCAGGAGTAGGGAAGGCAGAGTAATGCGAATGTGATGAGTGGCATAGCAGGATGAGGTTGAGTGTGGCTTTGCAGTAACGTTTCGTGATCAACTGAGATCATTGAAAGGTTTGCGCCACTGCAGCCTAGTCCTCCTGACAACATCCCTGCTTGTACCCTCCTGTGCAATGGGTAACCAGGCTGCATTGGTGTCCTGGGGAGGTCTCTTCCGCCCATTGGAAGGGAAGAGAACCTCCCTGCATGCTGTGATTCCCCCCATAAGCATATGGAGAGAG
The DNA here is from genome assembly GCA_030390025.1 of Squalus acanthias. Classification (NCBI taxonomy): domain Eukaryota; kingdom Metazoa; phylum Chordata; class Chondrichthyes; order Squaliformes; family Squalidae; genus Squalus; species Squalus acanthias. The sequence continues at coordinate 61,186,775 of CM059436.1, read as the reverse complement.
TCATGGGAGAGCTTGGGTGCAGCCGTGCACCTCTGTGCAGTGATTGTCAGTGTTTGCAGCACCTCAATGCTGTAGAACACTGACAGCAGAACTGTCAAAAAATATTTGCGCATGGTCCCTTTAAGGAAACCGGCTGATGACGCGACATCAAATCTCATCATCAGACCCGCTTCCTTCAATTGGCCGGGAAACATGCTGGGTGGGCTTAAAAAGTCCAATCAATGTAAAATCATTCTACACAGCGGGCTGGAGCTAGCAGAGGGGTTGGGACTTACCACTGACGTCGCCTGCCATGGACCCGACGAGGTCGGGGAAATCACAGCCCTTGTTTTCAAATCCCTCCATGGTTTCGCCCTTTCCTATCTCTGTAACCACCTCCAGCCCTACAACCCTCTGAGATATCTGCGCTCCTCCAATTCTGGCCTCTTGTGCATCCCAGATTTTAATCGCTCCACCATTGGTGTCCGTGCCTTCAGCTGATGAAGCCATAAGCTCTGGAATTCCCTCCCTAAACCTCTCTGCCTCTTTACTTCTCTTTCCTTCTTTAAACCCTACCTCTTTGACCAAGCTTTTGGTAATCTGCCCGAATATCTCCTTATGTGGCTCAGTGTCAAATTACATTTGATAACGTTCCTGTGAAGCACCTTGGGACATTTTACTACATTAAAGGTGGTATATATAAATACAAGTTGTTGTTGTTATTGTTGTTGAAAGGTAGAGCCTCTTTCTACTTGTGAATCACAAACAATATAAAAACATCTAATGGCTGGATGCGCGACCGGAACTCTGCAAACATCATCATTACCATCGCTCAGACCTCTTTGTCTGAGCTAGACTACACGGATGATGTTGCACTTTTTGGTCGGGACACGAACGATCTTAGAGACGCATCGGAGAGCTTTCAACGTGCAGCAGCCACCTATAGGCAACTGGTTTCTTGGCTAAAGACAAAAGTCCAGAGTGTCGGCGCAAACGCTGCGAGACAAGTCATTTAAGTTGATGGACAAAATGTGGAGCCAGTGGACAACTTTATCTATCTAGGTAGCAAACTGTCATCAGATGGACGTAATGAGCCAATCATACTGAAGAGAATCTGTTTAGCAGCTTCAGCAATGAAAGACCTGCATGGAGTCTGGAGTCAAAAGGTGAGAATTCCTACAAAAGCACAAATCTAACAGACCTGTGTCCTTCCAATACTTTTGTATGAATCTGAAACATGGACACTGCTTAAGCAAGACATTAAGAGGCTGGAAGCATTTCATATGCACTGCAACACAGAGGTAACAATGAGAAATTGATTTGAGAAGATTGAAGTAATTAATTTTTGCCCCTGGGCACTCTTTGGTCAGCTCGTCTGTCTCGGAGACAACGTTCCCTTAAACCGGCCTCTGAAGATTGTAATCAAGATCAGGAAGGGACACTGACCTGGAGGCAGCCACGGGGTCGTCCTCGGTTAATCTGACTATATCAGATCAGTAACAGTCCAGCGGAACCCTCTGATGCTTGGAACTAAGCCATAGAGCGCAGTCATGGACGGTCAACGACACGAAGTTCTGCTGGCTAAGCAATTGCTTTGCTTGCTTGCTGAAGGCCCATTTGATCTCAACACTACCGTCTTCCCACTACAGCTTTTAGCAACTACCCGGAACTAAAAGGCAGACCCTCAATTTAGCATCTCCTCTGAAGGACAGCACCCTCCAGCAATGCACCACTTCCTCAGTCCTTAAACAGAATATGCATTCAAGTCCTGGTGTGGGGCTTGAACCCATAATCTTCTCACAGCCGAGGCTACCAACTCAGCCAAGCTGACATGCATGGGGTAATTTTTTGAACCTGTAATTTTCTAATATGTATTAGTGGCAGGTGAGCAGGTACTTGGAAAATGATCTCTTACGAAGTATATGTATCGTAGTATAAAATCATAGAGCAGAAACTGATAGCCAAGTTCCGCACTCAATTGCGATATCGGGTTCATGTCACGATACAGAACGTGACTTGACATCATGGCCGGTCTTTCCAGGTTTTTTTAAAAAAAAACTAACACAAGAACCAACACAAATGGAGAGGATATGCAGCCAGCAGGTGTTTTGACACGTTGGATCCCCTGGGACACATCTCATTGTCTTGGCTGTGCTCTTAGTGTGTCTTTGATGTAGGGAAAGATTTGAATACATTTTTTTTGTGTTTATATTGTGAATTCTGGGAGATTCTCTCACAGCTACCCTACCTGAAGAAGGAGCGACAGCTCCGAAAGCTTGTAAAATTAAATAAATCTGTTGGACTATAACCTGGTGTTGTGCGACTTCTCATTTAAGTATATGTAAGAAAGGATAATTAAGTATTTGAACCCGGGGTTGGAACATGGAATGGGACCTGATTAGTTGGTTCTCTGCCCCATTTGCTGTGCACCAGCGTTAATGCCAGAAGTGAAGGCGGGGACTTCCTGCAGCTGTCCCTTCAGTCCTGATGTCGCTAAAAGAGGCATGACTGGCAGAATGACATGATGCACCAGAATTCCCACCAGTTCTACCTCGTTATCCCTAAAGCTACGTACGCCTGCATGAAGCAGGTGTATATAATGTGCCAGGACCTCAACCAGGCTGAAGAGGGGCTGGGGACATTTTGATTGGCTGAGTTCCATAGGACAACAGATCATGGAACAATTGCGCCCCATAAGGAAAAAGGCCTTTTGGGGAAAGGATCTTCATTCAGCACTGCCGACTCTAGGACGCAGCAACACACCGATGCTAAAAGTTTATCTCTCCTCCCCAACCAGCAGGTACCCCAGCTGCGCTGCAAGCAGCACGAGTGCCCAACTACTTTATGCTAAAGTCCCTGACCGTGAATTCAGATGGTATCAGTGGTGAAACTGGCCGGCAGGCAGAACTCCCACTCTGCCATTGTTATGATAGTGGATAGTGACTCATGGTTTTTCAGGGCCTTTATATTTAGGATTTTATCATACAAAAGGGAACATATAAACCCCCAAAAATCTGACAACATACGCAGCATCGATTGCACGATGTACCACAGCCTGCAAATCCACGTAGACTGTAATAGGAAGCACATCTTGTACCGCATTGCTGGAATATTGTATCATGTGGTGAATAGCAGAAGACTGTGTGAGAAATCTATCCAGGGGATTTAGAGGGTTCTCCACAGGGAAACCAAGTAGGTCAAATAAACTGGATTGAAAAAAAACTCCAGCTGCGACAGATATAACACCTGCTGCAGGAAGCACAGGCCGACAGAACAGTAACTGAGGCTGTTTTTAGCAGCAACACCCCTTTAAATGGAAAACTACTGCTTGTAGATGTTGGTTTGAGAGTTACAACTGACAAGCTCATTACTTTACAAAGAACGACATTTTCTGTTTTTGAGCAAGAAAGATGGAGACCAATGGCAGTGCGAGTCTACTAAAACATACCAGTTAATCACCAAAGAAGGAGACAGAGCAAGAAGTTTCATTTTTCCTACCATTCCTGAAATTTTAGAGCGTTTTGTGTTCGAAAATATTGTTGAGTTTGACACAACTCAGCTTGCAAATCCAACATCTCTGCCACACTGAATTAGGGTTAATAGCCTTCATTGATTCTCCCTGCTATGGTCAACAACATTCCTCACACAGTGGCCTTCCATTCCAAACATTAACAAAGAACAAACTGCTTTTAACACCTGTTACCAACTCAGTAACCCTTGAATACAAACTACACATAAAGACATGCGAATGACCCCTTGGCTCTTTCCCTCTTCACGTCAACAATAAAACTTAGCAAAAATACTTGCTTAAATACAATTCTGAAATCATTTAAAACATGTTACATTGTACTCAATTTGTGGAACAATTAAACATTTGCGAAGTTACAAAAGTTTGTTGAATAATTTGGCATTCAGTTTAGTACATTATAAGGCCCTTTGTCAACAGGGAGTAGGTTAATAATCTTCTAACTATCTGAAGAATAAGAATTAAAAAGCAGTAACTGAAACAATAGGTTGGATATCACTTTGACACCAAACACACACAGCTCCAGGCTATTTCTCTATTGTCCTGTTTATAGTACAGCTGCAAATTTGGAATTTGTTGTGAATTTGTAGCTGGTTTGTCGTTAAGGTGCTAATTAAATGGTGCAGTATTATTTACTCTGCTCTCTGGATGACAGGTTTAATGCAAACAGGGAATCAGGGGATTTGCATCAGCCAATGTGTTTACACTGGAGTCTTTATAAACACAACACCATGTTAATAATACTGCACTATAATCATTGTTAAAGCATCCTGGTATTAATTTGCTCTTAAAACTCAGCCTTGGGGTCTCTTGTTCTAACAGAGTGTCTACAATTGTTCCCCTTAGAGGAAGAAACTACTTTAAAAAAAAGATGGTCTTCGCAAAACTAAAATTTTAAATGATAATCATCAAATCCAAATCAATAAGACCGTCAATCCCATCTGGTGCCCTCCAGTCACGGAAAGTTATTGTTGCATAGGGAAGATTTGCAATGGTGGTTTCATGTTTTCTCTTCTGTTTTCCCCAGGCAGACTAGACGCATAATTTGCACCTGCTCTCAGGTGATCATAGCCATGACTTGAACAGCAGTTGGATCCCTGACAGTTTAAATTTCCACCCTATTGACAGTGGTTAGAGTAAGAATGATGCAGAATGCATTTTGTCTCTTTAAAGAAAAAGAACAGTCTGTTCTCCCAGGCTCTCCCTCGTAATCCCTGCTGCTGCTCTCTTTTCCAAGTCCCACTCTGGCACTCCTGATTTAGTCTTGCTGATGAAGTCCCACTGCTTTATACTGAGAAGTCGCACAACACCAGGTTATAGTCCAACAGATTTATTTAATTTTACAAGCTTTCGGAGCTGTTCGCTCCTTCTTCAGGTAGGGTAGCTGTGAGAGAATCTCCCAGAATTCACAATATAAACACAGAAAAAATCTATTCAAATCTTTCCCTACATCAAAGACACGCTAAGAGCACAGCCAAGACAATGAGATGTGTCCCAGGGGGTCCAACGTGTCAAAACACCTGCTGGCTGCATATCCTCTCCATTTGTGTTAGTCTTTTTAAAACAAAACCTGGAAAGACCGGCCATGATGTCAAGTCACGTTCTGTATCGTGACATGAACCCGATGGAGAGGATATGCAGCCAGCAGATGTTTTGACACGTTGGACCCCCTGGGACACATCTCATTGTCTTGGCTGTGCTCTTAGTGTGTCTTTGATGTAGGGAAAGATTTGAAAAGATTTTTTCTGTGTTTATATTGTGAATTCTGGGAGATTCTCTCACAGCTACCCTACCTGAAGAAGGAGCGAACAGCTCCGAAAGCTTGTAAAATTAAATAAATCTGTTGGACTATAACCTGGTGTTGTGCGACTTCTCATTTTTGTCCACCCCAGTCCAACGCCGGCATCTCCACATCATGTGCTTGAAACTGCACCATGTTGTACACTATGAGGTACTAATCTCTCCCCTCCCAACGATATTCTCCCTTCCTCTAATGTTGGAATACAGGCATCAGCAACCCTCTGGTACCTCATCCAAGTGATCTGAACCTAGACAGTGAGGTCCAGGGGAGGAGGAGATCTAAAGGTTTTATATTGTGCAAGTACTGTCGCTTCCTGAAGTATGACTCTCCTATATCTGGCTGCAAACCTAATGTAAAACTGCTGGGACTCACAAGAGCAGCAGCAGCCTTGGACACCCACTGAAGAGTCTTACAATTGGCTGGCAGTTCACAGTACAAGACCCATGCTTCCAATACTAGAGCAGGTCTCGCACAGTATAAGAGCACTTAACAGTCGAGCATTATCCTATCCTCACCTGGTTTGCACACAGCAGGGATCACAAGATAATAATTAGGAGCTGGAACATTGGCTGATTTTCTCCCCCCTTCCTTAGCCCAGGGCACTGAGATTGTCATGCCCTATCCTTACCCTAACTCAACACAGACTGTGACTCGAACCTGGGACCATCCTGGTCTGTATGACATATGCCACACTGGTTTTTAAGCTGTGGTGCCTCTCCTGGTGAGGTGCAAGACCTGTCCACATGACGTGCGGTGAGGACTTGGGATGGAACCATTATTTTTAATAACAACAGAAAACGCTGGGGAAACTCAGCAGGCCAGGCAGCATCCGTGGACTTGGTTGAATGATACCCCAATGATACTCCATTGATTCCTGACGATTGGCAGCTGTTCATGCCAGTCGTACTCCCTTCTCTTTCTTCTGCGTGCTCTCCTCAGTTGACTAAGATCCCTGCCAGCTGGACGTAAAATCAAAGCTGCATTCACCAATAAATACATCATGGGAAAAGATGTAGTGAGGGGATGAAAGTTCCTCTGCTCCCTTGATAGCTCAGTGAGTTTATCCAGTAAATAGCTAAGCTATACAGACTAAGAAAGTTCCAAGTTTAATTCCTAGTCACTGGTAGGGGGCAGCTTCAAATCGGCCTCAGCAGCCTAATCCATGGAGGGAAACAATTGAGAGGTCGCACAACACCAGGTTATAGTCCAACAGTTTTATTTGAAATCACAAGCTTTCGGAGCTATCGATTTGCTCCTTCCTCAGGTGAAGATAGCTCCGAAAGCTTGTGATTTCAAATAAAACTGTTGGACTATAACCTGGTGTTGTGCGACCTCTCAATTTTGTCCACCCCAGTCCAACACCGGCATCTCCGCATCAGGGAAACAATTGGCCAGGGTTCCTGCCCCTGATTCAGGAAACCCCACTAGATGTTGTGAAGTTTGGGACTAAGTCATGATTGCTCTGCAGTTGAATAGCCTGTCGACACTCACATTTGAGGCTCATACATGAGTAATGGTCACCTGGCTGAGATACGCTGTGCGCTAGGTGGTGTCGGATTGTACCCCAGCAAGAATTCAATGCCTTTACGAGAGGAGGGGAGGGGAAGAGATAACAATAATGAGAAAAAATGTCAAAATGAAAAGTTATCTTTGTGCCAACTGCAGAAATTTCTTCAAGTGGTCTTGCTACCAAAGCCAAACTGCCATTTCTGAGATCAGCAGCATTGTGCTGCACATTTGATCCTGGTGCAGGAAATAGCCATGTCTATGTCAAACCTGGAATGTAACTGGGCCTTTAGTGTAGAGGATATGTGCTGGATCCTCAAAGGTATAGTGGAGGAGGACAAGCATCTGATCCCTGGCAGCTTAGTGAGGAAGGGGGCATGTATGCATCAGATGTGTGACGGACTGTGAAACTACGTGTTGAATTGATGTTTAGTGTTGGATTTCTTCAATGGCTCAGCTACAGTAGTTGTATTGCATTTGAGACTGAATTAGGCTGAATTAGGAGCTGGTTGGTTCCAGGGCATAAATCTAGTCAATCCACTGCCACCTAGAAAAAATGGGCCCATGCCACAACACCCAATGACACAGTAAGAAAGAAATAAAGACTTGCATTTATATAGCACCTTTCACGACCACCAGACGTCTCAAAGTGCTTTACAGCCAATGAAGTACAGTTGCAAGTGGACTCACTGTTGTAATGTGGGAAACGCGGCAACCAATTTGCACAGAGCAAGCTCCCACAAACAGCAATGTCATAATGACCAGATTATCTGTTTTTGTTATGTTGATTGAGGGATAAATATTGGCCAGGACACCAGGGATAACTCCCCTACTCTTCTTCAAAATAGTGCCATGGGATCTTTTACGTCCACCTGAGAGAGCAGACGGGGCCTCGGTTTAACGTCTCATCCGAAAGACGGCACCACCATCAGTGCAACACTCCCTCAGCACTGCACTGGAGTGTCAGCCTAGCTTTATGTACTCAAGTCCCTGGAGTGGGACTATGAACCCACAACCATTCAGACTCAGAGGTGAGTGTGCTACCAACTGAGCCACAGCTGACACTACATAAAGACAATATGTAACTATGCCATACAGGACAGGAGGTCCCAGGTGAGATGCTGGCATGAGAAGACTCCAGGGCCAGAAGACGCCCAGCTAAGTAAGCTGGAGCCGACGCCCCCACGATCGACTACCTGACTGCCAGGACCATTCCCGCAGCTTCCTGCTGCGCCTCTTGTCCTTCCCATTGGGGTCAGAGGGGAGTGGCACCTGGACTATTTTCATGAGGTCTGGGAGTTAAAATAGCCCGGGCCCTGCCAGCCCCACACTTGCCTCTTGCTCCAGGTGAAAATTGGGGCTCTACTCTCTGGGCCACAAGTGGTGCATGACTTGGTGACACTGAGGAGAGAAAATGACAGGGGAGGGTAAAGTACCCTTAAAAGAGATCTAAGGGCAAAAATTCCTGCTGTTGATATGAATGAAGGAACATACACATTCAGTCTTTTTATTTAGAGTTATTGATTGGTCGAATGAATGATTTAATGTGCTGTGGAACAAACGTTTCCAGCTTGGTTATTTAAAGAATCCCTCATCTAAGCATAACATTTTCTGGCAAACCAACTGTGTGTTTATTTTACTTATCAGACAAAGGCACTTTTGAGAGATTTACAGCTAAGAAAGGAACAACCCAAACATTCCTTAGCAGTGTACGGTGTTTTTCAAAATGTAGCATGTTCTGTGTAATTTTTTTGATAGTAGTGTTCTCATGTTGGCTCCACATCACTGGAAGGAGGATAAGAACATGCCAGGCTAAGGAGTTATCACTGTTTTTGATGAAAGGGTTTGAAGTCTAATGAAAGAGGGACCGATTGATAAAGTATTTTTGTCCAGAACCCAGCTGAACATAAAATGAGTTAGGAGTAATTCCTGAAGGTTGTGAGTATTGGATGATTACTCTTCTGTGTATTTCTTTTGCTAAAAAGTTCCTACTTTTTCTTTGCCCTTCTCGAATCATAGAATTTTATAGCACAGAAAGTGACCATTCAGCCCATTGCATCTGTGCCAGTTCACTGAAAGAGCGATCCTTTTAGCCCCATTCCACTGCACTTTTCCAAAACCGTATTTCAACTATTCATCCACTTCTCTTTTAAAAGCTATTGTGAATTCTGCTTCGACCATTGTTTTTGGAAGAGCTGTCCATGTCCTAATAACCTCCTGCATAGAGAAAATCCTCTTTAATCTCTCTTTGTTCTTTTGGTGAGAATCTTAAATTTATCCCCCTTAGTTACCAACTCATAATTTTGAATAATGCAATTAGATCTCCCTTTAATCTACTATGTTCTAATGAAAATAGCTCCAGATTGTCTAGTCTCTCCTCATATCTAAAGCCTTTCATCCCTGGTGTCATCTTAATGACCCTTAACTGCACCCTCTCCAGGGGCTTGACATCCTTCCTAACGTAGGGTGCCCAAAGTGGGACATAATATTCTAAGTGCATTACTTCTTTGCTTTTGTATTGTATGCCCATATTTATAACACTTAGGATCCCATGTTCTCTTTTTTTACAGCTTTATTAGTTATTCCTACTTCTGGCCTCTTGCGCAACTCAGATTTTAATTGCTCCACCATTGGCAGCCGTACCTTCAGCTGCCTAGACACTAAGCTCTGGAATTGCCTGTGTACCTGTCTCTCTTCCTCTAAGAAGCTGCTTAAAACCTAACTCTTTGACCAAGCTTTTGGTCACCTGTCCTAATAGCTCCTTATGTGGCTCGGTGTCAAAGTTTGTTTGATAATCGCTCCTGTGATGTGCCTTGGGACAATTTACTGTGTTAAAGGCGCTATATAAATGCAAGTTGCTGTTGTTGAACCCATAAGTCTCTCTGCTTCCCTATACCTTGGTTTCCCCGAGCTATGCATTGTATCTCAGCTGGAGTGAGGGGACAGGAGATAACTTCCAAGGCTTGAGTCAACTCTAAATGTTAACAATCATCATTTTGAAAATCTAATCAAGGAAGAAAGAATGAACTTAAGATTTATATGGTGTCTTATAACATCCTCAGGACATCACAAAGTGCTTCAGAGCCATGAATTACTTTTGAAGTGCAGTCACTATTATTATGCACAGAAATCATCAAATTATAACATTATGGATTCAAAACATGCACATATCACATGACCACACGGCAAAACCACAAATTTACGCACAGCAGAAATTCAAGATGGACATTCTAAGTGAGCACACTGGAGGACTGACAATGGCACTATGTTAGCCGTGAATATTAATCCAGGATTGAATTGCAGAGCAAGTATGATAATTTAATTCTGTAACTTGATACATATCTATTAGTATGTTAAAAATCTTGGCCCGTATTTTCCGATCACAGGCCTCCGATCTGGAAAAATCTACGCCCTTACCTGAGGGCTCCCGGGATGCACACACTTCCGCTCCTGGGCCTCTCCAAACTCCAAGTGCGCAGGGCCCATGTATCCCAGAGGCGCATGTAGTTCGCAGCGTCCCTGGGATCACGTGGGCCATGGGGAGCCAATCAAAGAAGGGAATCTCCCTTCATACACTTGACAGGAAGACCTGTCAAATATATGAATGGAGATCACCCCAAAAACATAGTGACCCAAAAATTCGGCCGAGAATGGGTGAGTACGCACTGTGTACTCACCCGTATTCGTTCCCGAAGTGCCGGTTTCCTGCATGCACTGCGTATGGTGAAGGGGGCGGTTCCTAGGTGAACCGCGCGCACACTAGAGGCTGCGCGCACGCAGCACACTTAGGTTTTTTTTCAGGTTTCAACGCGAGGGTAAGTATGGAAGATTCTACACAAGTAAAAAGGAGGCGTAACAACCCCTTTTGAACAAGGTAAGTAGTTAATTAAGTATAATTTTTAATTTTTTTCAACAGGTTTATCTTTTTTAGAGACTTTAAAGAAAGCTAAGTTTATTTTTATAACTTTAACATTTTTTTTTAATGTTTTCAAAAATTTTAATTTTTGTTTAAAGTGGTTAATTTATTTAACTATAGTTATTTTATTAATGTGATGGTTTTTAAAAAAAATTTATTTGAGGTTTAGCTGTTCTTTTGGGGTCTCTTTCAATTCACAGATTTGACAGGTCTCCTGTCAAATCTATGAATGAAAGATGGTCTGCTGCCATTGGCTCTCCATGGCCCACGTGATCCCAGAGGTCGCATCGCACTAACTGCGCCCCTGGGACACGCACACACTGCGCGCTGGCACTAGGGAGAGGCCCAGGACCCGAAGTTCCTGTGGGCCCAAAACACAACGGCCGGTGCGGTGTGTGATATCGCGCGCGATCCTTACCCCCGCGGCAAGCCTCCGAGTCAAATTTCTGGGCCATTAAAACTTAAAAAAAATCACATTTTTAAAATGACTTGAAATTACAATAAATTAAATATTTTAAACAAAAATTTAATTTTTTGAAAAAAATAATTAAAGTTTTTTACGGGGCTAAAAATAAACTTAACTTTTTTAAAAAGTATTTTTAAATGATAAATCAGTGAATTTTTTTTTAACTTTTTTCAACTCTTATCCTGGTAAAAGCACTTACTGTGCTTTTACTAAGAACTTGCTTTACAGCCAATGAATTAAAAGAAGAAGAAGATCGTGCATGTATATAACACCTTTCATAACCTCAGAGCGTCCCAAAGTGCTTTACAGCAAATGAAGTATTTTTGAAGAGTAATCACTGTTGTAATGCAGGAAATGCGGCAGCCGATTCGCCCACAGCAAGCTCCCACATACAGCAATGTGATAAATGACCAGATAATCTGTTTTAGGTGTTGGATGAGGGATAAATATTGGCCAGGACAGCGGGGAGAAATCCCCTGGTCTTCTTCAAAATAGTGGCATGGGATCTTTTACGTCCAGAGATCGGAGTGGAAGTTTACTATCACTTCTTCATCAACTCATGTGGAAGGCATTTTGAATACTTACCTGAGAGAGCAAATGGGGCCTCAGTTTAATGTCTCACTCGAAAGACGGCACCCCCGACAGTCCACCACTCCCTCAGTACTGCACTAAAGTGTGCTCAAGTCTCTGGAGTGGGAATTGAACCCACAACCTTCTGACTCAGAACCACGGAAACCAGGGATAATGCAAAAAAACTTCTGAACTGTAGTCACTGTTGTTTTGTAGGCAAATGCAGCAGCCAATATCCACGCAGCAAGATCCCACAATTGATATATATGGTACTTGCATATTGTTAACTGAACACTAGATGGCACCCTGTTGGGAGTAAGCACACTGTAGCAATTACACTCCAAGGTTTCTCTCGAATTGCTTCTGTAATTCTTTGACGGGAATATTCTGGAGGGTCTGGAAATAAAAGCAACTAGTTATTACCACACCAATTTGAGTTATTTGTTATTTGGATGTAACAGCAATGAGATAAATAAACTGAACTTTTCTATCCATCTGAGGGGGCAGATAGAGTCTTGGCTTAAAGTCCAAAGGACAGCATCTCTGGCAATGAAACACTCCCTCAGTACCACACTCAAGTGTCAACTGAAATTATGTCCTGGAGTAGGACTTAACCTCACAACCTTGCGATTCATAGGCAAGAATGCTACCACTGAGCCAAGGCTGACAGTTAGCAGTTTCAACAAGACAGTTGATGTACAGTAAGTGCTTTAAACAACTTAAACTGGTTCCCGAGTCATGTCACGAATATGACTTTAGGCCTTTTCTGCAGATGCTGGGGTGGGGTTCCTGAATGTGTGTGTGTTCCCAGCACTGAGCTGGAAGTCTATTTAAATTAATTAAAACACCAGAGTGTGCTTTCATACAGTCAACAACTAAAGTTATCAATGCACTTACTTTAAATAACTATAAAAACAGACTTCCCAGCACTGTGCTGAAAAAGCCCTCATGCAACACTTCTGGGGGTTGGAGGAGCAATTAATGAAGGCTTGCCACCTTCATTCTTCCTCATTTCCTCACTTCAACAATATTACGTCCCAATGCCCCTGAATTACACACTCTACCCCTGAATCCTCCCATAGTTCTGTAAGGTCAACAGGAGGGAGGAGATCCTGGTCCCCTGAGGGACAGACAGCCCCCCAGGCAACACCTTTGAAGAGGTGGCTGAGGAGATTAATGCAAAGAGCTTAGCTCCAAGGATGTGGTTGCTTTTCCTACATTACAACAGTGATTACTCTTCATTAAATAAGTTTAATGACCTCACCAGGGTTGTCAAGGTAAGAATCCTATCTCTCAGCTCAATTAATCTCTCCTCTCACCTGCTGCATCTACAGCCCCAATACTGACAACACTCCCATCCCCACTTCCCTTCACTCTCCTACAATCAATGCATCACGCGTCACTCCACCTCCTTCTCCGAGTCACTGCCGTAGTAAGTGGAAATGCTCGAGGAAATGTGCCAAAGGATTTCTTTGCATCTTATCCTCTTTTTCCCTTCTCACTTCTATCTTACCCTACACACTCTGCATGACAAAATACAGCTACATGCAGCAGCCACTAATCTCTCTCTGCTCTCCCTTCACACTAAAAGCTAACCCTTGTCCCTCTCTTTCATTTCAAGTGAAGAAAAGGTTGAGGCCCCTGTGGCACTTGAGGAAGAGGACAGCACCCTTCCTGAAGATGCAGCATCACTCGATCTGACTGTAGCAAGCACTAACTCAGAGACTGGCACCATGCGTACCTTAGAGGCTAGTCTAGAGGAGGAATCTTCATGTGGTGCATCACCGGGTACAAGTGTGTGGGAGCGCACACTGCTGCCAAGGACGCTCATACGGCTGGCATTTTGGCTGTTGGGTTCAGTGCTGAAAGGGGCTTCCATCCCGTTATGTCATTCCTGCACCTTGTTCTCGCGCAGAGCAGTAGGGATGCAGAGGGGCAGCCCGAGGAGAGAGGCATTGGCTCCATGGGAGAGGCACCATGTACATAGAGCATTAAAATGTCATGGACAGGTACAGAAAATAATCAAAAAGGCTAATGGATTGCTGACCTTTATATCTAGAGGACTAGAATACAAGGGGGTAGAAATTATGCTACAGCTGTACAAAACCCTGGTTAGACCACACCTGGAGTACTGTGAGCAGTTCTGGGTACCACACCTTAGGAAGGATATATTCCCTTGGAGGGAGTGCAGTAAAGATTTACTAGAATGATACCTGGACTCTAAGGGTTAAGTTATGAGGAGAGATTACACAAACTAGGGTTGTATTCCCTGGAATTTAGAAGGTTAAGGGGTGATTTGATCGAACTTTCCAGATAAAAGGGGGAACTGGTAGGCAATGTTCCCTCTAATTTTTTTTTCATGTGCAGTCCCTTTAAATTTGTTGCGGTATCTTTTCCAGTATCAGCAGCTGGTGAGCGGCCTACGTGGGACCTCCCGATCGATGGGCGGCCGCGTGCCCGTGCACCTTAGGGGGAGTGTTGCTAATAGGGTAGATAGAGAGAAACTATTTCCGCTGGTTGTGGGGTCTAGAACTAGGGGGCATAATCTAAAAATTAGAGCCAGGTCTTTCAGGAGTGAAGTTAGGAAACACTTCTACATGCAAAGGGTAGTAGAAGTTTGGAACACTCTTCAGCAAACGGCGAGGAACGGTAGCATAGTGGTTATGTTACTTGACTAGTAATCCAGAGGCCTGGACTAATGATCCAGAGACATGAGTTCAAATTTCATCACAGCAGCTGGGGAATTTAAATTCAGTTAATTAAATAAATATGGAATAAAAAGCTAGTATTAGCAATGGTGAGCCATGTAACTACTGGATTGTCATAAAAACCCATCTGGTCCACTAATGTCCTTTAGGGAAGGAAATCTGCCATCCTTACCTGGTCTGGCCTATCTGTGACTCCAGACCTACAACAATGTGGTTGATTCTTAACTGCCCTCTGAAATGGCCTAGCAAGCCACTCAGATAAGGACAATAAATGCTGACCTTGCCAGCTATGCCCACATCCCATGTATAAAAAAAAAATTAATGCTAGGTCAATTGTTAATTTTAAATCTGAGATGGGTAGATTTTTGTTAACCAAAGGTATTAAGGGATATGGGGCAAAGGTGGGTATATGGAGTTAGGTCACAGATCAGCCGTGATCTCATTGAATGGTGGAACAGGCTCAAGGGGCTAAATGGCCTACTCCTGATCCATGATGACAGCATGCCTGCTCTCCCGCCACCCACTCCATCAGTGCCCTTGCCACAAAGCCAGCTGGGCCAGGCTACCCCGACCCATGCCGAGATGCTACAGTCTGCAGCCGGGCCTCCAAGACCCAGAGTTGCCCAAGGTCGCCCACCATGGCCATCTGAAGTGTCCTTAATAGAAGCTCAACAGTCTTCCACCTCTCAAGCTGTAGCTATTCGGGAGATACTTTGTAGGATCACTAAGAAATGAGCACACTAGGCACTAAGGGTCAATCGCTGTGGGGCTGGGGGGGGCGCTATTTAAAGGGGGCCTCTTCGTGTCTTTTATTGTTGGTGGCATTTTTGAACTACGCATTCTGAGAGAGAGAGGGAGAGACTTCTGGAGAGATTCAACGTTGTGTGAAGGAGTTTTGGGTACTGAGCAGCACTTTGCAGGTTCATTTTGATTTGCCATTTCTTGTATCGATTTAGCAGAGACTGTGGGAGCTGCACTCTGAGCTCTTTGCCTGGTACTCTCCATTGTTCTTTCCAGCACATTTGATGTGCAAGTCTCTCCAGGCCGAGATTCAAGGCTGCAATGAACAGGATGTGGATGGAAAGCAAGATTAACCATCCCCTTTAAGAACTGGCCCGTGCCATTGTGTGTGTGTTCCATTGCTGACTGACATTACATGAGCTTCGCCAGCGCTCTGAGTTAGCGCCTCACTCCTTGGCCTTTGCGCCTTAAGACAGGTGTGCAGCGCCTGCTTTAGCGCTCCACTCACCTCCTGGTTACACAAGCGTGATTCTTAATTCTTCAAGTTGACTGTTATCCAATGAAGTGAGTTCTTGCAATAAACCTTTTTGTTCTGGATTTGGTGTTGGCGTTAATATTTGTAGTCAAGTGAGGGCAAGACCCATAAGGCTGAACTGCAGGAGGGCAATCAGAGGGTGGTTTTGAGAATGGTTCTGATAAGGATAATGGGACTGTTGGTGAATTGGGGAGAGGAGGGATAGTTCAGGTGAACTGGTCTTGTATGAGTTGTTCTCTGAGAGCTCTGCCAGCTAGGGGAACTGGCGGGTGATGCTGCTTCTGCTCTTTCTCCTCCTCCTCCATTTCTGCCTTGGGGGTGAAAGGTTATCGGGGGTAGGCAGGAATGTGGAGTAATCAGATCAGCCATGATCTTATTGAATGGCAGGGCAGGCTTGAGGAGCCGAGTAGCCTATTCCTGCTCCTAATTCATATGTTCGTATGTATGTTCGTATGTACCCAGGTGGTGGTAAGGACTGATTGCTTTGTATTAGACAATTATGCAGCACACCATGACAAATTTGGAGACACAGCCAATGGTGCACTGCAGAGCTCTTCCAGAATGGCCCAGGCAGTGTAACCATTGTTTGAGAAGTGTTCTCGCTCAGGCCAACATCTCCCGAATCGAAGCTTTGACCACGCTCGATCAGCTCCGATGGACGGGTCACATCGTCTGAATGCCCGATATGAGACTCCCAAAAAAAGCGCTCTACTCGGAGCTCCGACACGGCAGGAGAGCCCCAGGTGGGCAGAGGAAACGCTTCAAGGACACCCTCAAAGCCTCCTTGAAAAAGTGCAACATCCCCACCGACACCTGGGAATCCCTGGCCCAAGACCGCACAAAGTGGAGGAGAAGCATCCGGGAAGGCGTCGAACACCTTGAGTCTCTTCGCCGGGAGCAAGCGGAAGCCAAACGCAAACAGCGGAAGGAGCGCACGTCAACCCAAACACCCCACCCACCCGCCCCTTCAACCACCGTCTGCCCCACCTGTGACAGAGACAATGGGCTGGATTTTGTGAATGGAGGCGAGTTGGAGGCGGGACTGCTGCTTGTCGTGTCAATGTCCCGCCTCCATCCTCGCCTGACCATTCAGAGGGATTTTCCCCTGATTGAGCTTGTTAAGCCCGCCCTGCGGGCTCAGCAGGCCAATTAGGGAAGAAGCCACTGACAGATCACGTCAACGTCAGACGTGCTATCTGTCAAGACTTCTTGAAAGAAGAAATGACAGCATTTGACAGCTCTGTGAAGCTGTCAAACACTGACATTCTCTTTAGTTTGATGAGTCTTTGTGGTGAGGACTCAACAAACATTGAAAATAAGTAAATTTCAGATGTCCGATGGATCGGAGGGTCCATCAGCCATTACCTGAAATTGACAAGGTGGATGTCCGCTCTCCCGATCCACCGCGGCTAAAGGTTATAGAAGGAAAAAAAGGTAAGTGAACACTTTTTTAAACTAATCACTCACCTTGCATACTTACCACTCCACACTTGCACCCATCACTCACCTCTACACCTTACTTCCAGGTGCCTCTGACCGCCGCAGACCTCCTCCACGTCTCCTCCAACCCGGCGGGGTTCTCCGAGGTCGGGAAGAATTCACCTGTGAAGGTAAAATGGCACTAATCCTTTTTTCTACCTGTTAACTACCTGTTAACAGGCAGTTAAAAGGATTAAAAGCTATTCCTGCCTCCAGGAGATGGGACCCAAAGCTACACATCTTCCCGCCTCCTGGCAAGTGGGCACGGAGGCAGGATGGGGGCGGGTTAGCCATCCGCCCCCACTTTCTCCGATTTTATGGGCTGTCCCGCCTCCATGCCAGCCTCCTCGGGGCTTGGAAAACCCAGCCCAAAAGGTCCCGCATTGGACTCATCAGTCACCTGCGAACTCATTTTTAATGTGGAAGCAAGTCATCCTCGGTTCCGAGGGACTGCCTAAGAAGAAGAAGATGCCAATGGTTTGCTCAATTGGATTTCTGATGGCGGCATGGCTCTTGTTATAGGCTAGCTCTGTGTCTGTTCCCAGGTTCCTGACAGGAGTCATGAGTCAAGTCTGAAGTAGCCATCCTTTGACTTGACGGCCTGGTTGGAATAGAAGTGGGTCAGAGGACTAGCGCAGGATGAAGGCACCATGGCAGTTGCCAGAAACTGGGCACAGACATGCATTATGCGCTGCCTGTGTACGCAAATGAGCTGCACGTTGATGGAGTGGCATCCCTTTCTGTTGAGGAAGATGCCAGGCTGGTGATAGGGAGCACGCAGGGCAAAGTGAACTCAGTCTATGCCCAGTTGGACCCTGGGGAATCCTGTAATGCTTGCAAAGCCTAGTGATCTCTCATCCTGCTTTGCTTGGTCCATGGGGAAGGAAGTGTAGGTGTTCCTGGAGTAGAGAGCGTCAGTCACCTTCCTGTTGCAGCAGTGAATAGCAAACTGGGAGATGTCACTAAAGTCATCTGCTGAAGCTGGAAGGACCCCGTGGTAAAAGTTAAGGGCCATGATGACTTTGACAGCCACAGGCAGTGCTGTCCACGCCCTAGGGCTCCAGTAGTGACTACAGCAGGTGACAGAGCTCCATTACAGCATAGGAATTTCAGACATTACTCCTCAGTCAGGTTGAGATAAGAAGTGTTCCCTGAACATCCGCAGTGGGTAGGGACTCTTGCACAGTGGGTAGGGCCTCTTGCGCAGTGGGTAGGGCCTCTTGCGCAGTGGGTAGGGCCTCTTGCGCAGTCGGTTGGGCCTCTTGCACAGTCGGTAGGGCCTCTTGCGCAGTGGTTAGGGACTCTTGCGCAGTGGGTAGGGACTCCTGCGCAGTGGGTAGGGACTCCTGCGCAGTGGGTAGGGACTCTTGCGCAGTGGGTAGGGCCTCTTGCGCAGTGGGTAGGGCCTCTTGCGCAGTGGGTAGGGCCTCTTGCGCAGTGGGTAGGGCCTCTTGCGCAGTGGGTAGGGCCTCTTGCGCAGTGGGTAGGGCCTCTTGCGCAGTGGGTAGGGTCTCTTGCGCAGTGGGTAGGGCCTCTTGCACAGTGGGTAGGGCCTCTTGCGCAGTGGGTAGGGACTCTTGCGCAGTGGGTAGGGCCTCTTGCACAGTGGGTAGGGCCTCTTGCGCAGTGGGTAGGGCCTCTTGCGCAGTGGGTAGGGCCTCTTGCACAGTGGGTAGGGCCTCTTGCGCAGTGGGTAGGGCCTCTTGCGCAGTGGGTAGGGCCTCTTGCGCAGTGGGTAGGGCCTCTTGCGCAGTGGGTAGGGCCTCTTGCACAGTGGGTAGGGCCTCTTGCACAGTGGGTAGGGCCTCTTGCGCAGTGGGTAGGGCCTCTTGCGCAGTGGGTAGGGCCTCTTGCGCAGTGGGTAGGGCCTCTTGCACAGTGGGTAGGGCCCCTTGCACAGTGGGTAGGGCCTCTTGCGCAGTGGGTAGGGCCTCTTGCGCAGTGGGTAGGGCCCCTTGCACAGTGGGTAGGGCCTCTTGCGCAGTGGGTAGGGCCTCTTGCGCAGTGGGTAGGGCCCCTTGCGCAGTGGGTAGGGCCTCTTGCACAGTCGGTTGGGCCTCTTGCGCAGTGGGTAGGGCCTCTTGCACAGTCGGTTGGGCCTCTTGCGCAGTCGGTAGGGCCTCTTGCACAGTGGGTAGGGCCTCTTGCGCAGTGGGTAGGGCCTCTTGCACAGTGGGTAGGGCCTCTTGCACAGTGGGTAGGGACTCTTGCGCAGTGGGTAGGGCCCCTTGCACAGTGGGTAGGGCCTCTTGCACAGTGGGTAGGGCCCCTTGCACAGTGGGTAGGGACTCTTGCACAGTGGTTAGGGACTCTTGCGCAGTGGTTAGGGCCTCTTGCACAGTGGGTAGGGCCTCTTGCACAGTGGGTAGGGCCTCTTGCGCAGTGGGTAGGGCCTCTTGCACAGTGCTATCCTCCTGACTCTTCTCCCAGCTGCCTCTGCTCACATCTGTCTTCTCTGCTGCTCCAAAGGCAGACCTAACAGATCACCCGTGAGTCAAATAAAATATTTGCAAGGCAGACACGCAGTCCAGCACCAGTGATCTAATTTGTAGGTAGGAATCTTTGATTCACCAACTCTGTGGTCTGCTCAACAATGTCTCTCATAGATACGTGTATTTCATTATACCTGTGCTCAGTAACTGTATGCAGGCCACAGACGGGGTCATGAGCTAACATTGTAGAACATAGCCTTGGTCACCAAGGAGCCAACCATGCACATTTCTTTCCAGATCAAACAATGGGGATATGTTGGATTGTCTTAAAATAAAGGCACCATGACTGCTACAGTGAAACGATTATTGATCTGCATGATCCTGTAGAAATGGTCACGATGAGCTGCCCTTTGATAGTGGTTCATGAATGAACCACTATTGTGTGCAGGAACATGTGAGGCTCTGTGTGTGTAATCAATGACATCCTGGGCTTTGGGAAATCCCGTCAGTTGGATAACAATCTAAGGCCCTCTCCTGCTGTTTCCCTGGTCCATGTGGAAAGAGATAAATGAAGTTACTTACTCTGGCAAATAACATGTCACTCAATTGCTTAATACATGTTCAACTGCAGATTGACTGATGCAAAAAAGTTCATAGGTGAAGTGAACTTGACATCCATTGGCAAGTCTGGGGTTTGGCTGCTTGCAGCACGCAGCACAAATCCTTCACAGCCTTCCTGATAAGTCGAAGCATCTGCATACATTGTTCTTCAGACAAGTCCAGTTAAGTACACCATTGTCTATGTGTGCAATTGAGCAGTCTGCTATGATGTAATCTAGCTTACCTTGCGTCCTCCATTATTCCTCCTTTTCCTTTTCATTTAAGTAGACAATTAAAGAGGGTTTAAAATAGGGACATTTATTTTTACAAAGAATAAGTTTCTTGTAAAAACGGGTGCATCAAAAGCTCTCCTGCAAACCCCCTTCACTCACACAGTTGATCACAAAAAACAAGATCAACAAAAGTAATTTAAAAAAATCACACCTGAAAGTTGTTAGTTATCCCTTTATATAGCCTTCCCTTGAAGGACACAGACTGACAACCTTGAACATGCAATTCATATGGATGAGATGAAAAAGATGCAGCCTAGATTTTTCTTACCTGTACTGCCTGACTTTCAGGTGGTGCGTATGCCATGATGCAGTTTCCGGTGGGTGAGACCAGGGTGGTAGAAGTACCCACCTGAAGTGGATGTGTGCTTCATTTCAATAATCATTTGTGGGGAGGTGTCAGTTCTACGCACTATTTCCACAGTGTTGCTGTCCATTTGAAATGGGCCTCCAGAGTTGGTAGGCAGCAGTATGACTCATGGAGGTCACGGGAAGGACACAGCAATATAAAAGTAATTTAGCCAGTTCTTAATTACTTTTTCCTTTTTTGGTCTCTTTCCTGTTGACACATAAAGGCCAATTTTTAGCCCCACCCCCCGTCCGCACCATTCCCACTGGGCAGGAATTAATATAGCGGGAAGGGAGTTTGCCCCACGTTCCCGGTGTGTTCCCACAGCCCACCATTTTTAATTGCCTGAATTCAGGCATGGGAAGACCGCCACTCCAGCAGGGGGCCTAATGCAGATGACGCCTTTAACCATGGGCCTGACTAAGGCCCGCACAGTCTCCAATCCACCAGTGAAAGCTGGCGGCAGCAAGGATCCTGATCACAGGAGGCCCAGGTAAGCAATTTAATTTAATTTAAAGGTTCCTTGCTGGAAACATTCAGCAGGTCAGGCAGCATCTGTGGAGAGAAGAAGGTAGGGGTAAAGTTTCAGAACCGGGTTCTGACGAAGCGTCATAGACCTGAAACTTTAACCCTAGCTTCTTCTCTCCGTAGATGCTGCCTGACCTACTAAGTGTTTTTAGCATTTCCTGTTTTTATTTCAGATTTCCTGCAACTGCAGCATTTTGCTTTTTTACACTTCCATTTCAGCCTGTAAAAATGCACCAATAGTCATTATGATGGCAATAACAACAAAAGAGGGTAAATGAGGCTTGTATACTCCCGGTGTAGTAAGGAATCTCCTTACACCTATGTCTGAAGGTGCTCGCCGTAGGTATTGGGAAAACAGAAACATACAGCATTTCATGGAAGGACTGGACAGTGGGTTGTTCTGGGCAAGGAAGATGCTAGAAAGTTCACAGTGCAACATCATAGGCACCCATGAGCAGGTGGGTAGAAAGTGTAGGAATATTTGGGACAATGGTTGAATAGAAGCTGACATTGTCTTTTCTGGTGAGCTCACTGAATTTTTTTGTGGCACTGCAGGTACATCCTCTGGACAGTGCTGCTGGCATTGATGGTGTGTCTGGGGAGAGGGGAGGCAGCTGGGCCTTGTGGCTGTAGGGACACAATGCAGGTGGAGTGGCTTGTTTTGATGATGTTGGCCTATTTTTGTTTTTGTTTTCTGGACTGGTGGACACTCTGAGGATGGAATTCAATTTCGGTGGGTTGAAAAACAGGCGTTAGCAGATTCGGCCTTTCTATTGCATTCAATGCAATGGAAAATTGGGCAGGGTGTATCCGATCTGCTGCCACCCATTTTGTGCCAACTTGTTCTGCTTTAATTTCAGATCTTCTGCACCTTTTTGTTTATGTGGACTGTCACGTGTCTTTTCATCTTCTTAACCAATTGTACGATTTATTAATGTCTTTCCATTGCCTCACTGAGGGGATCTTTTACAGTTTTAAGCTGTTTGCAAGCCATTGTACCATTAACTTCCTCTCCATGACTGCAGTATCTCTTGATTCTCCCCTTCTCTTTTTTAATCAATATTTTGTCAATCTTGCTAAAATGTTTGCTAATCTTTTAGTTTTCAATGCTGATGAAAGGTTAACCTATCTTTTCTTTGTATAGATGCTGACTGAGCTGCTCTGTATTATTGGCATTTTCGGTTTCTATGTTAGATTATGCAGACAGTTTATTCTTTTTTGTTTATATAGATAGATTGGTGACTTCCCAGAATGGTAGGAAATGTGAGTCAATCCGATGCTGTATATCCACCATAAAGGCTTTCGTTCCCTCAATTGGCAGAAGGTCTGTAATGCCTAGAAAATGACCCTCCTGGTCAAAAGAGCTTGCCAACGTTTGTGTCTGTCCACCGTCTCTAACAGTGGATTGATGAGCTAGGCTATCAATCCTCTACAAAATTATGATTAGAGCAACAGCACAAGAGTGCTTGGCCTAGAAATTCATCTCGATCAGTGGCGCAACACGTGCAGAATCGGCCCGTTCTGTGCCCCCTCCTGAGATGAATTTCTAGCCCCTTGTGTTCAAATCAGACCTGCTCGTCACCTCAAGATAGAAAGTTGATGCAACTGCATCTCAACATTATAAATCAGTCTAAAAACATACCCAGAATACCAAAACACAGAGCTTCACATATTTCCTCCCTCACCTGTGGAGATATCTGGCAGACAGCATTGCTTGGAACTCTATCCCTTGTATGTAGAAATTCAAATTCAATTGTAGAATTAACCTTCACTTGCTGACTCAAGAGTTTTGGAGCAGGCAATAGGTCATGGGAAATCTGTAACCTGCCCTTTGACTTCAAAGCACGATTTCTCCAAGTCTTTTGATGCTCCCAGCAACCACTAGGTACAAATATGTGAAACGTTTGTCCTTCTTATAGTTGCCCCCAGTGACATCCTGCTCGTATAATACCTAATGTACAAAAAATAGTTTTCTCCTAGAAACACAATATATTGAAAGAGATTAAAGCGTCTTTTTAAATTCCTCCTTTATGCCTGAGTAATGAAAGTTGGTACCTTTCCAAATGTTTTGAAGTTCATTTCACTGGACAAGTTCCAACAGAGACTACAATGTTCAAATGAATCTTAAGGGAAATATGCGTCCTTCGGCTGACACTCTAGTTTATGTGTTGCTATTTCAGGTTTATCTACATAAGCCACTGTATGGCCCAGCAACTACTGCTGATGGATATGATTGTACCTGGGCCAGCATGGAACAATCCTCTCACTGATTCAGTTCAGTTCTCTGGTCTGGTTAAAATATGGTTTTATCAATTTATTAAATGGGATTTGTTTAGAAAAATACTACAAAGAATAATTTTCAGCCGTGATGTATTAATCACAAACTTTCTCTCACTGTTCCTATAACTATGGAATTTCTGTATTTTAAAGGATGCCTTTACATGTTTACATGTACAGAAAGGAAAAGGAAAATGAGGAAAGCTGCTAATCTACAGAAATTATTACACCTTTAGGAAATGTTTTAAATCTGCAGGTCTTTTACAAACTGAGAGGGACTACAAATTTGTGAAGCCATTTTAAATATTTTATTTCTCTTTATTTATTCTTGGGATGTAGGCATTTATTGCCCATCTATAGATGTGCTGAGAAGGTGGCAATGGGCTTTGTTCTTGAACTGTTGCACTCTCTGAGGTGTTGGTGCTCTCACAATGGTGTTAGGTAGGGACTTCCAGGCTTTTGACCCGACGTCAGTGAAGGAACGCTAGTAAAAGTCCAAGTCAGGATGGTGTGTGACTTGGAGCGGAACTTGGAGATGATGCTGTTCCTACGGTGTTGCTGTGCTTGTCCTCTTGTTGGTAGAGGTTGTGCGGCTAGGAGGTTCTATCAAAGTAAGCTGCATGAGTTTCTGCAATGCATCCTTTGGATAGTACACACAGCAGCCACAATGTGCTGATAGTGGATACTGAATTCAGTGCAGGGGACCAATCAAGCGAACTACTCTGTCCTGAATAGTGTCAAACTTCTTGAGTGTTGAAGGATTGAGAAAACTGAGGGTTCTCTCATTCACCCCTATTGACCTTATACTGTGTTCCTTGGTGCCATACCTGGTTGAATGCTGCCTTGATGTTGAGGGCAGCTACTCTCACCTCTCCTTTGGCAACAAGAAGGTTATTGATGAGTAGCTGCTGTTGATGACAGTATTGATTACTTCTTCCATCACTTTGCCGATGATTGGGAGGAGACTGATATGGCAATAATTGGCTGATAGGGCAGTAATTGACTGAAATTTGTTCTGTCCTTTGTGGATAGGACATACCTAAGCAACTTTCCACATTGTTGGACAATCCCAGTGTCATAGCTAGGAGGCCAGCTAGTTCTGGTACACAGTTCTTCAGCACCAGCCGGAATTTTATCAGGGCTTATTGCCTTTGCTCTGCTCACTGTACTCAGTGTTTTTTTACTGTCACACGAAGTGAGCCAAATTGGCTGAATACTGGCATCTATGATAATAGGGGCCTTGTGAGTAGGCTGAGTAAAGTGCACACTTGACACTTTTCATTGAAGATGCTTGCAAACACTTCACATGTTGGTCTCCACCATGGTTGAGGATGGGAATGTTCCTGGATTCTCCTCCTTTCATTAGTTTGCTGATTTTCCACAATCATTCTTAACTAGTTGTGGTAGAACTACAAAAGTTTGCTCTGGTGTGTTGGTTGTGGAACCGCTTATCTCTATCTATAGCCCACTGTTTATGGTGTTTACCATGCAGGTAGCCCAATGCGGTAGCTTCTCTAGGTTGATTACTCATTCTAAGCTGCTACTCTTGGCATGGCCTTTTACCCTCCTCCTTGAACCTGAGTTGATATCTTGGCTTGATGGAGATGGAGGAGTGAAGGATGTGCTCAGCCATGAGGTTCGAAATTATTGTGGTATACAATTCTACTGTTGTTGCCCCACAGTACCCCTTGGATGCCCAGTTTTGGCCTGCTAGGTCTGTCCTTAGTCTGTCCTACTTAGCATGGTGGTAGTGCCACACTGTACGATGAGGGTTCCCTCACTGTGAAGACAAAGGCTCCTAACAATGCTATTGTGGACAGACATGTGACAGGTAAGTTGGGGAGGATGAGGTTATGCAAGTTATTCTGTGGTGTTAGTTCCCTGGCCACCTGAGACAGGCCCAATCTGGCAGCTATGTCTTTCAGGACTTGGCCAACTTGGTGGTGGACATTGAACTCACCCACCCACAGTGCATTTTGTGCCCTTGTTTTCCTCAGAGCTTCCACCAAGTGAATGTTCAAAATGGAGAAGTATCAATTTATCCCTTGAAGGGGTGGTGACAGGTGATAATCAGAATGTTTCCTGGGCCTTGTTTGACCTAAAGCCATGAGACATTACGGGGTCCGGAGTCACTCTTGGAGCCATGCCCACCCGACTGTGTACCACTCTACCTATTGTTGGGACAAGGCCATACCCAGGGATGGTAATGGAGGAGTCTGGGATGTTGGCCAAAAGCTAAGTACAACTATGTCAGGCTGCTGCTTAACTAGTCTGTGGGAAAGCTCTTCCAACTTGGGCACCATTTCGCAGATGTTGAGAATTTTCCAGGGTCGATTATGGAAAGTGAAGCTTACCCAGGGTCTTTAGTAGCAGTTAAATCTTATTTATAACAATCACAGATTATAAGGCAGGTTAAATTATGTTAAGAAGGCTAAGTAGGCACTATCTTCCATTTTAGGAATATGTTAAAGGTCAGGTTAAAGCGACAGAAGTTGTGGAAAGTGCTCCTTGTCTGAAGATTCCTGAATTAGAAATTGGCTCAGTTGATGAATGCCTCTGTACTCCATGGTGGAGTTAATGTCTTGAGGAATGGAAGGGGGGGGGGGGGCAGAAAATCAAGACTCTAGGATAGTGTATAATTTAATAGGAAAAATAGCTTAACAATACAGAAATCAGTATTAATATTATTATGGGAATGCATTCTGTGTGATAGAGGCTAACACATGGTTTTGATTAGGTTGTTAGGATTCTGCAGGGGAATGCTAAGTAAGCAGGAGATGTCAGGTTAATTAAATGTAATAAGCATTAAAGGATTTGTGTAAGAATTATAGCTAGTTTGAAGACAACATGTCTAGGTTTCAGTTGTTATTATTCTGGTAAGGGGTGATTTTATAACTATGTAAAATTGTCTTATCTTTTACTGATAAGAAATGAAATGCCTTTACATTTGAGTGAGAATGGAGTGTATGTGGGCCAATATTGTCATCTACTGCTGTAGAAGTGTATGAGACATATAGATCACATGACAATAATTTCAGAATTGATAGGTTCAGTGCAAGTCATTTGACATTGTCCATCCAGGTGTATAAATAAGCTCACTTTCAGTAATGCTTTAGTATTCTGTGCTGAGAACTCACCTGGATTGGTTAGTAGTTCACAGAGCACAGTGGATAGCCTACTTGTAAGTATATAGACGTATAACTTACTTATACTTTCTGTCGATATTAATAAAACCAACTCCCTTTTCTCTCTTGGTGTTGATCCTTTTCTGAGGTAAATTTTTATGGATGCTGGGTGTCCTTGAGTAGTTTGTCCAAGTGACCATTATTCTTGTGTAACCCTTGACCATGATTTGACTCTGGGGAGCATAAGAATGGAACTGAATCCTGTCTTTATCCAACATTTATGCATTTGCAGTTCTAACAGAGGTCACTAGATGATAATCATGCTGACTTCCTCTTCCTTAGCCCAGGGGCATTGGAGCCAAATGTGGTGCCCTTACTGCCATTCCAGCAAAAATCAATTAATGCAGCACATGCTATAAAATGGCAATATCGCTCAGATAGCCCACAAGGATGGCCGATGTGGGAAATGGAGATGTCACATCAGTGCAGTAAGAAGTGTTATTTTGAGGTTCGAGCTAAGATACACAGGGGCTGATATTGCAAATTTGGGCTTACCCCCCTTACTATCTGGTATGGAGGGCTGAGATGCTCTCTCTGTCTGATGCACTGAGTGCAGGGCAATGCATGCGTGAAGATTTTAGGAGACTACGCACAAGCTGTGTACAAGGCTC
The DNA here is from genome assembly GCA_030390025.1 of Squalus acanthias. Taxonomy (NCBI): domain Eukaryota; kingdom Metazoa; phylum Chordata; class Chondrichthyes; order Squaliformes; family Squalidae; genus Squalus; species Squalus acanthias. The sequence goes on along the minus strand of CM059436.1, from coordinate 61,159,276 downwards.
ATTCAGGATCCATTTGCAATGTAAATAAGGCCTGCTCCCCATAATGCAGCTGGTGTGCCTGAGACGTTCCCATTGCAAACAGGTGCTGCAAGGGAGGACCATGGGAAATTTAAAAATATTTTCTTAGGTGTCCCTGACTTGCTACTTGGGCCAACCAACTTACCTGCAGCTGGACTGTGGGGCTGTAAAGGCCAATCTTGCTCAGCACTGTCCCAAATAAAAGTACCTTCATTGTGTGGGTGCCAACAGCTATTTACGTTCAGGGAATCCTGTCTCTGTGAACTCTGCATTCTTTCAGCTTGTTGTTAACAATATGCTGGGAGCAACATTCAAATATTGAAATCAGCTGAGCTTGGATTATCGTACGAGGTCAGCTTATTTGTGTCGAGGCACATAAAGGGGGAATTTTGCCGGCGCTCAGGGGGCGGGTTTGGAGGCGGGACATCCGGCAAAATTGCAAAGATTGACAGCAGGTTGGAAACCCGCTGTCAACCCGCCTCCAAACAATCTTCCCAGGTGTCGGGTCCCCGATTTGCGCATGGACCCGACACTTAGCGGTGGGAAGAAGATTATAGGCACTTAATTGCTTGTTAACAGGTTGTTAGCAGGCAGTTAAGAGGCTTTTTGCAATTTTGACAGGTCTACTGCGGGCTTCCCAACGTCCGGACACCACGTCAGGTAAGTGTGGCGTGCTGTGAGTCTGCTGTAATGTTTCTGCATTGATGACAGCTGCAGAAGTGGTGTGAAGGATCCAATGGTACACTGGTAAGTTTCAGAGGTAAGAAAATGTTGGGAAAATCATTTTTACTCTATTTAGAATTTTCTGTAGTTGACAAGTTTTGAATTGTTTATGTAGTCCCACCTCATTGGGAGAACCTCTCTCACCAGTGACAGATCGCTTCTGTAACCTCATCTGCAGCTGCCATCTGTTCTAGCCTAAGGAGGGAGTCACTGGAGAGCCTGGGTGCAAGGGCTCACCTTTGTACAGTGATTGTCAGTGTTTGCAGCACCTCAATGCTGTCAAATACTGAAAAATCAGCTGTCAAAAAAAATTGTGCCTGGCCCCTTTAAGAAAACCGGCAGATGACACGTCATCAACTGACGTCATCTGACACCGGCTTTCTCTTAATTGGCCGGCAAGCCCGCAGGGCGGGCTTAACAAGGCCAATTAACGCAAAATCGCGTCTGTGCGTCGGACGTCATTGGGGGTGGGATTGGAAACCGGAAGGCAGATGTCCCGCCCCCAAGCCGCATCAAGAGGAAACATTGTGGCCAAAGTGTCTAAGGAAGAACAGTCCTGTCTATTGCAGAGTAGAGGGAACTTCACTCTGTAGCTGTCAGTGTTTAGTGCTGACATTGGCTGCCTGAAATGCCCAGCTTGATGTACACAATAATTCAGCAAAATATAATGGAAAAGCAGAAATGTTTCACATTCAAAGTGAGCTATAAATTATTATAAAAGTAAAAGGATTTATGTTAAAGGCCGTAATACATTATTGGAGTTAAAATGACTTTAGAAATCATTCACTCTTTGCTCTTACAACTTATTATTCTGTTGGAATGCTTTGAGACATTTGAGTTTCCTCCCCTATCCCAATTTTACTACAGTTGATTGTATCAAAAATATGTAGCTCTTAGTTATTTGCAATGCATCCAATTTCCATAGAAACAATAAATGTTACACGTACAAAAAAAAATTGGACCCTGTTTTGGGGAGGTGAAGATAAATTATTTTGTTTGGCACTGCACTCGATAGCAACTGTGACACAAGTAGCAGATGGAATTTATTCTGCTGAGATGGCAAAATAATTTTCCCAGACATATTTTCACAAAGCTATTTCTCTAGAATGAGATGGCTGCTATAGAACTGGTCCATTTCTGTCTCTCGGGGACAGGACTGAGTGCTCATTGAAGAGTCACAACACTTACAGGGAGAGCTTCCCCAATGGCTTCAATGCCGAATGTGGAAAGAGACCATACAGACAAGGAACGTTCCAGGTTTGATTCCTGTTGAGTTAGCTGATCTCAGCTGGGACAGTGGCAGGAGTGCTATCATTGGCCTCTGTGACTCTGGCCCAAAGACGGAAATTCAAGCTGGATTCCCACTCCCCATCCAGTGACTCCTGCTGGAAAGTGAATGCGTCTGGCCACTGGGATGAGGACAGGATTGGCCTCAGCTGTGATGGTCAACATGACTGAATAGCTTGTCAACACTCGGGGCGATTTTCCCAGCCCTGAGGAGACGGGTTTAGAGGCGGGACAGTTGGCAAAATCGCAAAAAGTGAGGGTGGGTTCGGAATTTTGCCGGAGGCAGGTTTCATGGGTGCAATTCGGTCCCGCCTCCATCAGTCGGGCGAGGTAGTTAAGACCCTTAAATAGTCGTTAAGGGACTCTATAATCCTATTTTGACAGGCCTTTGTTATTTTGCCACATTTTGTGCGTGTTGCATGACCCTCCTAAACCACGCCAGCTAATCCTGGCGGGTTGACAAGTGGGTGGCCTACTCACAGCTGCAGCTCCACCATTAAAATGGAGCTTTCATCAGGGAGCAGTTGCAGGTGGCAGAACTTTTGTTCCACAGGTCTTTCAACACTTTTAGCAGGCCTACTGAAGTCGGAGGTGCTGCAGCTTCTATCTCTCAACTGTGGGACCTCCTTGGAAGACCCTCTCCCCGCGTGGACTGAGTGCTTCCCCAACGGAGGTATCTGCCAGCAGCATTGGAACCATTTATTTCCTTTCACCATGGACCTCAGATTCGATGAGGAGCAGCCATGGCAGCAGCAGAACCAGGCAGCTCAGCAGCAACAGCAGCAGGAGCCCCAACCTCCTGCTCACTCACCTGATGCAGTACAGGCCAGAAGGCGCCAACGCATGGAAGCACGTCGCCGCAGGAGATACCCCCCTCTCAGGGTTTACAGACAGAGGATGAGCTATGTCAACATGAGTGAACAGCAGTGCCAAGGAGGCTAAGACTTTCGCGAGAGATTGTCGGAGACATCTGCGCACTGCTGCACCAATACCTGGAGCCCAGAGGAGCGGGTGGACACCCCTTACCAGTGGCTGTCAAAGTCACCACCGCACTCAACTTTTTTGCCTCAGGCTCCTTCCAGGGATTATCAGCAGACATCAGCGGCATCTCCCAGTCGGCCGCCCACAGTTGCATCACGCAGGTTACCGATGCCCTTTTCGCAAAGGCGCACAATTACATCCACTTCTCGAGGGATCAAGCAAGTGTAGCCGCACAAATATGGCAAGCTTGCCAATGGTGCAGGGCATCATAGACTGCACACATGTGGCCCTTAGGGCACCCCATCACAACCCAGCTATCTTTGTCAACCGCAAGGGCTTCCACTCCCTCAACGTACAGCTGGTGTGTAACCACAAGAAGGAGATTTTGCATGTTTGCACCAAGTTCTGTAGTAGTTGCCATGACTCGTTCATCCTGCGGAACTCTAGTGTTCCTCCGCTCTTCAATCCGCCAAACAAACTTAACGGATGGCTCCTTGGTGACAAGAGCTACCCCCTGAAGAAGTGGCTAATGACGCCGATCAGGAGGCCAGCTAACGAGGCTGAGGAGCACTACAATGCCAGCCACATTTCGACCAGCTCCATCATCGAGCAAACCATTGGCTTGCTGAAGATGCGATTCCGATGCCTTGACAGATCAGGTGGAGCCCTACAGTATTCAGCAGCCAGGGTCTCCAGAATGGCCGTGGTCTGCTGTGTACTGCACAACATGGCACAGCATTGTGGCTTGCAGCTTCCTGATGAGCAAGTGGCTCAGTTTATAGCCTCCTCAGATGAGGAGGAGGAGGAGGACCGAGCGGCGGCATATCTACCAGCAGCAGCGGCAGCACGTGAGCACATGACTGCCCGTGATGCAAGGGATGCACTCATCCTGGCCAGATTTGCATACGTTGCCCATTGAGACACATGTGCTTGGCTCCTTCTTAACACCTGATAGACAATGGACATGACTCTCTGGCCTCCTTTCACTCTGACCACCAACCTGACCATGCAAGTGTCGCGGAGCCCGCAATGTGGAGCTGCCTAAGCCAAAATAACAGATGCCATCACGCCAACAGTTTGCCATCACCTAATTTTAATACATTCACACAGGGATGGCATTTCATCAATAAACAGAAACAATCACCTAATCTGCACACAGATCTGGAGGTTATATCCCTTGCCAGCTGGACCCACACAGCCTTGGTTTCTTTGGGAGGCCTCTTCCTCCCAGATGAGGGGAGAGCACCTCCCTGCTAGCTCTCGCCCCCTCAACCAGCATACCCAGCACCTCATCCGAGAACCTCGGGGAGGCCCTTGCCTTGGAGCTGGCCATTCTTCAAGGAGATAAAAGTTTGGAGGTGGTGCACCATCGAGCAAAAACCAGTGGAATGAGCCAAGGCAGCAAGCAGCCCTTAAATGAAGCTGGATAAGTGACGTCAGCAGAGGTGAGTTTCAGTCCCAAAAGACTAATTGGCCCAGGGGAACCCACACCTCTGAAATTAACTGGCCAATTAGGGGAAAATCGCAAATTTTTCCCACCTCCCAGTGGAGGCAGGTTTGGAACCCACCCAAACCGAAACCCTCCTCCAACCCGCCTCCATTGGAAAAATCACCCCCTCACTGTCTATGTTGGGGCATGAAGAGTGGATCTGGATAGCTGCTGGCATTCATAAAGAACTACACACCAGCAGAAGTCAATGACTTCAGGGGGAAAAACAAGGGAAACCAGGGAAAAATAATAAAGAACAACTCCTGAGTAATCAATCCGTCCATCATGGTGTTACACAATAGGGAGATTTTCTGATTAATTACACCCAATAAACTGGTGTAATGTGGGCATAGTCAGTTGGGAAAACAGGTAAAGGTCCATTACCAGAATTTCGCCCATTTGGCCTTCCATCCAATTTTGCGGTGGGGTTTTGTACTGGCAGTGGAAAATCCGCCAGTTTACAGGTTATTAGGTTCTGATGGTGCCACTTTTTGTTCAGGCAATTCTTTGGTGTTTACGCCAATACAACACTCAGTTATTTATAAAATGGGTGTCCAGGAATACTAACGATTTCACTTTTACAGAAGTGGATTTAAGAGACCTATAGGAAGATTTTTAGCAACAGTTTGAGGTTCCTTCTGAATATTTTCTCCTGCTTTTTTTTGTTCTATTAAACTATGTGCAGGGTATGGTAGTGTAGTGGTTATGTTCCGGGACTAGTAGCTGGACTATTAATCCAGCAGAACGCAAGTTCAAATCCCACCCATGCAGTTTTACCCCAGAGAGCTGTGGAGGCTCAGTCGTTGAGTATATTCAAGACAGAGATCGATACATTTTTGGGAATTAAGGGATATGGGGATAGTGCGGGAAGGTGGAGTTGAGGTAGAAGATCAGCCATGATCTTGTTGAATGGCGGAGCAGGCTCGAAGGGCCAAATGGCCGACTCCAGCTCCTATTTCTTATGTTCTTATTTCAATTTAATTGGCCAGGGAGCTATGTGCCAAATGTTCTGGCACTGACATTCTTGATTGAAGTATTTTGAATTAAATGAAATGACTGTTAAAAGATGTCTAACTGTTCAGTTTACTGGTACTTTGAGGTTTGAAATGCAGCAGTTATAAATCCTATTAGAAAGAATTGTAAATATGAACTGGAGGACAGTTGACCTGATTAGACTAGATTAATAACTTGGAATTCTCCTCTCTTCCATTTCACAGGCTGTTGGGGAAATTCCAGAAACTTCTAATTTATTCCTTTTTCACACGGATGTTTCCTTCTCCAAAGTCACAACCTCCTCCTGGTGGTTGACTCTGTCCTTTCTCAGGATGTCGCTCGACCACCACCGCATGCTTTCCCAGGTGTCACAGGAAAAAATGCATATAGAAGTTAGCAGCTATAAAGCATAACATTCTTGTTTTCTTATCTGAACGTTTGCTTTTTCCCCTTTATTTGGTGAATTCTGTGTTGATCATGTTAGTGCCGGGGAATGGAATGTCTTTCCACATTTTACACCCAGTGCTGGCAACAGGTCAGGTAGTTAGACAAAGAATAAAGGTGTGGCGGATCGCCACCTAAAACGGGCATAATCCACTCTTCCGTCTGTGGACAAATTTCCAGCCCCTCCCCTTTAAGGCACATTACCTTTAAGGCAGAAGGGGGCGGGGCCTCAGGTTTTACCCAGAGAATTCTGGGAGTTTTCCAGAGAATTCTGGGAGCAGCTCTCGCAGCCATTTTGATATAGCATGCAGTGAATAAAAGTTTCTTGTTTTCCACACATGGATTCAGCCTCCATTCGTGTTTCGCGGCAGCCTCAACAAAGGTCTCTTTACTTTGTCCCAAAACTTAATGGCCTCTTTGACTGCCAACTTAATGACAATTAGTCCCAAATTAGGGATAAGTTTGTGCTATATACCCATGTCTTCTACGAACTGGCTTGACACTACCCAAATTCATATTGTGTACAGCCTTTACAGCCAGGAGAGAGAATCTGGTCTGGATTTCAATTCCGACTGTACGCTAAGCCACTGTGCCATGAAGCCCTCTAGTGTTAGCATTTGTGAATCAGTGCCAACTTGCTTAGTTTCATCTTGCGGGTTCAATGCCCACTTCAGAGACTTGAGCACATCATTTAAGTTGGCACTTCAATGCAGTACTGAGGGAGTGCTGCACTGTCAAAGGTGCCATCTTCCGGATGAGATGTTGAACCTGAGACCTCTCAGGTGACGTAAAAGATCCAACATTACTATTCGAAGAAGAGCAGGGTAGTTCTCCTGGCCAACATTTATCCCTCAACCAACACCTGGTCATTTATTTAATTGCTGTTTGTGGGACCTTGCTGTGCAAATTAGCTTCATTTACAGAATGTAGGCATCACTGGGAAAGCCAGCATTTATTTCCCATCCCTAATTGCTCTCATGAAGGTGGTGGGGAGTCTGAGTGGTTTGTTGGCCATTTCAGAGGGCAGTTAAGAGTCAGCCACATTGCTGTGGGTCTGGAGTCACATATAGGCAAGACTGGGTAAGGACAGCAGATTTATTTTCTTGATGAGTTTTTACAACAATCTGGTAGTTACATGGCCACTGGTACTAGTTTTTTTTTCAATTCCAGATTGATTTAATTAACTGAATTTAAATTCCCCAGTTGCTCTGGTGGGATTATGAACTTATATCTCCAGATCATTAGTCTAGGCTTCTAGATTATTAGTCCTATAACATAACCACTATGCTACCGTTCCTGACTGGAGCATTGCCTACATTACAGCAGTGACTACACTTCAACAAGTACTTCTCTGGCTGTAAAGTGCTTTGGGATGTCTTGAGGTCATGAGATATAAATGCAAGTCTTTTTTCATTCATACGATCCTCACAGCTGGAAAGAGACTTCTGTCCCAGTAGTCTGGAATGGATTGAAGTTTGGGTCATAGAAGTACAAGGACAATGTTGCAATCCACTGCGGCAGCAGTAACAATGATACACCTGTAGTTATATTTTAGCCTCCATTTCCCACCAATTTTCTCCCCTTCCCTCCTTTCTTGCAGCCATTGACCCCTTGCTGTAATATGGTCTCATACATCACCCAAATAGCGACTCTTCATGGGTGACCCCCGACAGTGAATATTAGCAGGCTGTTTGGCTGCAGATGCCCACCGTAGCCCAGAGACACTGAGGCCAATTGTGGTGCCCTTACTGCCTCCCAGCTGAGACAATAAACCAGGAATAAAAACACAAAATGCTCAAACACGAGGCAGGCTAATTAGAGAAAAGCCAGGCAAACCTTTCATCAGGACTGAAGACTGAAAGATAAGCGAGCATTTTAGTCAAGTTGGGAAAAATGGAGTGGAAAGGTGGGTGGTGGTGCTGGGAGAATCAACAGATATTGCAATCGGACAGAGCTAATGAATTGAATGACCAGCATGCTGCTTAACAGAAAACTGTTAGATGATATAAAAGATTATCGGTGAGGTGATAGAAACACACAACTTAATGTGCAAATAGTTGAGAGGGTGAAAAGACACTGGAGAGGCCCACATGAACACAAAGACAAGAAAATGGGGAATTTGGAGAAATAAAAAAAACAATATCACCCAGCATTGAACCTAGGAACATCTGGGTCTTTATGGTTCACTGCTACTCAATGTAATACTTCTACCCACTGAACCAATGGAAGACTGAATAGGCCCCTTTAATCAGGAATTATTTCACTTAACATGGGAATATTGGCAGTTGTGCAATCTGTAGGAGTGCATCGTTCCCAATATCTAATTTCCCCTTGCCTTTGCTGAATCATTTTTATATTGTTACAATAGGTAGACATTTCTGTCTAAAAGTCCATAATAGCCAATTGTAGATAAGACTGAAGGCCAGTTTCTATTCTCAGTGCAGTGGCAACAATGAACAATGCAATACTGTATATAGGGAAAGGCAGCAGCCCACAGCTTGACATATTTTGCTTTTAGTACAATTCAAATGCCGGCTACCCTTTAAAGAAAGTATTTTGAATCTAATGTCAAGGAAACAGTAATTTTGATTTCCATATACTCTATTCATTGTACTTAATGCAAGGAGACTCTTGCCAGATTTAGGAGTATTATTGAACACCATAGTTGGAAATGAGGTCACTTCCTGAAGTTAAGGCGTACACCTTGTGCCTATTTTAGTAGTGATTATTTTTCCAACTTTCTCCTTTATTTTAAGCACTTGTTGCAGTTTTCAATCAATCTGCTTTAGCACAAATGGCCAGGCATTTATGTAAGAGATCTGTATGATATTTCACAGTGATATAAGACCTGCTGTAACTCCCACTGGGACAAAGTGTTACTGTAACCCTTCAGTTCAAGTTATTTAACTGAGTCATGCACAGCTTCATTCTATCACTGTCCACCAGTGCAGTGCCCACTGGCAATAAAAAAACTTTCCAAATACAGAATCAAACCACCCCATGTGCTCCTTATGCAGGTCATGTGGCTCAACTGGTTGCGTGTTGGCCACAGGGTCAGAAAGTCTTGGTTATGAAGCCTGGCTGGGTGACTCAATCTTTCATCCTGAGTTGGATAAAGTGAGGATGATGTCTTAGCGTGTGAGGAGAAACAGAACAGTGCAAGGACTGAGCAATGTTTTGTCACCTGGTTGGCTGGTTTGTAATGGAAACAGGGATTAACACCACAGCTAGTATTCTGAATAAACGCTGCCTCTGTACCCTGTAAGCTGCGTGGCCAAGCGACCACGCAGGCGAGCAGCGCTCCAGGAAACCTGCGCAGCTGGCTTGCCGACTTTTCAATGTAAAAACCGTGCAGGCGCGGTATTTTGAATGGCCTGCGCAGCCCCTTAAAAGGGCCACGCAGGGCCAAAAGAAATTACAGGGAATGGGCAGTCTTTCTCTGTTCATACTGTAAAGAGTAACACTGAAGAGCAAAGCTCCGAGCTGCAGTTACTTTGAACCTTGAGAGTTTTGCATGTTTTTGAAATTGCTCCAAGATATCTTTCCCCCCTCACCCCCACACCCTCCAGTGTTCTCCACTTTTCTTCCCAATTTCCTAAAGATGCTGGGGTACTGTTCCACTGATGCCAGCCACCTCCACTACCTCACCCAAATGACACCTGGGAGCACCAAACCAATCGTAGTGTCCATGCCACTCAGCCAGCAGAGTTAGCTGATCTCTACTGGCTCAGTGACATCGACACAACAATGGATCTCAATGCTCCTTGGTTAGGGAGGGAAGGAAAAAAATCTGCCAGGGTTCCTGCTCTTGATTGCTCCCCGGTGATTGCTGGAAAGCGCATGTGTACCATTGCTGGATAAGGGCAAGATTAGGTTTTGCTGTGATGCCCCATGATATAATGGCCTGCCAAGACTTGTGCCCTGAAATTCTTGAGGGACCACTCTGCTGCCACAATGATAGTGGAGAGGAACCCCCAGCCATCCTAGCCAGAAGCTGTTGACCTTGCCCCAAAATTGCAGGGACGGGGTCATTTGCCTGGCTGGGACTGGTGCTTCAGGGCGCCTGACCTGATATGCCCTTGGAAGGCCGACAGCCTCGGTGCCATGAAGGCCTTCTTTGCCAAAGACAAAACTTAAAAAAAACTCTTCAGCGTACTTTAGTGTAGCAAAGGTTTTGGGCCTTTCTAAAGGCCTCAATGGGATCAATGCTGTCAGATAGCATGAGTTATGTTGAAGCCAACCAAGGGTATAATGGACAGAACTGCTAGGGAAACCTGGAATTACCCCCCAGACATGCCCCCTTGACATGAGGGACGGAGCAGGCAGAAGATCTGCCCAAGCCAACCCCTCCATCGAAACTTAAAGTGGCAGTGTGAACAGGTGGAATCCTTAGTATAACTGGCTTCCACCCCAAGTCCCTTCCCCACTCCCTGGGCAGAACTCTTTCTTTACAGTTCTCTCACCTCATGAATTTCATGGCCTTACTGTCTAGGCTTACACATGAACAATGACTATTTTGGCAAGGTACTGCAGCCATATTCTGTTTTGGTCTGAGCAGATGTCCACATGCATTCATTTTCCAGTAGAGTTCAGTAGATAGCGATTCACAGCAAGAACCACTTTAGCTAGGATTGCTTAAACCAGACCACAGAGATCATCGTTGGCTAGTGTATTTGCCGTAATTTTAACATTACACAAAACCCCCTAGTGTACATAGACAAAATGGTATTGTTTCTTCAGTGCTCCTTGCAAACCAGTTTTGATGATTTGTTAGGTAAGGATATAATGGGATATGGAGCAAAGGAGTTGTAAATGGAGTTACAAAGGAAGAAAGGAAGCTAGGAACAGCAGTAAACCAGTCAGCCCTTGACCAATTCAATTAGATCATGGCTGATCTGTACCTTAACTCCATTTACCCACCTTTTCTCCATATCCCTTGATACCCTTACCTAACAAAAATCAATCAATCTCAGTCTTGAAATTTTCAATCAACCTTGTGGAGAAAGTTCCAGATTTCCACTATCCTTTGTGTGAAGAAGTGCTTCCTGATTTCACTTCTAAATGACCAGTTCTCATTTTAAGAATATAATTGGGATTATGGAGACATGGCTCCAGGGTGACCAAGGCTGGGAATTCAACATCCAGGGGTATTCAATATTCAGGAAGGACAGACAAAAAGGAAAAGGAGGTGGGGTAGCATTGCTGGTTAAAGAGGAGATTAACACAATAGTAAGGAAGGATATTAGCTCTGATGATGTGGAATCTGTATGGGTAGAGCTGAGAAATACCATGGGGCAGAAAACGTTAGTGGGAGTTGTATACAGACCCCAAACAGTAATGCTGAGGTTGGGGATGGCATTAAACAGGAAATTAGAGATGCGTGCAATAAGGGCACAGCAGTTATCATGGGTGACTTTAATCTACATATAGATTGGGCTAACCAAATTAGTAACAATACTGTGGAGGAGGAATTCCTAGAGTGTATACGGGTTGGTTTCCTGGACCAATATGTCGAGGAACCAACTAAAGATCAGGCCATCTTAGACTGGGTATTATGTAATGAGAAAGGATTAATTAGCAATCTTGTTGTGCGAGGCCCCTTGGGGAGGAGCGATCATAATATGATAGAATTCTTCATTAAGATGGAGAGTGAAGTAGTTGACTCAGAGACTAGGGTCCTGAATTTAAATAAAGGAAACTACGATGGTATGAGGCGCGAGTTGGCTAAGGTGGATTGGGGAGCATTACTTAAAGGGTTGATGGTGGATAGGCAATGGCAAACATTTAAAGATCGCATGGATGAACTACAGAATTTGTTCATCCCTGCTTGGCATAAAAATAAAACAAAAAAGGTGACTCAACCGTGGCTAACAAGGGAAATTAGGGATAGCATAAGATCCAAGGAGAGGACATATAAATTGGCCAGAAAAAGCAGCAAACCTGAGGATTGGGAGCAGTTTAGGATTCAGCAAAGGAGGACAAAGGGATTACAGTAATTAAGAGGGGGAAAATAGAATATGAGAGTAAGCTTGCAGGGAACATAAAAACTGACTGTAAAAGCTTCTATAGATATGTGAAGAGAAAAAGATTGGTGAAGTCAAGCGTAGGTCCCTTGAGTCAGAATTAGGGGAATTTATAATGGGGAACAAAGAAATGGCTGACGAATTAAATACATACTTTGGTCCTGTCTTCACAAAAGAGGACACAAATAAACTCCCAGAGATGTTGGGGAACATAGGGTCTAATGAGAGGGAGGAATTGAATGAAATCACTATTTGTAGGGAAATGGTGTTAGGGAAATTGATGGGATTGAAGGCCGATAAATCCCCAGGGCCTGATAATCTACATTCTAGGGTACTTAAGGAAGTGGCCCTAGAAATAATAGATGCATTGCTGGTCATCTTTCAAAATTCTATAGACTCTGGAACAGTTCCCATGGATTGGAGGGTAGCTAATGTAACCCCACTATTTAAAAAAGGTGGTAGAGAAAAAACAGGGAATTATAGACCGGTAAGCCTGACATCAGTAGTGGGCAAAATGCTAGAGTCCATTATAAAAGATGTAATAGCAGAGCACTTGGAAAACACTGACAGGATCAGACAAAGTCAACATGGATTTACAAAAGGGAAATCATGCCTGACTAATCTACTGGAATTTTTTGAGGATGTAACTGGTAGAATAGATAAGGGAGAAACAGTGGATGTGGTGTATTTGGACTTTCAGAAGGCTTTCGATAAGGTACCGCATAAGAGATTAGCGTGCAAAGTTAAAGCACATGGGATTGGGGGTGAGGTACTGATTTGGATAGAGAACTGGTTGGCAGACAGTAAGCAAAGAGTTGGAATAAACGGGTCTTTTTCCGAGTGGCAGGCAGTGACGAGTGGGGTAACACAGGGATCGGTGCTAGGACCCCAGCTATTCACAATATATATTAATGATCTAGACGAGGGAACTAGATGTAATATCTCTAAGTTTGCAGATGACACAAAGCTGGGTGGGCGTGTGTGCTGTGAGCAGGATGCAGAGAAACTCCAGTATGATTTGGACAGGTTGGGTGATTGGGCAGATGCACGGCAGATGCAGTATAATGTGGATAAATGCGAGGTTATCCACTTTGGTGGCAAAAACAGGAAGGCAGATTATTATCTGAATGGCAATAGATTGGGAAAAGGGGAAGTGCAACGAGATCTGGGAGTCCTTGTGCACCAGTCGCTGAAGGTAAGCATGCAGGTGCAGCAGGCGGTTAAGAAGGCAAATGGTATGTTGGCCTTCATAGCGAGAGGATTCGAGTACAGGAGCAAGGATGTCTTGCTGCAGTTGTACAAGGCCTTGGTGAGACCACACCTTGAGTATTGTGTGCAGTTTTGGTCGCCTTATCTGAGGAAGGATGTTCTTGCCATGGAGGGAGTGGGGCGAAGATTTACCAGACTGATACCTGGGATGGCAGGAATGACATATGAAGAGAGATTGGGTCGATTAGGCTTATATTCGCTAGAGTTTCGAAGAATGAGAGGGGATCTCATTGAAACTTATAAAATTCTAACAGGACTAGACAGGCTAGATGCAGGAAGGATGTTCCCGATGGCGGGGGAGTCCAGAACCAGGGGTTACAGTCTAAGGATAAGGGGTAAGCCATTTAGGACTGAGATGAGGAGGAATTTCTTCACCCAGAGAGTGGTGAACCTGTGGAATTCTCTATCACAGAAGGCAGTTGAGGCCAATTCATTAAATATATTCAAGAAGGAGATAGATATATTTCTTAAGGCTAAAGGGATCAAGGGATATGGGGAGAAAGCAGGGACAGGGTACTGAATTTGGATGATCAGCCATGATCTCATTAAATGGCGGAGCAGGCTCGAGGGGCCGAATGGCTTACTCCTGCTCCTATCTTCTATGCTTCTATGCTCCCTTGTTTTGGATTCCCCCACCAGAGGAAATAGTTTCTCTGTATCTACCCTATCAAATCTTTTTATTATTTTAAACACCTCAATTAGATCACCCCTCAGTCTTCTAAACTCAAGGGAATACAAGCCAAGTTTATGTAATCTGTAATAAAAACAGAAAATGCTGGAGAAACTCAGCAGGTCAGGCAGCATTTGTGAAGAGAGAAACAGAGTTAACGTTTCAGATTGATGACCTTTCGTCAGAACTGGAAAAAAGCAGGAAATGGAACAGATTTTTAAGCAAGTGTAGAGGCTGGGAAAGGGGGGAGCGGATGAAAGAACAAAAGGGAAGGTCTGTGATAGGATAGAAGGCAGAAGAGGTTAAGAGACATTAAGAGATATTCAAGGCAAAAGGAGATGGTAATGGGACAGGTTAAGAAACAAAGGATGGCTCTAGATGAAGTGTAAATTGCGCTGGCAGAATGAAAGACAGCTGCCGTGTGGGAGAGAAGAAAAAAAGACAGACAAAGAGTGTGGATAAAAAATATATATATATAGGATAGGGGCCGAGGTTATGATCTGAAATTGTTGAACTCTATGTTGAGTCCAGAAGGCTGTAAAGTGCCTAATCGAAAGATGAGGTGCTGTTCCTCGAGCTTACACTGAGCTTCCGTGGAACAATGCAAGAGGCCGAGGACAGTGAGGTCTGAGTGGGAGTGGAGCGGTGAATTAAAGTGACAGGCGACCGGAAGCTCAGGGTCCCCCTTACGGACTGAACGGAGGTGTTCCGCAAAGCGGTCACCCAATCAGTTCTGTAATCTGTTCTCATAATTTAATCTTTTAAGCCTCGGTATCATTCTGGTGAATTTGTGTTGTATCTCTTCCAAGGCCAATTCTGTGGTTTTGTGGCCAAAACTGCATGCAATACTCCAGATAAGGTCTGACCAAGGCTCTAGACAACTGAAGCATAACTTCCTCCCCTTTGTAATCCAGACCCCTTGAGATAAAGGCTAACGTTCCAATAGCCTTTTTGATTACTTATGTTCCTTTGCACTAGTTTTCAGTGATTTGTGTACAGAGACACCCAAATTCCTTTACTCCTCCATAGTTCCTACTCTCCCACCATTAAGAAAATATTCTGATTTGTCTTCCTTGGAGCCAAAGTGAATGACCTCATACTTCCCCACATTGAACTTCACCTGTCATAGTTTTTCCCACTCACTTAGTCTATCTATGTCCCTTTGTAACTTCCTGCTTCCATTGAGGTACATGCCAGCCTTCTAATAGAATGGCTGAAGAGGCTCGAGGGGTTGAATGGCCTACTCCTGTTCCTATCTTCCCATTCTCAGGTTCAATTCCAAGTTAGTCGATCTCAGCCAGGATAGCAGTTGGGATGCTACTGTTTGTCCCAGTACTCCGGGCTAGGCAAGGGAACATTGGCCAGCATTCTTTCAGCACCTAAATTTTTACTTGTAATTGTATTGTGCAGTGACATGATGTCCCAAAGTGCTATGATGCAAGTTAAACCCAATCAATCTCAGGTTAAACCGCGTAGGAGCATAAATATGTGCTAAACTACCTAATAGCAAATACATCTTTCCTTGCATCAGCGGATCATATACAGTAACTCTGCTGTATAATGCTGGAAGTGTGTGTGGATGAAGAACATAACATAAGAACATAAGAAATAAGAGCAAGAATAGGCCATTCAGCCCTTCGAGCCTGCTTTGCCATTCAATAAGATCATGGCTCTTGTACCTCAACTCCACCTTCCCGCATTATCCCATATGTCATGGTTCCCTTGGTATCCAAAAAACCTATTGATCTCTGTCTTGATTATACTCAACGACTGAGCATTCACTGCCCTCTGGGGTAGAGAATGCCAAAGATTCACAACCCTTTTAGTGAAGAAATTTCTCCTCATCTCAGTCCTAAATGGCCATCCCCTTATTCTTAACTGTGGCCCCTAGTTCTAGACATCCCAGCCAGGGGAAACAACCTCCCAGCATCTACCCTGTCAAGCCCCTTAAGAATTTTTGACGTTTCAATGAGATCACCTCTCATTCTTCTAAACTCTAGGGGATATAGGCCTAGTCTACTCAATATCTTCTCATGACCATCTCCCATCCCAGGAATCAGTCTAGTGAACCTTCATTGCACTCCCTCTAAGGCAAGTATATCCTTCCTTAGATAAGGAGACCAAAATTGTACACATTACATAAGAACATAAGAACATAAGACGTAGGAGCAGGAGTAGGTCATTTGGCCCCTCGAGCCTGCTCTGCCATTCAATAAGATCATGGCTGATCTGATCTTGGCCTCAACTCTGCTTTCCCGCCCGATCCCCATAACCCTTGATTCCCTTATCATTCAAAAATCTGTCTATCTCCACCTTAAATATATTCAATGACCCAGCCTCCACAGCTCTCTGGGGAAGGGAATTCCAAAGATTCACGACCCTCTGAGAGAAGAAATTCCTCCTCATTTTCGATTTAAAAGGGTGCCCCCTTATTCTGAAATTATGCCCCCTAGCTCTAGTTTCCCCACGAGGGGAAACATCCTCTTTGCATCTACCCTGTCAAACCCCTTCAGAATCTTATATGCTTCAATAAGATCCCCTCTCATTCTTCTAAACTCCAATGAGTATAGGCCCAACCTGATCAACCTTTCTTCATAAGACAACCCCTTCATCTCCGGAATCAACCTCGTGAACCTTCTCTGAACTGCCTCCAATGCAAGTATATCCTTCCTTAAATAAGGAGACCAAAACTGTACGCAGTACTCCAGGTGTGGTCTCACCAATGCCCTGTATAGTTGTAACAGGACTTCCCTACTTTTGTACTCCATTCCCTTTGCAATAAAGGCCAACACTCCATTTGCCTTCCTAATTACTTGCTGTACCTGCATGCTAACTTTTTGTGATTCATGTACAAGGGCCCCCAGATCCCTCTGTACCTCAGCATTTTGTAATCACTCCGCATTTAAATAATAATTTGCATTTTTATTTTTCCTACCAAAGTATTTTTCCACATTAAACTCCATCTGCCAGATTTTTGCCCACTCACTTAGCCTATCTATATCCCTTTGGAGATTCTTTGCGTCCTCCAGGTGTGGTCTCACCAAGGCCCTATATATTTGCAGTAAGACTTAAGAACATAAGAATTAGGAGCAGGAGTAGGCCATACGGTCCTTCGAGTCTGCTCTGCCATTCAATAAGATCATGGCTGATCTTCGACTTCAACTCCACTTTTCCGCCCAATCCCCATATCCCTTGATTCTCCTAGAGTCCAAAAATCTATCTATCTCAGCCTTGAATATACTCAACGACGCAGCTTCTACAGCCCTTTGGGGTAGAGAATTCCAAAGATTCACAACCCTTCTTTACTCTTATACTCCAATTCTTTTGCAATAAAGGCTAACATACCATTTGCTTTCCTAATTGCTTGCTGTAACTGCATGTTAACTATCAGTGATTCGTGTACAAGGACACCCAGGTCTCTCTGACTACCAACATTTCCCAATCTCTCACCATTTAAAAAATATTCTGCTTTTCTATTTTTCCTACCAAAGTGAATAACTTCACACTTCTCCACATTATATTCCACCTGCCATGTTCTTGCCCACTCAGTTAACCCATCTATATCCCTTTGCAGCCTTTTTGCATCCTCCTCACAACTTACTTTCCCACATAGCTTTGAAGGGTGAGGCCAGGATAAGGCTTTTTTCAAATTTGTTCTTGGGATGTGGGCAATACTGGCAAAGCAACATTTATTGTCCATCCCTAGTTGAGGGCATTACAACTCAACCACACAGTAGACTTGGGGGGAGAAATTCGGTATCGCCCCGTTTGGGGCGCAATTATCGGCTGGGCGCAAAGTTTAGTGCCTCGTGCTAATTATCGCCTCCGACTGCAAACTTGGCTTCTATCGCCCCGGAGGTGATTGGAGCGCTAAATCAGGCACTACACACCTCTCTTAAGGCGCTAACGCCGAGTAGCAAGCCGCTACCTCAGAGTGCTGGCGAAGCTCAGGTATTGTCAGTTAGCAATGGAACACAGACACACTGGCGCCGTCCAGTTCTTAAAGGGAAGGGTCGCTCTTGCTCTCCATCCACACCCTGCTCATTGCAGCCTTGAATCTTGGTGTGGACAGACCTGTACATCAATTCTGCTGGAAAGAACAATGGAGAGGCCCAGGGAAAGAGCTCAGAGTGCAGCCCCCGTAGTCTCTTCTAAATCGATGCAAGGAAGGTCAAATCAAAATGAACCTGCAAAGTGCTGCTCAGTACCCAAAACTCCTTCACACAGCGTTGGATCTCTCCAGAAGTCTCTCTCTCTCTCTCAGAATGTGTGGTGCAAAAATGTCGCTGACAAAAAAAGGCAGGAAGTGGTCGCCTTTAAATAGCAACCCCCCAGTCCCTTCCCGACTGCAAAACGTTCCTCTCTACCTGTCGTTGCTAGCGGCAGGCGGAAAGGCAGGGGGCGCCACTCAATATCCGGTCCGAGGCGCTACCGGGGCGTTGCACGCTCGAATGACATCACGATCTGCGGGCGCAGGAGATCGTGGCGGTAGTGTTTAGCGCCGCCGCAAAATGTCTGGTCAATTTCACGAGCGGCGCAAACATCGCCACACCCGGGTGCTAGTTGCTTTGCGCCCCGTTAGCGCCCTCTTAGGGCGCTAACGGGAGGCGCTAATCAACCGAACTTTTCCCCCTTGGAGTCTCAAGTAGGCCTGATCCTTCCCTGAAGGACATTTGTGGAACAGTTGGGTTTTAACAACAATCTGGTAGCCCAGAACTTATGTATTGAATCCAATTTCACAATTTGTCAGGGTAACCTTTGGGTTTCTAGTCCCCAGTATCATAACCAGTAGGCCACCTTATCCAGACCTCTGCTGTGACATCTTCCATGGTGGAATAGATTGCGGACACTCACTGTCAAGGCTACAACATGAAGAATGGGCACTTTGAACTGTAATGCATGGAACCCTATCGCAGAAAGTGAGTCAACACCTTCAGGATGGGAGGGGAGCGAGTAAACTGGAGGAGAAAGAATGGTGAAAGGGTTTGTTTGCCAGCAGAAGGCATTATGAAAAGTAATTTTAAGACAAGAGGTTGAAAGTGTTCACATTAGTGTATCTAATGGATCTTACTGAGTTCATTTCAGGGATTATCTTAGAGTTACTGTGAAATTCCGTGCATAACCTGAACTTCAACCTGGGAGTGCAATATCTACATTGATTTTTATGCTAGCTAGGAGTCTGGAATTTAAATTAGAAGATTGGAGAAAATGTTCATTTTTAAATTTGTTTTTACTTTACAGATGAAATACTAGAAATTAACTCTTGCTTGAAATGAGATATTGGAGAGCCCTGTGTATTGAATGTTTGTAAGTACATTTATTGATTAATGCACTAGAAGTGGCCATATGGGATTCTTTAGAGGTTGTGATGTATCCGAGGATATTATAATGAGGAGCTTGCCTATATTCAGCTCTGTTTAGCTGCAACCCACATTTTCAGCTGTTTTGCATGAACAATTTCCAGTCTAAACAGTGTACTTATTTACTCTGCTTTTACAGAAAGCGTCTGTCTCCTGACAGCAGTTGAAAGACAGCTGCTGATCAATGGAGACCCTTAGTGAAGTTAACCTGTTAACCTGATAATGTCCAGTATAAGAAGTGTATGTGGGAGAATTCTGGGCAAGTTGCTACTTTAATACAGAGACTAATGGATACTCGGGAGTGTTTGCATGTGAGCATTCTGATCAAAGAATTCAGATGATGTTATAAAGCATGAGAGGCAATCTCAACCAGGTTATAAGTACAAGATTAAATTCTGCTGCCGGGCATTGCCAGCGAGAAGGGACACTTGCAGGAAGTGCAATTCTGGAAACCGAGGACCTGCAGCCTGTGATTTTCTGTGTATTCATTTTAATGGAAGAAAAATGAGTGGGTGCGGGTCCACGATTCCCCGTCTTGTGTTCTCTGTGAGCGCTCCTCCTTATTAGAAGCACCTATTGCAAAATTAGCCCTTAGATTGTAGTCCTGAAAGTCCAACCCAGCGGGGTTCTCTGAGGTCAGGAAGCCTGCATTTGAAAAGGTAAAATGGGACTAATCCTTTTTTCTGCCTGTTAACTACCTGTTAACAGGCAGTTAAAAGGATTTAATCCCTTTTCCGCCTCGAGGAGACGGAACCCGGGGCAGGAGGGCTTCCCGCCTCCTGGCAAAAGGGCACGGAGGCGGGATGGGGGCGGGTTTGCCAGCCGCCCCCACATTCTGCAACTTTACCGGCAGTCCCGCCTCCATACCCGCCTCCTCGGGGCTGAGAAAATCCAGCCCATAATGTGGCATTGCAAAGTGGCTTTCATGCTTTCAGCAGCACAAATCCAAGTGATGCCAACAATAGCTGAAATAGTCCTGTTTGTGTAGTTGCTGAGTCCCAATTTAAGTCAACTTCTGAAGATTCACTTTCTTCAATGTATGTACATCAATATTTGCATTTTTATGGCGCCTTTAATGTAGAAAAAATCCCATGGTGCTTTACAGAAGGGGAAGAAAATAAATAAAGAGATCAACACAAAACCATGGAGGATGAATTAGGAGACTTGGCCAAAAGCCTGGTTAAAAAGATGGATTCTGAAGATGATGTTAAAGGTGGAGAGATGAATAAATTTGAGAAGAGATTTCCAGAAACTAGAGCCAAGGCAACTGAAGATCTTGCCACCAATGGTGTGGCTAAGGGTGGGCGGTATGCACAAAATACCAGGGATGGAAGATGGCAGGGTATGGGAGGGGATATAAGGCTGGAAAAGGTGCAGAAATAGGGTGAGTTGAGGCCATGTAGGCATTTGAAGACGAGGACGAGTATGTTAAATTGAATGTATTGCGGGGCAGGGAGCCAATGTAGGTCAGAGAGGACAAGGGTAATGGGTGAGTGGAATTTAGTCCAGGACAGTATACAGGCAGCTGGGTTTTGGACAAGATGGATTTATGGAGGGTGGAGACTGGGAGGCCGGCAAGGAGGACTGGAGACAAAAGTGTGGGCAAGGGTTTCAAAAGTGGTGAGGCCGAGGTAGGCACGGATATACGCAATGTTGCAGAGATGGAGTTAGCTGTCTTGGTTGATGCATAGGATGTGGGGCTTGAAGTTCAGCTATGGCTCGTACAGGACACCTATGTTTTGCATGGCACAGTTCAGCCTGTGAGTATAGATCATCAACAAAATGGATGCATACTCTGCCGTTAGACTGATAGGAATCTATCACAGTAGGAGAAGTGATTTGTTGCAGCAATTGATTCATTATTGCTAAGATCCACCCACAAATTGCCATTTTCACAGCCTCAGGAACCTTATCTAGAAAATCTATGGGACGTTTCCAGGCCCAGACTCGACGCAGCACAGGCAGAGCACACCCTAACCGAGAGGCCCGAGACTGGCCAGAACTGAGCCTGAAGCCTCATTAACATTGTATGCATGAACTGCTGCTGCTGTCACACCTCCACAGGCAGCTCACGCATTTGAGGAGTTCAAATGTCAGGCCTCACCAGCAGCAGCCCAAAGTTAAGTCTCGGGAGGCAGGTTGGGCGGGGGGAGCCCATCACCATGAGTGTATCTGGAAACAGCAACACAACTCAAGAGCAAGAAAGCAGCTCTACAGACGCCTGAAGTCCGAGGTCCGACAAAAAACTCGCAACCTAAAGAACAGATGGTGGGTGGAGAAAGTGCAGGAGATCCAGCAGCTAGCCGACAACCACGACGTGCGTGGATTCTTTAGCGCAGTCAAGACCTCCTACGGCCCAAGCACCAAAGGTCCTACCCCACTGTGGGCCAAGAACGGAGAGGTATTCATCAAAGACAAGGAGGCAGTCAGTGCCCGCTGGAAGGAGCACTTCGAAGATCTCCTTAACCGAAACTCTGTCTTCGACACGAGTGTCCTCAACTCCATCCCGCAGCAAGCTACCCGCCACCATCTCAGCACAACCCCAGCCCGGCATGAGGTTGAAAAGGCCATCCGACAGCTGAAGAACAACAAGGCCTCATGAGCAGATGGAATCCCTGCCGAGGCGCTAAAGCATGGCGGAGAAGCACTACTGGCGTGAATTCATGAACTAATTTCTCTTATCTGGAAGGAGGAGAGCATGCCAGGGGATCTCAGAGACGCCGTAATTGTGACCATCTTCAAGAAAGGTGACAAGTCCGATTGCGGTAATTACAGAGGAGTTTCCCTGCTGTATGCCACAGGGAAAGTCATCGCAAGAATCCTCCTCAATCGCCTTCTCCCAGTGGCTGAAGAGCTCTTCCCAGAATCGATTCCGCCCACTAAGGGGCACAATGGACATGATCTTACCACGCGCCAATTACAAGAGAAATGCAGGGAACAACGCCAACCGCTGTACATGGCCTTCTTTGACCTCACAAAGGCCTTTGACACTGTCAACCGTGAGGGATTATGGAGTGTCCTCCTCAAATTCGGCTGACCTCAAAAGTTTGTCACCATCCTCCGCCTGCTTCACGACGACATGCAAGCCGTGATCCTGACCAACGGATCCACCACAGACCCAATTCATGTACGGACCGAGGTCAAGCAAGGCTGTGTCATCGCACCAACACTCTTCTCGATCTTCCTTGCTGCAATGCTCCATCTCACCCTCAGTAAGCTCCCCGCTGGAGTGGAGCTAATTTACAGAACAAACGGGAAACTGTTCAACCTCCGTCGCTTCCAGTCCAGATCCAAGGTCGTCCCTTCCTCTGTCGTCGAATTACAGTATGCAGACGACGCTTGCGTCTGCGCACACTCGGAGGTCGAACTCCAAACCATCGTTAACACCTTCACCGAAGTGTACGAGAGCATGGGCCTTACACTAAACATCCGTAAGACAAAGGTTCTCTACCAACCTGCCCCCACCACACAGTACTGCCCCCCAATTATCAAAATCCACGACAAGGCCTTGGACAACGTGGACCACTTTCCATACCTCAGGAGCCTACTGTCAACAAGGGCAGACGTCGATGACGAAGTCCAACACCGCCTTCAGTGTGCCAGTGCAGCCTTCGGTCGCCTGAGGAAGAGAGTGTTTGAAGACCAGGACCTCAAACCCAGCACCAAGCTCATGGTCTACAGAGCAGTAGTAATACCCGCCCTCCTGTATGCCTCAGAGACATGGACCATGTACAGCAGGCACCTCAAAGCACTGGAGAGGTACCACCAACGCTGCCTCCGCAAGATCCTGCAAATGCATTGGCAGGATAGGCGCACCAACGTCAGTGTTCTCGCTCAGGCCAACATCCCCAGCATCGATGCTTTGACCACGCTCGATCAGCTCCGATGGAGGGGTCGCATCGTCCGCATGCCCGATACGAGACTCCCAAAACAAGCGCTCTACTCGGAACTCCGATA
Source organism: Squalus acanthias (assembly GCA_030390025.1). Taxonomy (NCBI): domain Eukaryota; kingdom Metazoa; phylum Chordata; class Chondrichthyes; order Squaliformes; family Squalidae; genus Squalus; species Squalus acanthias. Next base: position 61,136,062 of record CM059436.1, on the reverse strand, counting down.
CGGCAAGAGAGCCCCAGGTGGGCAGAGGAAATGCTTCAAGGACACCCTCAAAGCCTCCTTGAAAAAGTGCAACATCCCCACCGACACCTGGGAATCCCTGGCCCAAGACTGCACAAAGTGGAGGAGAAGCATCCGGGAAGGGGTCGAATACCTCGAGTCTCTTCGCCGGGAGCAAGCGAAAGCCAAGAGCAAACAGCGGAAGGAGCGCACGTCAACCCAAGCACCCCACTCACCCGCCCCTTCAATCATCGTCTGCCCCACCTGTGACAGAGACTGTGGGCTCGATTTTGTCAATGGGGACGTGATGGAGGCGGGACTCCCACTTTTTGGGTTGTAGTCCCGCCTCCATCGATTTGTGGCCAACCCACGCTACTTTCTCTTGATTGACCTTGTTAAGCCCGCCCAGCGGGCTCAGCAGGCCAATTAAGGGACACCTGGATACTGGTGACGTCAGCGATTAACATTTCATCTGTCAAGAGCTTTTGACAGATGAAATATCAGCGTTTGACAGCTCTGTGAAGCTGTCAAACACTGACAATCTGTCTTCTAACTTGAGTCCTTCTATTCAGACTCAGTTAGAGAGCTCTCCAGACCAGAAAGCAGAGGCTGCAGCTTTTGACAGCTCAGCGGCCATTCTGCTTTCTGTGCCGGTGAGCTGAGGGACTCCCGAGAACTGAAGGGAGGAAGCCTGGACGAGAAAGTAAAGGTAAGTAAAACTTATTAAAACACTTTACACACACCAACCATACTTACCACTGCACTCATGCACCCATCACTCACCTGTACACCGGACATCTCAACCCCTCCAAGCCCTGCAGACCGACGGTCCGACTCGCTAACTTGCCGTGGTTTGGAGCCGTCGGGCAGCCCACACTTCAGGGCTAAAAATAGGGATTAGCCAAAAAACTGCCTGTTAACTACCTGTTAACAGGCAGTTAATTGGCACTAATCCCCTTCCCGCCTCAGGGAGGCGGCTCCCAGCACAGGTCGGGAACCCACCTCCTGGGACATTGGCATGGAGGCGGGTTGGGGGCGGGATGGGTACGTGCCCCCGAATCTGCAATTTTCCCACCACTCCCGCCTCCAAACCCGCCTCCACGGGGCTTGGAAATTCGAGCCCTGTAGGTCCCGCATTGGACTCATCAGTCACCTGAGAACTCATTTTTAATGTGGAAGCAAGTCATCTTCGGTTCTGAGGGACTGCCTAAGAAGAAGAAGAAGAGATTCTTGAAACCTTACCTTTAGTTGCCAGCCACTCAAGAATCCTGAGCGTGGCAGGCTCATCACAGTTGAATATCTGAAAAGGGACCTAAAGCAGCCACTAGTCCTTCATTTACATATTTAAAAGGCCTAATGCCTGTTCTAGGCGGTCACCAGGGACGTCTAAAAACTACCCAATCCAATTTCAGGTCAGGCATTCTTCAAGCAGCCTTTGGCATTGGATGTTAGTTCATGAAATTGGGCCTCGCTGCACCCATTGTACACCCGTAAAGTTAGTGCCACGAAATCCAATTTCTACCCAATAGTAACAAAAAAAAACTTGAAAAACAAGTCACACACATCAGTTGCTTTATATTTACATTTTATTTAAATTATAACCGAACACACAAAAGTACTGTCTGCTTGTGCTGCATGGCAGAGATTCTTGGTGTAGGTGCACAGATGGACCTTGGTTCCAACTGCTATTTGTTTTTATTTTGTTTTTTTTGTGAAGGCTGAGGTACAACAGACAATGGGCCTGTTATTTACCAAGGTCAATCTTGGAACAGGGAGGAGGAGTTATGGTCGGGAAACCCAGAAGTGCGGGTTTTATGTTTTTTTGCCAGGTTTCCCTCCCAACAGCCAGCCTGACTGATAAGCTGGCTGTCTGCCTGTGCGGCGGGAAAGGCCACAGGTAGGTTTAGTAGTGCAGGGGGTGGAGATCACGGGCGGGCGGGGTGCGAAGTGATGGGGGGAACGGGGAGATCGTGAAGTTGGGGTGAGCGGAGACTTCATGGGGAGGTTGGTGATCACAGGGGAATCGGGGGGGAGATCATGGAGGTGGGGGGTCAGACAGATCACCAGGTAGCGGGGTGGGGAGGTGGGGGTGGGTGGTTTACAGGGCTAGCTTGTTGGGCCTGGAACAAACACTCCTGCTCCTCCTGGCCCACAAGCAGTGCTGTAAAGGCACTCACCTTATGGATCCAGCCCTGCTCGCCTCCTTTTACCTACCAGGTTTCCTGATGCCTGGGAAATCTGGCCAACATGAGTTAAATCTAGAAAGCTTGTTAAATTGGAGGCGCACAGCCTCCTTAAATGGTTTCAACGACTGACCCGCCTCCTGAGAGCGGATTGGTCGCCCGTCCCTCCACCCACCTCCGTTCAAACCAGAAGTGGGCGGGTTTGAGGCAGGTTGGATTCGAATTTGAAATTTTTATCATTTGAACTTCTTACCCGACCCAAACGCGAATCTGAAAGTGAGATCACAGAATCCCCACAGTGCAGATAGAGGCCATTTCGGCCCATCAAGCCTGCACCGACACATATCCCACCCTATCCCCGTAACCCCACATATTTAATCCCCCCTACCACTAAGGGTCAATTTATCATAGCCAAATCAACCTAACCCGCACATCTTTGGACTGTGGGAGGAAACCGGAGCACCCGGAGGAAACCCACGCAGATACGGGGAGAATGTGCAAACGCCACACAGACAGTCACGCGAGGCCGGATTCGAACCCGGGTCCCTGGCGCTGTGAGGTAACAGTGCTAACCACTATGCCACCGTGTTGCCCGTGATGTAGAGGTGAGTGATGGGTGCAAGTGTGGTGTGGTAAGTATGTAAGGTGAGTGCTGAGTGTTATAAAATGCCCACTTACCTTTGTTTCTGCCTACAACCTTCAGCCGTGGTGGATCCGGAGTCCCGGCATCTTCATTATAGATTTCACAGACTGGCTGTTGGATCCTCCGAAACAACAGCCAGGTGATTTCTGCAAAGTAAAAAGGTTTGATGAGTCCTAAACACAAGGACTCATCAAACTACACAGAATGTCAGTGTTTGACTGCTTCACAGAGCTGTCAAACGATGACATTTCTTCTTTCAAGAAATCTTGACAGATGACATGTCAGATGTTGACGTGCTCTGTCAGTGACTTCCCCCTAATTGGCCTGCTGAGCCCGCTGGGCGGGCTTAACAAGGTCAATCAGGGGAAAATCCCGCTGGTTGGCCAGAGGCTGATGGAGGTGGGACACAGACCCGGCAAGCAGCAGTCCCGCCTCCATCACGTCTCCATTGAGAAAATCCAGCCCTCTGTGTCTACCTGAAAGAGGACAAGAGAGTGCCAGTTAAATCTGTCACAGGACAAGAGAGTGCCAGTTCAAACTGAAATGGGAGAGAGAGGCCTCTGGGCCTTGGGACAGAGTTGAGTGCTGGTACTGTGATTTCGGGCATCTCCCTCCAGAATGTCCGTTCACTTGTGAACAAGGCCCTTGCCATCCATGAGCTTATTGTGGATGACTGCATCAACATCATGGCCTTAAAGGAAACCTGGCTGAGGGGTGATGATGACACCTTCCCCCTTAATGAAGCTTCCCCGCCTGGCTATACCTTCCACCACTTGCCTCGCCCAAACTGCCATGGTTGCGGTGTAGCCCTTATCACCAAATCACACCTTCGTCTGTCCCTCTACTCCTTTGGCACATTCTTCTCCTTTGTTCGATCCCTCTTGACACTCATTTAAAATCCTTGGGGGGGAAAAATTCGGAATCTCCCATTTTGGGGTGCTAATATCGGCCGGGCGCAAAATTATTGCCGGTGACCAGGAAATTCGTCTGCAGCACCCCTGGAGGTGATTGGAGCGCTAAATCAAGCACTACACACTTCTCTTAGGGCGCTAACGTTGAGGAACGGGGCGCTACCTCACAGCGCTACTCAAGCTCAGGCGATGTCAATTACTTGGTACTCAGACAGACTGGCACCTTCCAGTTCTTAAAGGGGAGGGTCCATCATGCTGCACAGCCTCACTCTGATCATTGCTGCTTGTGAACTGGGCCTGCAAGGAGGTGCAAATCTGCAGCCAAAGATTATCATGGCTAATCAGAAGCCCAGGGAGAGAGCTCGCCAGTTTAGCGACCAGGCAGTGGTGGCTCTGGTTGGCGCTGTGGAACGCCGACGGGCAGTGCTGTTCCCAGAGACTGGCAGGAGGCCATTGCCCCGGGAGTTTACAAGGGTGTGGAGGGAGGTTGCCCAGTACGTCTCATCCAGGAGCCTGGTCCAAAGGACTCACACGCAGTGCCACAAGAAGTTCAACAACCTCACTCGGGTGGTCAGGGTGAGTAGATGCATGAAATACCTCTACATCCCACCATCTCAGCCTCACTCTGTGCACAGACGGTATAAAGTGCCAAATCCCCAACACTCACCCAATAACTATGCCCAGCTACTAAAAGTCACATCCACATCTCACACCTCGCAGACATTAACAGCTATTCAACTATGGTAGGCACATCTACCAAACACATGGCTGCACACTCACTCACACGCTGTCCTTTTTCTTGCAGGCCAAGCTTTCACATAACAGGAGGGAGCAACAACGCACGGGAGGAGGTCAGGCGGAGCTGCACCCCCGTCACACAGCTGGAGGAGCGAGTTCACAGACTCATCGCGAGTCATGTGTTGGGCGCTGTGGCAGTCGGAGAGGTCAACCCCCTTGGACAGCAACGGTAAGTTCATCACCTCTCCCTCCTCATACCACTTCCCCCTCACAACACCAGCATTTCCCACTTTCCATCTAACTATACAGTCTCCAGTCCTTGCTCCCTTCCTGCCCCCCTGCCCTCACGTTAAAGCCACTCTTGTACCTTCCTGTTTTTAGATAGTGAGCCACCATCTGACCAGCCTGTCCCTCAGCCTCCCAGTGGCAGTGACGCAGGAGAGGAGGAGGAACACAAAGCCGGAGCCTCACCGCCTGCGTCTCCCGAGGGCGAGGCATACGATACTGGGGCCACGCGGTCACTGGAGGGGAGCAGGGGATTTGCATCTGATGTGGGTGAAGCTCCGGGACCCAGTGGGCTGCAGAAAGGACTCAGATGAGGACCTCGATATCGCGGCGATGAATACTCAGGCGATGAGCATGCATACTGAGCTCATGGGTGCAATGGCAAGGGTGCCCGACAGCATGGATGCACTGGCTAGGAGCGTGGAGGAGTCCGCCGCCAGCACAGCTGTCATCTGTGCACAAACCCTTGAACCCATCCTTGCCTCGTTGCAGAGGATGGCTGAATTGCAGAGAGACGGTGGGGACCCAGACCCCATGCCGCGTGTAATGGGTGAGGTGGCAGCATCTGTTGAAGCACAGGCTGAGGCAACGCAATGGAATCGAGTCATCCAATCTCAGACTGCTCTCATGCAGTCTCAGATCGATGCTACGCAAGCACTGACTGCTGCCATCGTCACTGGGTCACCCACTGTCCACCGGGGATCTGACGGTGCCGCAGCAGGCCAGCAATCTATGCTCAAGCAGATTGCTCCGGATGCTGAGGTTCTGCCCTGGGGGAGTGGCAGTGTGTGGGTTGAGCAGGAAGGTGCTGTTCTCTCTCAGGATGACAGCATTCCTGCTCCCACCACTGCCACTCTGCCATTGCACTTGCCACAGCCTGTTACCCAGCCAGTCCAGACTGCTGCTGCCCATGCAGAGTTGGTGCAGTCTGCAGCCGGGCCCTCCAGGCCCAGAGCTGGTTGAGGGCGTCCTGCAAGGCCATCTGCAGTCTCTGGATCCGACATTCAGCAGCCTTCCACCAGCCTTGCTGCAGCCACTGGGGCCCCATTACAGAGGAGCAGTAGGGTGGGAAGGGGGGAGTGCGAAGGGGAGGGAAATCATTCTCGAAGAGCGAATAACTAAAAATGCTCTAACAAATGGGGGGAATGTTTGTCCCAAAGTTGGATGTGTATCTAAATTTATTGTTCATTCTGTTAAGACTTATTTCGATGTGTTAAGAACCAGTTTTGTTTGTTAATGAATTGTTGTGTTTGTTTGTTATTGGTTGTGCTTAATAAGACGCAATTGTTCAGAAAAATAAAATTTTTATTGAAACGTTACAACTTTGCTCATTTTACTCATTGGAGCTTTGCCCGGTAATAGGGGCTGCGGAATGGCTGTAATGATGAGCTTGTTCATCCCAAAAGCCATCTTCTCTGTCATTCATCTGAAGCAGTGTCTTATGAGGCGTTCACGAACGGCCCTCGCAGAAGCAACATTGAACGCCTCCCTCCCACGTTGTTACTGCTCATCCTCCTCTTCATTCTCCTCCACCGCCTCCTCCTCCTCCTCTCCCTCTTCCTCCTCCTGAGGTGGTTCACCAATCCCTGGTGGCAATGGCTGGGTCCTCAGAATTGCGAGTTTGTGAAGCATACAGCACACAATAATGAAAACCGATACTCGATCAGGGGAGTACTGCAGGGCTCCTCCAGAGTGGTCAAGACACTGGAACCGTTGCTTCAGCATGCCGATAGTCTGCTCAATCAGGTTCCTAGTGGCGCTATGACTCTCATTGGATGCGAGCTCTGCAGGAGTGTTGGGGTTACGGAGCGGTGTCATCAGCCAGGAGCAGAGTGGATAATCCTTGTCCCTGAGGAGCCAGCCACGAGGTTGTTGCGGTGTTGGAAGAGGTCTGGGACACCAGTCTGGCGCAGGATGAATGCATTGTGGCTGCTGCCAGGATAGTGGGCATTGACGACGAGGATGCGCTGTCTGTGGTCGCAAACCAACTGGACGCTGAGAGAGTGGAAGCCTTTGCGGTTGCGGAACACCTCTGCATTTTGATGAGGTGCCCGCAATGCCACGTGCGTGCAGTCAATGGCGTCCTGAACCATGTGGAGCCCACTATCCTAGGGAAGCCACATGCACGATCACGTTGTTTGTCTCGGGTCATGCGGAATGAGATGTACTCCCTTCTCCTTTTGTAGAGAGCATTTGTGACCTCCCGGATGCAACAATGGACGGTGAACTGGGAGATGTTCACAATATCCCCTGTGGAAGCTAAGGAGCTGCTGGCGTAGAAATTGAGAGCCACCGTCACCTTGACTGCCACCGACAGACCCTTACTAGTCCTTAGCTGAAGCTCAAGCTCTGGTTGCAGGAGGTGGCAGAGCTCTGTGACCACCTCCTTGCTGAAGCAGAGCCTTTTAAGGCACTGCTCCTCTGACAGATGGATGTATGAGGATTGCTCCCGGAATACCCGGGGAGGGTAAGGTCTCCTGTGCAGAGCCCTGTTGGCCCTCCTCCCTCTGGCCACATTTTCCACTCACTCTCTCCGCCTCCGCTGCCTCCGACGGTGAAGCTGGAGGGCGAGGCCCCGTGCTAGTACAGCCCCCATTTAATCCTCTAAATGTGGTAGTAATAAAGCTGACAGAAATGGGAATCTGAAAAGTCTTGCTGAGGAACAAAACTCCTTGTAGGACTGTGTTAAATGTCTCCAGACGCCTCTCTCCCTCTCTCAACCTGCGTATGCAGAATATTTTGCTGCCAGGGAAAAGCAGGAAGTGCATGCCTTTAACTAGCGCTCCCCCAGCCGACTGCAAAACGTCCCCCTCTACCTGTCATTCCTAACGCCAGGCGCTGAGGTAGGGGGCGAGAATCAATTTCCGGTCTGGGGCGCTAACGGGGCGATGTGCGTTTCAATGACGTCACGATCTCCGGGCGCAGGAGATTGTGCCGGTAGTGTTTAGCGCCACCACAAACCGCCAGGTCAATTTCACAGGCGGCGCTAAAATCGCCGTGCTCGGTCGGTAAGTCGTTAACACCCCATTAGCACCCCCCCCCCCCCCGAAGGCACTAACAGGAGGCACTAACCAACCAAATTTTTCCCCCTTGTTCTCTATTGCCCACCCAAGTACCAAGCCAAGTTTCTCACCAAAATATCTTCACTGCTTTCCTCCCTCAGCCTCTGCATTGAGCGACTTCTCATCCTCGGTGATTTCAACCTCCACCTCAACTCATCATGCACTCTCTCCTCTGAGTTTACTGCCCTCCTATCCTCCCTAAATTGCTCCCTCCATGTAAACTCACCTACCCATATTCACGACCACCCCCTTGACCTCACCATCTCATGTGGCCTCGCTACTCCCATTGTGTCAATCTCTAATCACTTCCTTGTACCCCTCTCCACCCACATCCTACTTTCCCCTCCCAACCCTACTTCCTTCTGTGTCCGCCCCTGGAAAAAACTCTCCCCCAACTCTCTTACAACTGTACTTTCAAATTCCCAACTGTCCAGCCTTTGGCCCTCCATTCACTACGACATTTCTGCAGCTACCGATCTGCTGAATCACACCCTCACCAACACCTTTGATGCCCTTGTCCCAATTAAAACCATTACTCTCTCTCACCCTGATCATTCCCCATAGTATGGCCCTCATCTCCACTCCTTTAAGTCCAAGGGATGCAGTCTAGAATGTCTATGCAGACAACTGGTTTAACCATTCATCACCTGATCTGGCTGGATCACATAAAGCACTATCGGGTCCTGTTCTCGTCTGCTAAACTGCTCATTATTCCTGGATTATCCTGGAACGCAAATATTGGGAAGACTGAAGCCAATGGGCCAAAAATTCGGCACTTGCCGGGTGAGTACGCGCTGTGTACTCACCCATAAGGCCTCCTGAAGTGCCAGTTTCCTGTATGCACTGCGCATGCGCGGGAAACCGGAACTTCCGGTCTCGTGAAGGGAGGGGTTGAGAGGTGAACCGCGTGCGCGGGAGAGGCTGTGCGCACGCAGCGAACTTAGGTTTTTTTTCAGGTTTCTCCGGGAAGGTAAGTATGGAAGAAGCTGCGCTTTTAAAAAGGAGGCGCAGGACCCGTTTTTAACAAGGTATGTGGTTAATTAATTACAATTTAAAAAAATTTTCAACAGGTTTATCTTTTTTAGATACTTTAAAGAAAGGTAAGTTTATATTTAGCACTGTTAAAAAGTATTTAAAATTTTTCAAAAATTTAAATTTTTGTTTAAAGTAGTTAATTTATTTAACTTATAGTTATTTTAAAAATGTGATGGTTTTTTAAAAAATTTATTTGAAGTTTAGGTGTTGTTTTGGGGCCGATTTCAATTCATAGATTTGACAGGTCTTCCTGTCAAATCTATGAATGAAAGATGGTCTGCTGCCATTGGCTCGCCATGGCCCACGTGATCCCAGGGGACACATCGCACTAACTACGCCCCTGGGATACACAAGCACTGCGCACCGGCAGCTGCAGGAGGCCCAGGAGCTGAAGTCCCCGTGGGCCCAGAGGTCAACGGCAGGCGCGGTAGGCAAGTGCGCGCGCGATCCTTGCACCCGCGGGAAGCCAGGGAGCCTAATTTCTGGGCCATTGTCTTTGGTCCCCGCCATAAACTCTGTTCCCTAGCCACCGACTCCATCCCTCTCCTGGCAACTGTCTGTGGCTGGACCAGACTGTTCACAACCTTGGCGTCGTATTTGACACCAAGTTGAGGTTCCAACCGCATGTCTGCTCCATCACCAAGACCGCCTACTTCCATCGCCCGCCTCCGCCCCACTTCAGCTCATCTGCTGCTGAAACCCTCATCCATGCCTTTGTTACCTCCAGACTTGATTATTCCAATACTTGCTGAACTACATTGGCTCCCAGTGTGGCAACACCTTGAATTTAAAATTCTGATCCTTTTTGTCAAATCCCTCCATGGCCTCGTCCCTCCCTGTCTCTGTAGCCTCTTCCAGCCCTATGAGCCTCTGAGATCTCTGCGCTCCTCCAATTCTGGCCTCTTGTTCATCCCCGATTTTAATCATTCCACCATTGTCGGCTGTGCCTTCAGCTGCCTAAGACACTCCTTAAACCTCCCTCTTTGGCTGAGCTTTTGGTCCTGTTTCCTAATATTTCCTTATGTGGCTCGGTAGCAAATTTTGTTTGATAACATTCCTGTGAAGCATCTTGGGACGTTTTACTATGTTAAAGGGGGCGATTTTGCCAGCCCTGGCGAGGCGGGTAAGGAGGCGGGACTGCTGGAAAAATGGCAGAATCCGGGGGTGGGTGCCCAACCCGCCCCCAACCCGCCTCCGTGCCATCTTCCCAGGAGGCGGGTACCTGACCCACGCTGGGAGCTGCCTCCCCGCGGCGGGAAGGGGATTAGTGCCAATTAACTGCCTGTTAACAGGTAGTTAACAGGCAGTTTTTTTGAGAATCCCTATTTTCAGCCCTGAAGTGTGGACATCCCGATGGCTCCGAACCACGCCAGAGTCAGCGAGGCGGGCCGTCGGTCTGCGGGGGTCGGTGGGTCGAGATGTCCAGTGTGCAGGTGAGTGATGGATGCAAGTGTGGAGAGGTGAGAGTGTGAGGTGAGTGTAAAGTGTTTTAATAAGTTTTACTTACCTTTACTTCTTCCTGCAGGCTTCTTCCCTTCAGGTCTCGGGAGTCCCTCAGCTCACCGACACAGAAAGCAGAATGGCCGCTGAACTGTGAAAAGCTGCAGTCTTCTGCTTTCTGGAGAGATCAGGAGCGATTTCTAACTGAGCCTGAGTGGAAGGGCTCAACTTAGAAGACAGATTGTCAGTGATTGACAGCTTCACAGAGCCGTCAAACGCTGACATTTCATCTGTCAAAAGCTCGACAGATGAAATGTCACTCGCTGACGTCACCTGTAACTGGCTTTCCCTTAATTGGCCTGCTAAACCCGCTGGGCTTAACAAGGTCAATCAAGGGAAAATAGCGTAGGTTGGCCACAAGTCGATGGAGGCGGGACTAAAACCCAACAAGTGAGAGTCCCGCCTTCAAAAGCTCCCCATTGAGAAAATCCAGCCCAAAGGTGCTATATAAATGCAAGTTGTTGTTGTAAATTCTCTGCCAGTGTTATTGGTGTGGGAAGTCCAGGATTGGTTTATGTCCAGTTCCTGTTCTGTAATGGTCCTTGCGCTGAATTCTCAATTCATAGAACTATAGAACTTATAGCACAGAAGAAGGCCTTTCAGCCCATTGTGCCTGTGCCAGTGCTAGCTCATCAACTGGAGCTATCTGCTCTAACCCCTGTCCTCACTCCTTCCCCTCTATTAGTGTGATATTCATTGTGTAGAGGGAGGGCAGCTAGCTGTGTTAAGTGGTTGGTTAGAGGACCTGCAGGTTTGGATTTGGATCTTCAAATTCTACTTGTAAATACATCAAGTTAAATTTATTATCCTCATCAAAATGAGGACTATCAGCCCTGGAGAATGGTACACTTTCTATTTTAGGCATCTGATATTAGCATCAAATACAAACACTCTCAACTCAGATATAGTACAGCTTAGGTCAGCAATGGAGTAAGGCTCTTTCTATTACAACAGTGACCACGCTTCAAAATTACTTCATTGGCTGTAAAGTGTTTTGTGACGTCCTGAGGTTGTAAAAAGCGTTTTTATATATATATGCAAGTTTCTTCTTTCTTTCTTTTAATCTCCCCCAATCATGTGTCTTGAACTCAATCTCAGAAATACATTGTCTACTGGCATTTTTCCATGTTCTGCACCAGACATATGACTTGTTTTTCTGAGTGGGAATGGCAATTTAATGTCAACTTGTACTGAACTTCAGTCAGTTTTATGGTGCGGAACCATATCTACTCGGAATCGAAACGGCCAAACCTATTGCAGTTAGGTCTTTTACAACTAGCAGAAGGAATGGATTTTCAACTCATCCATATGGACTAAGCTGGTTTCCATATTATAAAAAGGACATAGAAGCACTAGAGAAGGTGCAAAAAAGATTTACTAGAATGATACTAGAACTGAGAGGTTAAACCTATCAGGAAAGATTGAACAGGCTGTAAATCTTTTCTCTAGAAAAAAGACTGAAGTGAGACCTGATAGAGGTATTTAAGATTATGAAAGGGTTTGATAGAGTAGACGTAGAGAAGATGTAACCAGAATTAGGGGCCACTTATATAAGATAGTCACTAATAAATCCAATAGAAAATTCAGGAGAAACTTCTTCACCCAGAGAGTGGTTAGAATGTGGAACTTGCTACCACAGGGAGTAGTTGAAGTGAATAGTATAGATGCATTTAAAGGGGAAGCTGGATAAACAGGAGGGAGACATGAATAGAAGGATATGCTGATGGGGTTAGATGAAGAAGGGTAGAAGGAGGCTCATGTGGAGCATAACACCGGCATTGACCTGTTGGTCCGAATAGCCTGTTTCTGTGCTGTAAATATTATTTAATACTATGTAAGCTGAACCCAGGTCTCAGCTTGCTAATGCAATGTGCTAGTCCGACCCTCATATTGTGAATATTTAAATGTTACAGGTTCTGAAGCATGAGCTGAAGATGAAACCCAGAAAAAGTTGATTCATTACCCCTAATCTTAATAGGATTTACAGTGTCTCATAAAGTTTACTTAAATGGAATGGTTAAAATGAGTCACTCGTGCATTTTAAGCCAACTGGAGCCAGGGAGAATGTCAGCTCTACAATTATGTAGAGAACGTGCCCTCTCGTTTTTCACCAGTTCTTGGCCATTAAAAAGGAATTTTGAAATATTTATTGTTCCTGAAAATCTTTTTCAGTGCCACCCGGAAAAGGAAAATGTAAGACTATAACATGAGCCTTTTTTAATCCAGCTTTCAGCCTCTGAAGAAATTAATCTTTTCTCAAGTCATTAGCAAATCTAAGCCTCCAATTTATGTTCAATCTCCGAACTTCCAGATTCTTTATAATAGCTAGTATTTCATTCTTGTGTAAATGTTGAGCTGTTTCACTCAGTATAAGCCAATGCGAAAAATGTGACTTTCCATTGAAGCGTAGATGCCTCTATCATGCATGCCTTTACTATGAACTCTCAATAAAAGAAATTCTATATTCCTGTACAACTGCACCGAAACATCATCCACTCAGTCAGAAAGATGTCTCAAATATCCTTACAGTTTCACGTTGGAGGTGAAACTCCTTATATAGTAATGCAAATATTTGACTTTCTTTTATAAAATTCTCATTTAAAAAAAAGTTATTTCATTTTCTTTCCCTCTTTTAGTCTCCATGGGTTACATGCCATTCCTGGGTTGAGGTGGAACCCAGGCAACTTGTTCCCAGTCTTCTTCCAATGCTGGTTTTCAGCTGCCCAGGAGCTGAGACGCACAAGCTGACCAGGGCTGAATTTCCCTCCAATTTCTCCTTGATATGGGCAAGTCCTGGACCTTGGTTTCACACACCACTGCTCAGGGTCAAAAATGACAATTCAAACTTGACAAGAAAGTAAAGAAAAGCCAAATGGGTTAAATAGAGTAGCTAGAAAAACATTAAATTGGTGTACTGTTAATATAGACTAGCCACAGATAAACACTGATAGTTGTATTCCCCACCGAAATCACCAAGCTCCATTGAGATTGGCATTCCCCATAGACACTGGCAGTCTCCAAAAAAGCTTCAAAAAAGCTAGCACATCCTCCAAAAATGCTGCCCTGAATATTGGCCTGACACATGAACACATTAGTCAGCCTGGAAGTGCAATGGAATGTGGGTGTTCCATCGCTTAAGCTGCAGGTAACTCTCACATTTAAATACTTTTTTTTTGCATGGTTTAAAAAAGGCTTAAAGTACATACAGAAAGGTACAGTTTGCAGCAGTGGTCAATATAGAAATCACTGAAGGGGTTGTGAGTGATAAAAGCATGAGATTTATTTTTTAGCGGCGTCTGCAGAGCATGGCCCCCAGAAATTTATTGCTATCTTATTTGGTGTACTTTCCGGCATTTTGAAGCCTGCTGTAATTATGTCTTTTAGCCATAAATAATTTCTCTAGGAAGGACTATAAATATGTCAAATATGAAAATAAAAGTAGTAGTAGGGACTTCCATAAAACTTTATAGGGTCTGGTTCCTTTCATTGGCAAGCCCCAATTTTAACTGGGTTTTGAGCTGAAGGGAAACAAAACTCATGCTCCTGAAATGAGGCCCAGGCTATTTTAACTTCTGGGCCTAATTTAAATCCTGCTGGTCGACATCCCTCCTGGAACAGATGGGAAGTTTTCAGGAAGCAGCGGAAAATCACACTGGCCATCTGCGGACACAACAGAGGAGGCAGGATCGGCTTCTAAGCTTATCTCACGGGGTTCTCACATCTTGGACAGGGGAGGTCTAAGCTTTCCTTGTGGGGCCTGGAGGAGCACTTCGTGCTGCCTGCTCAATAGAACAGGTTAAAAATCCTAAACCTGGTGGCTTCCCGCCGTGTAAGTAACCTGGGCAATTTTAATAGCTGATTATCTGGCCATACATTTGAAGCATTTTAGGGGGGGATTTTCCTCCATGCTCCCGCCCTTAATCAGGAGGGATTGAGTGGAACCGACAGAAAAATTGCATGCTGAGGCTCAGTGCCGCCTCATTGCTCCGACTGGGATTTCTCTCCAAGGCCGGGACTGCTGCTCCTTCCCTGCCCACTTAATCAAATAGTGGCAGGGGGTGGGGCCTCGGTCCCCAGCTGATTTTCCTCCTTTCTGCCTGTGGTTCCTGGGGCTGCCCTTGGAAGGTGGCAGAAGGCCCCAGATTGTGGCGGTAACAGTTCTGAGGTGTTCCCAAAGGAGGGACAGGGCCTTGATGCGGCATTCTCGCCCTCCATTCTGCCCCCAACATTTACCTGTCGAAGACTCCAAGGCCTTAAGTAGGTCATCTATTGCAATCCTAAGATGCTTCTGCCCTTTATGCAGCTCCAGGATCTTCTGATGCTGCGGTGATGGTCTCGTTGCAGCCCCACCAAGATTTGCTGCCCTCATACTGTTGGGCTCCTTCTTGCTGCGGGAGTCCTGCCGGGAGCCTTCCATGCATATGCGATGAGCCCTGATCCAAGGATATGGGTGGGAGATGGGCCAGATATGGAGCAGGGGCGGAAATCCCAACCTGCTGTAATCCCCCCCCCTTTCTGTTTTAGAAACCTTGAACCATAAGGCTAGAAATTAGTTGGCAAAAATAGCAGATGAACACTTAAAAACATTTACCTGCCACTCTTCTGTCTGCTGTGTTAATGGAGGTGTTAACCTATTTAAAATAAATTCTAATATGGGAGGTGTGGGTTCTCGCACTGTATGGTAACAAAGGGACCTCTACAATGAGCATATGAACTTACCGAAGGCGGCCTTCAGAGTTAGAGAACATAACAGGGCTCTACAACTCAATCACAAACAATACGGCCCATCAGTGCAAGTACACTGTAGTCAGATCCTAAATATGGGAATCTCAGTGAGTTGTTTTAAACTATGCAAAATTCATCACCACTCCTACCCCATTCCCTATTTTATTTCCAAACACTGGCAGTTCTGCAAGTGCAATGAAAGGAGTGCTCAAATAAAGCTATGCAATGTGGTCACACTCGGGAGCATTTTACTTACCTCCAAAAAAGTGGCTGCAACTGATCTTGAAGAAAATAAACCTTCGCATAAGAAAACAATCAAGCCTGCTCCAGAAAGTTCCTTTGAAAAAAATAAAATTATTAGAATTCAAACAGAAACTTCTGGAAATAAATGGAAGATCAGTTAGTATCTGTAAAAAGAAAATACAGGTTATGATGTTCAGATGTGTACTCTTCACCAGAATTGGAAGAATAAAAGATAAGCAAGCATTTTTAGTAAGGTTGGTAAAAATAGAGGGTGTGGGAAGGAACAATAGATACACCAGTCACAGAGAGGGTGAGCTAATGGGTTGAATGATCGGCAACCTGCTTAGTATAAAACTGCTCGATTATATAAAGATGATATAAAAGATAACAAGTGAAGTGATGGAGAGATATAAAAAAGATAAAAGTTCCAGTGGGTTCACACACTTTTCATCTCTGGAATGTATGCTCAAATTCAGACCAGACTATTGGTATCCTGTCTCACTGCTTGCTGTAAGGGTCTTACATAAAATTAATTTGGGCAATCTAAACATGACTCTTAGTCGGAGCTAACTGTGGCACAAAACTGCTAAAAAAAATTGTACTAATTGCACTCAGAGCATCATCTCAGGCATTCTGTGAAGAAATTCACAATGGGTCAGTAGAGATTGTCTCCTGCAGCTTCACATCTACCAGCTACCAGCTGGTATCTCACCCAAGTTGTATTATTTATGTGCGAGCCTTGACAGTGAGACAGTAACAGTGACTGTGACATACAAGCACAACTCCACAGACCCACACATCCAGTAGGGGTATCGGGGCAGCAATCAGGCGCTAGAACTCTGTTCGACTTCCCCTCCTTAACCCAGGGACTCTGAAGCCAATTGCAGCAACCTGCCACTACCCATGTGGATGTCAGGTGAGGACTCAATCTGGGGGTGTAGGTCATCAGATAGCCTGCTGACACTCACTGTCAAAGTTCACTCTTGGCTGAGGTCTGAAGGCTGCCCTGAGCAACTCTAAGGCAATCAACATGTTCAGGAGAGGATGGGAATAAAGCAAGTTCAGAGATGAAAATTGGAAGAAAGATGTCTGCATGTGTAATTGATTATTCCCTAAGAGCTTACAAAGTGGTCTCGGTTCTATGTCAAATCACAGTTTCCAAGCTCTTTGCCTGAATGTTTTATGTGGCAGGTGTTCGGAGGGTCCTGTAACAACAGCTGTATAGTAATGAACAGAAAATGTCACTGTGGCACGAATGGTTTGTTTCTCTGTTAGATGAGTTAGGGAATATTTGCCTGGCTGTGAAAAACAGCAGCAGAAAGACAGAGGCTGTGCTGTGTCACACTGGGATCTGAAATGAAATATCCAGACTGTTTCAAATCCTCCTTTTCAAACAAAAACCCACTGATTGAGCATTATTTCAGGCATTCTGTGGAAAAAGATAGATGATCATAGAATCATACAGCACAGAAGGAGGCTGTGCGGGCTCTTTGAAAGAGCAGTCCACTTAGTCCCACTCCCCTGCTCTTTCCCCGTAGTTCTGAAAAATGTTCCCCTCCAAAAGTTACTATTGAATCTTTTCAGGCAGTGCATTCAGATCATAACAGCTCACTGCATAAAAAAAATCTCCTCATCTCCCTTCTGGTCCTTTTGCCAATGACCTTAAATCTGTGTCCACTGGTTATCGACCCTCCTGTCAGTGGAAAGTTTCTTCTTATTTACTACATCAAAACCCTTCATAATTTTGAACATCTCTATTAAATCTCCCCTTAATCTTCCCTGCTCTAAGGAGAACAATCCCAGCTTCTCTAGTCTCTATGTTACTTGCCACTTATCAGCCCAAGCCTGAATGTTGTCCAAATGTTGCTGCATGCGGGCATGGACTGCTTCATTATCTGAGGAGTTGCGAATGGAATTAAACACTGTGCAATCATCAGCGAACATCCCCACTTCTGACTCTATAATGGAGGGAAGGTCATTCTAATATAAATAAGTGTGAGGTGGTGCATTTTGGTAGGATGAATAAGGAGGAATAAGGAGCCCACAGATTCCTTGGAAAATATTAGAGTCTGAATGGGGTAGAGGAGCAAAGGGATGTCGGGGTACAGATACACAAATCATTTAAAGTAGCAACACAAGTTAACAAGGCCATAAAAATGCAACAAAAGCACTGGGGTTCATTAGTAGAGGAATAGAATTGATGAGCAGAGAGGTTATAACTTGTATTGAACCTTGGTTAGACCACACTTAGAGTACCGTGCACAGTTCTGGTCTCCATATTACAAAAAGGATATAGAGGCACTGGAGAAGGTGCAAAAAAAAGATTTACAAGGATAATACCAAAACAGAGAGGTTATAACTATCAGGAACGACTGAGTAGGTTGGGGCTCTTTTCATAGATTCATAGAATCATTGAATGATGCCCTTCGGCCAATCATGCTTTAAAAAGAGAAGGCTGAGGGGTGACCTAATAGAGGTGTATAAAATTATGAAGGGGTTTGATAGGGTAGACGTAGACAGAATGTCTATGAGAGTTTGGCTGAATGACCTGTTTCTGAGCTGTAAATTCTATGTAAAAGTAGCAGTAGGCCTCGGTTAGAGGTGGTATCAGCCCTGAGGTCAAGGAATTTGAGGAAAGTGCCGAGTAGAAACCTCCTCTTCCGCCGTACAGACCCTACTCATTTATTTGTGGAGACTTACTGGGCTGCAGCTCTCGGTCTTCAGGGCTCCTGTCCCTTTAAATACAGTGGTGGTTTGAACGTTCCGCCCATCACTACATCACCACGGACAGGAGAATTCAGCCCCAGAAATTCCTTATTGAGTCAAACCACATGTTTGGAAAAATTATAAGTTGTTAGTTTTCCGTGCTGAAGTCAGAGTCTAGAAATTCCTGTTGGAAAGGTGCTGAAGACTGAGAGACAAACAAAATTAGAAAGAGGAAGTGGGGTGGGTAAGTGGGGGTGGTGCGATGGGGAGAACCAACAGGTACGCCAATCAACGGAAGTAATTCACAGCTTATCTAGGTAGGTATTTTGCAAACGTCCCATTCACCAGACACTTACCGTGAGGTGTCAGCTGTGGCTCAGTGGGTAGCATTCTTGCCTCTGAGTTAGAAGGTGTGGGTTCAAGTCCTACTCCAGAGACATTGAGCACAAAATCAAGGCTCACACACCAGTGCAGTATTGAGGGAGTGCTGCACTGTTGGAGGTGCTGTCGTTCAGATGAGATGATAAACTGAGGGCCCGTCTGCCCTCTCAGGTAGATGTAAAAGATCCTATGGCACTATTTCAAAGAAGGGCAGTGGAGTTTTTCCCAGTGTCCTGGCCAATATCATTACAAAACAGATTATCTGGTACTTTATTGCCTTGCTGTTTGTGGGAGCTTGCTGTGTACAAATTGGCTGCCGCTTTTCCTACATTACAACAGTTGGCTGTGAACTGCTTTGGGACATCCTGAGATCGTGAAAGGCACTACGTAAATGCAGGTCTTTCTTTCGTTATTAGTGTACTTTTTAACAGTCAAAACTAGCTGACAAGACAGTGGGTTCTTCCCAGTGATTATAATGGGCCGGATATTCCGATCCCTACGGGTGTGCGCGCGCTGTGTACCCACCCGTAGGGAGACTGGAAATGCCGGTTTCAGGCATGCACTGCGCATGCGCTGGAAACCGGCATTTCCGATCTGTCAATAAAGCTCTTGACAGATCCTCCGGCTGCCCGGGAGAAGGGCCTCTGCGGGCGGAGAGTTCCGCTTTTTGGAGACCCTCCGCCCGCAGAAAACCCTTACAATTCTTGCGCCTGGTTAAATTTTTGTTTAAAATAGTTAATTTATTGTAATTTCAAGTCATTTTAAAAATGTGATTTAAAAAAAAAAATTATTTGAAGTTTTACTATGTTTTGGGGGTGATCTCCATTCATATAATTGACAGGTCTTCCTGTCAAATGTATGCAGGGAGATTCCCTTCTGTGATTGGCTCCCCATGGCCCACGTGATCCCAGGGACGCTGCGAACCGCCTGCGCCTCTGGGATACGTGGGCCCTGCGCACCGGCAGTTTGGAGAGGCCCAGCAGTGGAACTGTACGCCTCCCGGGAGCCCTCCGGTAAGGGCGCAGATTTTTCCAGATCCCGCGGGAGGGCTGCGATCGGAATATCTGGGCCAATATGAATAGTGATGCAGCAGTTTGTTTGGTTCAACTTTTAAAACATAGCCTTTTATAGCTCCAACTTCTTTCACACTACAGCCAAAGCCCATCTCCCGCAGTGTGAGACCATCATTTCTGTGGATGATTCTTGATCAGTGGTTGGCTGAAAACACATCTTCTTGTGGTTACCTGGGGATGTGACTCAGCTGCTTTGACGATAACCAAAGAAAATCAATGACTCAGAGCAGCTACATCAGTAGTAACAGGTCAGTGATGCACTAGGATTAAAGCACAGTTAGAGCATCTAACGCAACCTGTAGGATGGAAGCAGCTTGCTGCTTTTAACCATGGAATCATACAGCACAGAAGGGGCCCATTCGGCCCATCGTCTCTTTGAAAGAGCCATCCAATTAGTCCTACTCCCCTGCTCTACCCCCATACTCCTGCAAATATTTCCTTTTCAAGTATATAGCCAATTATCATGTTTATAGTTTTAGAGTGAGGTGCCTCTGGCACACGGCTAACTTGTGACTGAAAATCTCACAGCTGCTGAATGTTGACAGCTCTGACAAATAGCCCAATGATACTCATCCCTCTTTGGCCATACCTTTGATGACCTTTCTTAACTCTTCTACAATCATAGAAATTTAAGCACAGAAGGAGGCCATTGGTACTAACATTGAACGACTCAACCAGCTGTCCTTAAGGTGACTCCTCCACTGACCGTGGCTCAGTGGCAGCACTCTCGCCTCTGGGTCAGAAGGTTGTGGGTTCAAAGCTCCACTCTGGAGACACGAGCACAAAGTCTAGGCTAAAACTCCAGTGCAGTACTGAGGGAGTGCTACACTATCAGAGGTGCTGTCTTTCGGATGAGACGTTGAACCGAGGCCCCATTGGCCCTCTCGTAAAAGGCATAAAAGATCACATGGCACTATATCGAAGAGCAAGGGAGTTCTTCCCGGTGTCTTGGCCAATATTTATCCCACAACTTAATCCATCACTAAAACAGATTATCTGGTTATTATTGCATTGCTGTTCATGGGAGCTTGCTGTGTGAAAATTGGCTGCCATGTTTCCTACATTACAACAGTGACTACGCTTCAAAAGTGCTTCATTAGCTGTAAAGCGTTCTGGGGTGCTCTGAGGTCCTGGAAGGTGCTATATAATTGCAAGTCTTTCTTTCTTTACTGCTGTTCAAAAATGGGTCAGGTAAATTTTTAAATGATTTTTGTGGGCTCACCTCACCACAGATTAGGGGAGATTTTGACGCCTCCTGTCTGGAAACAGGGTGACGCTGCCCCAAAAATGGTGGAAATAACTTATCACCCCGTTCCCGCCGTTGCTTTGACCACTGCAATCTTCCCCAGGGTGGCCAGAGCATCCCCAAAAGAAAGAAAGACTTGCATTTATATGACCACTGGATGTCCTAAAGCACTTTACAGCCAATGAAGTACTTTTTGAAGTGTAGCCACTGTTGTACTGTAGGAAACGCAACAGCCAATTTGCGCACAGCAAGCTCTCACAAACAGCAATGTGATAATGAGCAGATAATCTATTTTTGTGCTGTTGATTGAGAAATAAAAGAAAGACTGTAAAGGAATGAGCCATATTTCAGAAAAATACACCATCCTATGAACAGAATTCTGACATTATTAAAATATGACAAACTGGGGTTAAAAATCTAAAAGCCTCAACGACACAAGCTGTAAACAGAAATACAGGCTTCTGAGATAAGATGAAGTGTTAACACAAAGCTGTAAACACCATACAAGCTTTTGAAATGGGAAATGGTTATTGACACAGAGTCAATGGCCCTATTGAAGAAGCAAAGGCTTTCTTCCAAGAAGTCTGCAGTTTGGAACCAACACAATGCTATACCCAGTTTAAAGTGTTAAAAACTAACACGTTGAACAGAAACACAGAACATTAAAAAACCATGTGCCTTTGTAAAAGTTGCATCAAATGAAACAGGAAACACAATTATATACACAACCAATTGAAGTAGCTAAGAAATGCATGGAACACCCTGGTTGAAGTGGTTTTGATTTACATATTGTAAATATGATACCTGCAGAACACTTTGAAGATATAATATCAATAGATGTACCAAGCAATTACATTGTGTTTGTATTGAACTTGGAACAGTTGGGAGACATGACGTCTGCTTATAACCAGTTAAGGGGATATTAAGAATTCAATAGAAGACCTTGTAAGAATGGTATCAAATAGATAAATCTGTTAAACCATATTTGATGATAAGTTATGAAACACCTATACAGCAGACAGGATTCTGAGAGTTAGCAGCTGAACTAACAGTAAGAATAGAAAGAAGTCAACAGAAAGACTGACTAGAGATAATTAGCTTGCATCAGCAGAAAACTTCAAAGGAGATACCACTGCAAAAAGAGTATAAGATATGGGATTTTCAAATGGGTAAACAGAAGTTGCTGGAAAGGGCAGGCGATTCTCAGCTTCAGAGGCAGGCTCTGTAAGTTTTTAACTCTTTGAGTCTCGGGGATCAAATGGTACTTTAATTGATTTTGGTGGATATTCTGGATTAAGAATAAGACTTAGAAATGTAAAAATGTAATGAAGTTAAGATTTGAGAATAAGGATCTCTGAGAATAGAATTGTAAGCTATTTGTATTTTGAACTGTTAAAGTTGCGATTGACTCATCAACTGTTAACTAAATGTCGGTTCCTTAATAAATCTATATATTTTTAGAATTGTCTCACAGAGTATTTCTGTATCAACCTCGCAAACTCAAATCTCTGTACACTCTTTTGTGAGGAGTTGCAGAATTCTGGGGGGTTTTCCAGACCCTCATAATATCCGGAAGGTTACAGTCTAGTTAAACTTATTAAAAGTGCTATCTGGAGGACGGTAATATCTTCAAGTCATTTCTTTCCTTTAGGGAGAGATAGTCTGGACCTTTAGACCCAATTAAGCGTCTTATAGGATTCGGCTATCTCTAACTTTAGTGGAAGGGGAACGTCTGTGGAATACGCCTGATCTGGGGTAGCCTGAGAAGGGCTAGGACTAGTAATTATCCCTTCAGTTGGCGCCCAACGTGTGTGTTAATGAGTTGATACAGAACCTATACTTATATTTATATCTATATATATCCTGTAGATTGTTAAGTATAGAAGGAGTGTTTACTGACAGTGGCACTAAGACTCAGGTTTAAGTTTCTAGAGATGACAAGTCCCTGATCAGGCCTTGTAGAACTTAAATCAGAACTCCCTCAATATACCATTGAGGTCTAGAAGCTTCTTATAAAGTTCATATTAAACCCTAACCGAGGTTAGGTCCTGATGCAATTAAACCCTAACCGAGGTTAGGTCCTGAAGAAATGGCAAACCCTGTCGGAATTGGCCAAGTCTTTTTATTAGGAAATTCAAACGATTGCTTTATTAGGGGAAATAATCCTATCCCTGTACCTCCACAAAACCAAGTGATCATTTTTGAAATAGAAGGTTTTGATGCCGAAGGAGCCGTTAGAACTCATAGCACGATTAATGTTGATCCCCAGAACCAGGGGATAATTAAACAAATACTCCAAACCCAATAAATTCCTTAATGATAAGGTGCACACTTGCGAGGCCTAATGAAAGGTGCCCAACAAGGTGGTGACAACCATGGCCGAATAGCAGGACCCGGAGCAGCCTATGCTCCTGGGGGCCATGGATTCCAGTTAAGGTGGCAAGCTATCTGGAGGATGGTAATATCTTCAAGTCGTTTCTTTCCTTTAGGGAGAGATAGTCTGGACCTTTAGACCCAATTAAGCATCTCTAGGATTCGGCTAGCTCTAACTTTAGTTGAAGGGGAACGTCTGGGGAATACACCTGATCTGGGGTAGCCCGAGAAGGGCTAGGACTTGTAATTATCCCTTCAAGACTTGCATTTATATAGCGCCTTTCACAACCATCAGACATCCCAAGGTGCTTTACAGCCAATGAGGTACTTTTTGAAATGTAGCCACTGTTGCAATGTGGGAAACATGGGAGCCAATTTGCACACAGCAAGCTCCCACAAACAGCAATGTGATAATGACCAGATAATTTGTTTTTGATTGAGGGATAGTGCCTAGGATACCAGGGATAACTCCCCTGCTCTTCTTTGAAATAATGCCATGGGATCTTTCATGTCCACCTGAGAGAGGAGACAGGGCCTTGGTTTAATGTCTCATCCACAAGATGGCACCTACCAACAGTGCAGCATTCCCTCAGTACTGCACTGGCATGTCAGCCTAGATTTTTGTACTTAAGTGTCTGGAGTGGTACTTGAACCCACAACCTACTGGCTCAGAGGCGAGGGTGCTACCCACTGAGCCACAGCTGACAGATGGTAAGCCTTTTTAAAATGAAAACCGGGGTCCTATGACATACAGCCAATAAAGTACTTTTGAAGTGTACTCACTGTTGGAATATTGGCAAATGCAGCAGCCAATTTTCACATAAGCTCCCACAAAGAGCAAGGAGATAAATGATTAAAAAAATCACCTGCTCTTTAAGTAGTGCCATGGGATATTTTACCTCCACCTGAGAGGGAAGGTGGGGCCTCAACTTAACATCTCATCCAATGACAGGGGGGGCGATTTTATGCCGTCGGAGGCGAGAAAGGCGGAAAAATCAGATTCAAAGAGGTCGGGTTCAGAACCCGCTTCCAACCCGCCTCCGCGGTATTTTGCCGGTGCCGGTTTTGGAGGTCGGGAAACGGTCCCGCCTCCAGCTGGCCATTGCGATACTTGTGATCATTAAATGCTCATTAAGGGCCTCTCTAAACCTATTTTGAGAGGCCCTCGTGATTTTTCGAGGATTTCGGCGTGTTCCACGACCCTCCTAAACCAGGCCAGGTAAACCTGACGGGTTGACTCGTGAGTGGTCTCCTCACAGCTGCAGGTCTAACGAGACATTGTTTATTGCATCAAGGATTACTTGCAGGTGCCAGACCTTGTCTTTAAAAGGTCTCTGAGCACTTTTAGCAGGCCTTCCGAAGTTGGAGGTGCTGCAGCTTGAATCAATCAACTGTGGGACCTCCTTGGAAGACCCTCTCCCTGCTTGCAATGAGCGCTTCCCCAAAGGAGGCATCTACAAGCAGCATGGGAACCATTCGTTTTCTTTCGGCATGGACCTCAGATGAGGATGAGGAGGAGGAGGAGGAGGCTGAGGAGGAGGAGGAGGATCTGGAGGAGGAGCAGGAGGAGCAGGAGGAGGAGGAGGAGCAGGAGGAGGTCAGAGCGCCGGTGTATCGACCAGTGGCAGCGGCAGCACACGAGCACATGGCTGCCCGGGATGTAAGGGATGAACTTATCCTGGCCAGATTTGCATAGGTTGCCCAAGTTGCCACATGTCCTTGGCTCCATCCTAGGACATCATTGACAATGGACATGACTCTCTGGCCTCCTTTCACTCAGGCCACCAACCTGACAACGCAAGTGTGGCGGACGCCGCAATGTGGAGCTGCTTAAGGCGAAAGAACAGATGGCATAACGCCAACATTTTGGCTTCAAATCATTTTAATGCTTTCCAACAGGGATGGCATTTCATCAAAACACGTAAACATTCTCCCAATCTGCACACAGATCTGGAGCTTATATCCCTTGCCAGCTGTACCCACAGAGGTTTCTTTTGCCTCTTCCTCCCAGATGAGTGGAAGAGCACCTCCATGCTAGCTGTCAACCCCTCAAACAACA
The DNA here is from genome assembly GCA_030390025.1 of Squalus acanthias. NCBI lineage: Eukaryota > Metazoa > Chordata > Chondrichthyes > Squaliformes > Squalidae > Squalus > Squalus acanthias. The sequence continues at coordinate 61,110,902 of CM059436.1, read as the reverse complement.
TTTGCAGCGCCTCATCCGAGAGCCTTGGGGAGGCCCTTGCCTTGGAATTGGACATAGTGGTTTCTCAGAATATGTTGCAGGTGGTGCAGCATAGGCAGAAATGCTGTGGAATGAGCCAAGGGAGCAAGAAGCCATAAAATCAGACTGGAAAAGTGCTGTCAACAGAGGCGGGTTTCAGTCCCTAAACACTAATTGACTAAGGGCATCCCACACCTCTGAAATCAAGTGGCCAATCATGGGAAAATCTCAATTTTTTAAAAACTATCACTGGAGGCGAGTTTCAAACCCACCCAAACCGAAACTTGCCTCCATCTTGCCTCCAGTGGGAAAATCACCCCCAGCACCTCCAACAGTGCAGCAGTCCCTCAGTACTGCACTGAAATGTCAGCCTACATTTTGTACTTAAGTGTCTGGAGTGGGGCTTGAACCCATGACCTTCTGACTCAGAGGTGCGAGTGCCACCACTGAGCTAAGGCTGAAACCCAAACTATATGCCCTTCTTTATATTCAATTCTGGGGAATGAAGCTGTCTTCCATAAATGGAAGCACCTTCAATTATTGACTAAGAAGATTCACTGTCATTCTTTATTTTTAATTTACTGCCCATCCCTAGTTGCCCTGAGAAGGTGGTGGTGGGCTGCCTTCTAGAACCACTACAGTTCTTGTGGTATTCTTTGTAGTGGTTTGATTCGACTGAGTGGCTTGCTAGGCCACTTCAGCGGGCACATTGGTGTGGGACAGGAGCCACATATAGGCCAAACTGGGTAAGAGATGGCAGGTTTCCTTCCCTGAACCAATTGGATTTTTGCAGCAATCCGATAGTTTCATGGTCACTTTTCCAGATTTTTTAAACTAAATCCTTTAACTGCTATGGTGGGATTTAAATTCAGCTGTCTAGATTACAAGTCTAGTAACATAACCACGACAGTACCTTACACTGAAGCAATTCTAACTATAATATCATCAAGACACTCGCCAAATACTCTGGGTGATTCATACATCTTAATTAAGCAGGCAAACCATTAAATATAAGAATCAGGAAGTTGTTGGAGGTTACCTGGGGGTTGTTTCTAGTCATGGTGCTCCAGACATCATGAGTGTGGGGCAGGCTCGATGAACCAGCTGGTCTTTTCCTGCCCGTCATTTTCATATGTTCGTATGTATATAATTATTGTCCAAAGATTCCTACCGCAAGTTGTAGCTGTGTGGACATTGGGTAACGACAGGATTGGACTTGGCTGTGACGATATTCAGAGATACTACCGGAATAATTAAACTTCCTTCAAGCAATAATTAATGATCACATTAGTCACAAACTTATTCTGCAAACTTCATTAAGTTGTTGACCCCGATAGAACACTATTATAACTTGAAATTAGATTGACTGAATATTGATACTGTGTTAAGAAGGCAAAGATGGCAGCCATTTTGAGCACAGAAAGATCCGACAAACAACAATGTGAAAAAGGACTGGTTAATCTGTTTTTGGTGGTGTTGGTTGAGGGATTGAATACTGAGAGAACTCCTCTATATTATCGAGGTTGTTAGCAACACCTTATTTACTGACTGTAAAGAAGTGTCATTTGTAGGGAGTTAACAGTGTTATGAAAAATGATTGTGAAACACAGACAGACTACATTATCACAAACTTACAGAAAGATGGTTTAAATGATAAGAGTTTTGAGTTCCATTTTTAATTTTGAAAAACCACAGGCGGGGTTGCTAGGGAGACAGTATTTATTTATAATGAAAGGCACCACATTAGATGCTGCTTTTACATACTAAGGCAGCAAAATTCCCATCGTTAGCGCCTCTGGTGGGAGGCGCTAACGAGGCGCAAATGGCTTTTCGGCCCCCCCAAGGCTAGCGCCTCCTGCGAAACCCCGCGGGAGGTTAGCAGCGGTGTTATCAGGTATCGCCCTGATCTTCTGCGCCCGGAGATCATGATGTCATCTCCAGGCGCAGTGCCCCGGTAGCGCCTCGGGAGAAAAGTTCCCCTCGCCGGGCGATATTACCGACTGCTGCAGGGGTCGCGAACAGTGAGGCCGGCCGCTCGCGGGGCGCCATTTAAAGGCACGGTGGCCGGCCGATATGAAAAAAATTGCCGATTAAAAAAGAAAGATTTCTGAGCACCAGACGCGGGCTGAGTGCCGCGATCGGTCAGCCCAGCACTCAGCTTGCACCCGCACCCCAGCGCTCCAGCAAATGCCCAAAAAAATGCAGAGCTCGCAGCAGGGAGCCCTTCCCTTTAATTGAGGGAAGAGCCCCTGCAATGCGGCAGTGCCACGGGTGGCCACATGTGGCGCTGCTGAGCACATCGCCCCGGATCGGGACATTCCCCACCTCTTGCGCTCCAAGAGGCAAGTGGAGCGCTTGATTTAGCTCCACTTCCCTCTTGGAGCAACAAATGGGAATTTCTCAAATGTTTGAAAAGGTTAGCGCCAGGTGCTAACTTTTCAAACATTTTTGACTTAGCGCCTCAAATGGCCCTCTCGGGGAATTTCTCCCCCTTAGTATCATATTCAACGGTCAAATAATCTACTGACACTCACTTTAATTACATGCTTTACAAAGACCTTAAATACAATGTAAGAATCAATGTAAGGACATTTTGGAGTCACAGTGTAATTATAATACTAATACTGTATATTACATTAAAATACAAATAAGACAAAAGAAATGTAAATACAAAACCAGTGCATTAAATTACTATAAAAAAGGATAATTGTACACAGTGTATTATCCTCAATCTCCACTCCTTTCCAGCATCCACGCTCACTTACTCCCTCCCTGTGCCAGGCTTTCTCCATTGCTGCCTCCCAGCATCAGTGCTAAGAACTTCCTGCTCCTTCCAAGGCTCCAGCCCTGGCTTCTTGCTTTGTGCTGGCCCAATCCTCTCTACCATTCCATCTCAGCCTGAGTGTTTCACCTTCTCCTGGCTACTAATTTCTCTCCCACCCAATGCATTTCACAATAGTTCCCGGATGACCTCTTGCCCCTTCCCTGCCCCTGTTACAATCTCCAACCCAGTACATGTTGGGTGCCATCTCAGTGTGTGCCATGGGTTTTAAAATTGTAAAAAATACAAACTGAGTAAATTGATCAAACAGCAATGTGTGACCGGCAGAGGTGAAAGAAAAAGTCAGGAAAGGAGTCTGAAACACTCTGAGAGGCACCGAGACAGCAAGGAGAGAAAGTGTGCAAGATGTATACAGAGAGAACTAAAGAGATAGGTTGACAGAGTAGAAAACAAACAGACAGAGAGGAGGACACAAAGAGTTTGTGAGTGTGAGACAAGAAGACAACATTACAGGAAGACAGTGGCAATTAAAAAAAATGTTTGTGAGCAATACCATGGGAGATAACCAGTTATCTTGTAGCACCTTCCCCTGAGGATACTTGCTTTGTGTTTAAAGAACAGAATCTGAAGACAGAGACTTTCTGGTTGTGTGGGAGAAGGTGCAGCTGTGATGGAGCCTCTGCTTAATGAGGAACTCCTGTACTGTGTGGCTCTATCTGTGGTTACATGCTGCCTCCTGTTTCCGGCCTTCAACTGAATCGGTCTAGGTGCCTCCTCTTCAAAAAAACAGTGTTACCATGGGAATTTATGCGAACTTTTGCTGAGTTTGTATGTGTGCTTGTGTGTATCTGGTTGTTTTTTATTAAAGAAAATTTGCACATTATGGGCAGTGAGTTACAACTGGTGAATGATGAACACTTTTTTTTTAACCTCTGAATAGTTTTGAATTTCAACCTGAAAAAGCAGGGCCCCCCTATTTCAAACACAAACAGAGAGGAATAGTAAAGGCCAGCCACCATTAAGCTGCTTGGTCTCGTTGTCCAGGTTCTCCATACCCTCGATAGTCTTCTTATTCACGCTGACTCTTACAAATACCATATTGTTTTTCTGGTTACCAATTGGGCCTTTGTTTTTAATTTAGGGGGCTACGGATGTTGCTGATGAGCCCCCACCACCCCCCACCCTCCCCAAGTGCTACGTATGGTCATTGGCCCTGCTGTCTTTTTGTATGGTGAGAGAAATAATGATGCTGTGAAAGAAGAAAAATGTCCAGAGCAAGAATGTGACAAAATCCCCGATGACTCAATGGGTAAATGCACCAACTTGTGTGGGCCTGAGCCGTACAGAACAGGAAGGTCCCAGGTTTGAATTCCCAGTCAGGCATGAGTTAACTGATTTCAGCTGTGTTTGGTAGCGAGGGCTCAACAATTGACCTCAGCATCCCCAGGCTAGGCAGAAGGGGGAAAAACTCAGTCAGGGCTCCCGATCACTATCCAGAGAGCCTCACTGGGAAGTGCTCATGCGCAGATGTTTAGTAAAGGCAGAATCTGTCTTACTTGTGGTGTGCCCTACAGTCAAAAAATCCAGCGACACTCACTGTCTAGACTCACCAATGTTCTGACGAAGGGTCATTGACCTGAAACGTTAACTCTGTTTCTCTCTCCACAGATGCTGCCTGACCTGCTGAGTATGTCCAGCATTTTCTGTTTTTATTTAAGAAAGATCACTTACCTTGTTAGGATGGTGCAAAGCCAGCAAGCTTTCCCTCTCCCACTCCCTTGATCGTCTACACCCCACTTATTTGGAGGTCTTGCACCTCGTAGCAGCTTAGCTATTGCAGGCTGGCTGATCTGCCTCCAGTGCAACTTGCCTGCTGACGGTCAGTCATGGCCTTTTCACACAAGATCGCAAGATACTTACAGATGACCATGACCATTTGGCCCATCTTAGTTTGCTCGTTCAGTACAACCCCACACTCTCCCTATTGCTGCATCTAGTTGTTTCTTAATTGATTCCAGGGTTTTGGCTTCCACCACTCTGCCCTGAAGCTCATTCCAACTGTCGAGCATTCTCTGCGTGAAGAAAAATCTCTTGATATCATTCCTAAAGTTACCTTTTCCTAGTTTGAACCGGAGTCCTCTGGTCCTACTCCCACAGTTTATTTCAGATTTACAGTAGTATTCCAGATTAACCTTTTCCAATCCATTTTCTATTTTTACAATACCTCGATAAGAAAGAAGAAAGAGACCCTTTGAGCATTGGCAGGTGACACAAGGTGCACCCCAATGAGCAGTCTACATTATACCTGGTGTGAAAGATAGTATGCAAGTAGTTCTGGGGGCTGTTTGGTGAGTTGGCAAGGAAATAGGCCAAAGTGGTGTCAGTGAAAGGAAGCCTATCCCTTTGGCAGTACCAAGTTGGAGGTGCAGTTTCAAATAATTAGGAAGTTGAAGTAGTGAGAGGTGGAGCCAGTGCTTTACCGTGGCAAGCGGCGAGGTTGAAAGCATTGATGATGACGGTATGCTCATACCTAATCCTTCTTCTCACATCCCACTTCCCCCTCATCGGACAATCTCTTCTCACTTACAAACTGCTGATGGTGTAAGCATGCACACATCTTGTTTCTCCCCCTCCCCTCACCACAACCCTGACTCTTGTGCCTTTCTCCTTTCAGATACCCATGAACTGCCAGCAGCCCAGCCAGACCCGACCAACTAGAGGAGGGGAGTGATAAAGAAGAAGAGGCACCGTCACTCGATCTGACGCTCCCAGGCACCAGCTCAGAAAATGGCACTGCACGAACTTTAGTCGGTAGTTTAGAGGCGGGATCTGCATGTAGTGAGTCACCGGACAAGAGTGGGCTGCAGCCAGGCCATGGGGAAAAGGGTAGCTCGGGTGCCAGCTCCCCGGAGGGCGAGTTCACACACGAATTCTGCTGCACAGGACTCAGATGAGGACTTCGATGGATGGCCTTCAGAAGAAGGGTGATGGGCATGCACACAGAAATGCTTGGTGCAATGGCAGGCCTGCCAGAGAGCTTCTTGTCAGTGTCAAGGAGCATGGAGGAGTCCAGCTCCAACATTGCACGAGGCTTGGCCCGGAGTTTGGAGCCCATGATTTCCAGAATGGAAGTGATGGGCAGATCCGTTAGAGCACTTGTGGACCCAACCACAATGCTGGGTGTGATGGGCGATATCGCAGCTTTCATTGTAGCACAAGCGGAAGCGACCCAACGTCTCAGTGCTGCAGTGGAAGCTCAGACTGCTCTCATGCCATCTCAGCTTGCTGCCATGCAAGCTCAAACTGCTCCCATTGTGGCTGGGTTTACGAGTGTGGAAAGGGGTGTCACAGCAATCCAGCAATCTGTCCTCCAACAGATGGCTAGGAATGCTGAGGCGCTGTCCCTGGGGAGTGGCAGTGGCTCCATGGAGCAAGAACCTGCCGTCCTTTCTCAGGATGACAGCATTCCTACTCCCACCACTCCCACTCTGCCAGTACCCTTGCTGCTGCCTGTCAGCCAGCCGGCCCAGACTGCTGCCGTCCATGCTGAGATGGTGCAGTCTACAGCCGGGCCTTCTAGGCCCAGAGCTGCTTGAGGTCGTCCTGCAAGGCCATCTGCAGTCTCCCCACTGAAAGTCAGCAGCCTTCCACCAGCCATGCTGCAGCCACTGGGGTAGCACTGCGTAGGAACACTAGAATAGGCAAAGGAACACGAAAGACAGACACTAAGGGAATGCACAAGGATGATTAGTTGACTTTGTTATGTAGTATTGGATTGAATCATTGATAAATTATGTTTGGAATGTTTGTTTTCTAGTGGCTTTCATTTCAGCTTTGTGCCCAAGAGAACGCTGTGATGTTCCGTGACAGAGGGATGTTGAGGTGGGGAAGTGTTGAGCAACGGGGATCTGGGATCTCATTCATTGGAACCGGAGTCTGATGCGGCTCTCACGGACAGCCAGTCTGGAACGGCGATTTGCTGCCTGCCTCCTTCCTTCCTCCTCCTCCTCTTCCTCCACTTCTTCCTCCTCCTCCTGATGTGGTCACGGAACCCGTGGTGGCAAGGGCTGTGCCCTCATGATGGCCAAGTTGTGGAGCATGCAGCAAACCACCACGAAATGGGAAACCCGCCTAATGGACACCCAGGCGTGTACTGGAGGGCTCCTCCCGAGCGGTCAAGGCAGCGGAACCATTGCTTCAGCACTCCGATGGTCTGCTCAATGAGGTTCCTCGTGGCAGCATGGCTGTCATTATATGAGTGCTGGCCACGAGTGGTGAGGTTGCGGAGGGGAGTCATGAGTCAGGTGCAGAGTGGATAGCCCTTGGCTCCGAGCTACCATCCTCGGGTTCGACGTGCTGGCTGGAAGATTGCTGGAACAGTGGACTGGCACAGGGTGAAGGCATCATGACTGCTGCCAGGATACTGGGCATTCACTATCATGATGTGCTGGGCGTGGTCGTGCACCAACTGCACATTAATTGAGTGGTAGCCTTTGCGTTTGCGGTACATCTCAGGATTGATATGCGGTGCCCGCAAAGCCACGTGTGTGCAGTCGATGACGCCCTGCACCATGGGGAAGCCCAATATCCTGGCAAAGCCACATGCATTCTCCTGCTTCATTCTTTTCAGAGAGAAGACAATCAAGCCCCTTCTCCTGGAGTCTCTGTGAGCTCCCGGATGTAGCAATGGATGGCGAACTGGGAGATGTTAGGTATGCCGCCTGCTCCAGATTGGAAGGTTCCAGGTGGTGAAAAGGTTCAGGGTCACCATGAGGGCCACTGGCAGCACCGTCGTCGCCCTGTTCTGAGGCTGCAGGCCTGGTTCTAAGAGGTGTCAGAGTTCTGTGACCACCTCCTTGGTGAAGCGGAGCCTCCGAATACACTGCTCCTGGCTTAAGTGCAGGTAGGAGAAGTGCTCTTGGAAGACCCTAGGTGGGTAAGGCCTCCTGCTGAGCGCACTCCTCCCCCTCCTCTTCCTCCCTCTGCAAGTAGCTTGCCCTCTTCTTCACTGCCTCTGCTCCATCTCCCTGTCATGCTGCAGCGCGAGGGGGACTGCAAGTAGAGCCCCCATGACTGGGAGGAAGTGGTGTGAGCAGAACCCTTGAATTCAGTAGCAAGGCCTTCTCCACTTGCAGCACCTCTCCCTGTCACCTCATCAACTCTCAGTAACTCTAGAAAGCTTCAAACAGTTGCACAAACATGCACAGAGCCAGCAGAAATCAAAAAGCAAGTTATCTGAAAGCTGTTGCTGATCCCTTTAAAAATCGCTGGTGGGGGATCGCACATTCAGCTGAGTGTGCTTTGGAGAGGGTGTGCAGTCGAGTGGCAACGTCCAAAATGGCAGGGCGTGCATCACGATCTGCCTCATTAGCATTCTTCTGCCGAAAGCAGGCAATGGCTGGGCTCCTGACACACCCAAAAGGCGACCGCCTCGGCCTGCACCAGAAGCAAGTCCAGAAGCGAGGCAGCCGCCATTCTTCTGCCTAAACTGGCCGTAAATGCCGGCGCTAAAAGGTGTAATCTCGCAGCTTAAGGCTCTCTTTGCTGAGGGGGGCAGTTCTGGGAGCTCCTCCAGCTATTTTTTCCTGTTAGTCAGCCTTCAATAAAACCTTCCTTTAAGGGTGCTGCACTCCCAGTACCATGACCCCAGGTAAATCAACATTCTCTGTACAAATGAAAACTGCACAGGTTTAAATGATGGTAGTTAACCAACGCCATGCAATCTGGTAGGGTTGGGCTACCACTCAACCAGCGCAAATACACCCAAGAGCGCTGAGGACCATTTGTTGGCCTGACCGAGGATTCGACACGATAGATTACTCATGTACCACTGCCACAAGATGAGATTTGGGCTTGTGAATTCAGACCCCACATATAGCACAGCAACACAAGATCATAAGACAGCTTGGGCTGAAGAAGGCCCTTCGACCCATTTGATCTCATCCTTGCAGTATATCCAACCCCACCTATGCTCCATTAAGGTTTTTAATGTCCAGTTAAACAGATAGATGGAACCTCGGTTTAACGTCTTATTTACAGAAACAGAAAAGCAACAACTTGAAATCTGTAGCAGGATTAAAGATATGTCCAAATGGAGACCATTAAGGAACAGAATGCTCTCAGGTAACATTTGCCACCACTAATACGATAGCAAAATACTGCGGATGCTGGAAATCCGAAATAACAACAGAAAACGCTGGAAAAACTCAGCAGGCCAGACAACATCCGTGGAGAGAGAAAGAGAGTTAACGTTTCAGGTCGATGACCTTTCGTCAGAACTGGAAAGAGCCGAAAATCAAATAGATTTAAGGCCAGGATAAAGCTGGGAAAAGGGGGAGGGGATAAAGGAACAAAGGGGGAGGGGATAAAGGAACAAAGGGGGAGATGAAGAGACATTAAGAGACATTAAGAGATATGCAAGGCAAGAGGTGGTGTTAATGTGACAGGTTAAGGCTGAAAGAAGTGTGAAATGCACTGGCAGAATGAAGGACAGCTGCCAGCTTCTAGGAGGAAAAAAAAAAGTGGTGGGGGGGGGCAAATAAAAGGGTGGATGAAAAAATAAAATATAAATGTGATTGGAGCTGAGGTTATGATCTAAAATTGTTGAACTCGATATTGAGTCCAGAGGGTGTAGCGTGCCTAAACGAAAGATGAGGTGCTGTTCCTCGAGCTTACGCTGCGCTTCCGTGGAACAGTGTAGTAGGCCGAGGACGGTGAGGTCAGAGTGGGAGTGAAGCGGTGAATTAAAGCGACAGGCGACCGGGAGCTCGGGGTCCCCCTTACGGACTGAACGGAGGTGTTCCGCAAAGCGGTCACCCAATCTGCGTTTGGTCTCCCCAATGTAGAGGAGACCACATCGTGAGCAGCGAATACAGTATACTAAATTGCAGGAAGTACAAGTAAATCGCTGTTTCACCTGGAAGGGGTGTTTGGGGCCCTGGACAGTGGGAAGAGGGGAGGTATAAGGGCATGTGTTGCATCTCCTGCGCGTGCATGGGAAGGTGCCGGGCGAAGGGGAAGGGGTGCTGGGGGTGGTAGAGGAGTGGACTAGGGTGTCGCGGAGGGAGCGGTCCCTGCGGAATGCTGAAAGGGGAGGTGAGGGGAAGATGCATTTGGTGGTGGGATCACGCTGGAGGTGGCGGAAATGGCGGAGGATGATCCGTTGAATGTGGAGGCTGGTGGGGTGAAAGGTGAGGACAAGGGGGACCCTATCGTGGTTCCGGGAGGAAGGGGCAGGGGTGAGGGCAGAAGTGCGGGAGATAGAACGGACACGGTCGAGGGCCGTGTCGACCACGGTAGAGGGGAATCCTCGGTTGAGGAAAAAGGAAGACATGTCGGAAGCACTGGTATGGAAGTGGCATCATCAGAGCAGATGCGGCGGAGACGGAGAAACTGGGAGAATGGAATAGAGCCCTTACAGGAGGCGGGGTGGGAGGAAGTGTAGTCCAGGTAGTTGTGGGAGTCAGTGGGCTTGTAGTGAATGTTAGTCAATAACCTATCCCCAGAGATGGAGATGGAGAAGTCGAGGAAGGGAAGGGAAGAGTCGGAGATGGACCATGTGAAGGTGAGGGAAGGGTGGAAATTGGAAGCATAGTGAATGAAATGTTCTAGTTCAGGGCGAGAGCAGGAGACGGCACCGATACAGTCATCAATGTACCGGAAAAAGAGGTGAGGGAGGGGACCTGAGTAGGACTGGAACAAAGAGCTATATTTCATCTGCATAAATATGGCACAGCTAATCAACAAAAACAAAATACTACAGATGCTGTTAATCTTAAATAAAAACAGAAAATGCTGCAAACACTCAGCAGGTCAGGCAGTATTTGTGGAGAGAGAAACAGAGTTAACTTTTCATCAGACTGGAAGATGTTAGAGATGAACAGCTTTTACGCAAATACAGAGCCAGGGAAAGAACAAAAGGGAAGGCCTGTGATAGGGTGGAGGGCAGGAGTGATTAAATGACAAAAGTAAGGATGGTGCACGACAAAATGAGGTGATAATGAGACAAGTATAGAAACAAAAGATGGGTCCAGAGGAGATGATAATGGTTACAGCAAATATAGCAGAGGGGGAGGGTGACATACCACACCTGGCAAAGAGAAGGTTTCCGTGGCCGGGATTGTGGCCGAGAAAGGTGGGTAGACCCCAGAAATGGAGAGGAAGAATTCAAGGAAGGGAAAGGAAGAGTCAGAGATGGATCATGTGAAGGTAAGGGAGGGGAGGGAGTTGGAAGCAGAGTTGATGGCATTTTCCAGTTCAGGGCGAGAGCAGGAAGTGGCACCGACACAGTCATCAGTGTACCTTAAAAAGAGGTGAGGGAGGGGACCTGAGTAGGACTGGAACAAAGAATGCTTCACATATCCCATGAAAAGGCAGGCATAGCTAGGACTCGTACAGGTTCCTATAGCAACACCTTTTATTTGGCGGAAGGGATTAGAGTTAAAGGAAAAGTTGTTCAATGTGAGAACAAGTTTAACCAGGTGGAGGAGGAGGGTGGTGGTGGATGGGGACTGGTTGGGTCTCCATTCAAGGAAGAAGCGGAGTGCCCTCAGGCCGTCCTTGTGGGGGTGGAGATGTAGAGGGTTTGGAAATTCACGGTGAAAAGGAGACGGTTAGGGCCAGGAAGCTGGAAACTGGTGGAGGGTGGAGGAAGAGTCGTGGATGTAGATCAGAGGAGACTGGGCAAGGGGAGAAAAATAGAGTCAACTTAGGATCAAATAAGTTCCATGGGGCAAGGACAGGCTGAAACGTTGAGTCTACCAGAAAGTCCTGTTTGTGAATCATGGGCAAGAGGTAGAAGCACTGTTCCCGTTAAGCTATGTGGTCTCGAGGTCCCGCGCACACTGCTCGCTGATTTCACAATGCAAAAAAACACGCATGTGTGCAATTCTGAATGGGCCGCACAGCCCGTTAAAGGGGCCGTGCACCCCCGAAAAAATAGAGGCAACATTGGGTAGAAGGGGGTTGTGCGGGGTTGGGGGACTATGAAGTATGACACAGTGGGTGGAAGATCTCCGGAGTAGATGAGGTCACTGAGAGTCTGGGAAACGATGGCTTGAGATTGGGTGGAGGGATCATGGTCCGGGGGAGGTGAGCGGAGGTGTCGGAGAGTTGGCACACAAGCTCCTCAGGGATAAGGTCTGTTCACCAGACAGCAACGGCACAACCCTTGTCAGCAGGTCTAATGACAATGTCAGGGTTGGACCCGAGAGAATGGATTGCTGCTAGTTCAGAGGGAACTAGATTGGTGTGAGTGAGGATTGGAGTGAGTGAGAGGATTGGAGTGAGTGAGGAGATTGGTGTGAGTGAGGATTGGTGTGAGTGAGGATTGGTGTGAGTGAGGATTGGTGTGAGTGAGGAGATTGGTGTGAGTGAGGATTGGTGTGGGTGAGGAGATTGGTGTGAGTGAGGATTGGAGTGAGTGAGGAGATTGGTGTGAGTGAGGATTGGTGTGGGTGAGGATTGGTGTGAGTGAGGATTGGTGTGAGTGAGGATTGGTGTGAGTGAGGAGATTGGTGTGAGTGAGGATTGGTGTGAGTGAGGATTGGTGTGAGTGAGGATTGGTGTGAGTGAGGAGATTGGTGTGAGTGAGGATTGGTGTGGGTGAGGATTGGTGTGAGTGAGGATTGGTGTGAGTGAGGATTGGTGTGAGTGAGGATTGGTGTGAGTGAGGATTGGTGTGAGTGAGGATTGGTGTGAGTGAGGATTGGTGTGAGTGAGGAGATTGGTGTGAGTGAGGATTGGTGTGAGTGAGGAGATTGGTGTGAGTGAGGATTGGTGTGAGTGAGGATTGGAGTGAGTGAGGAGATTGGTGTGAGTGAGGATTGGTGTGAGTGAGGATTGGTGTGAGTGAGGATTGGTGTGAGTGAGAGGATTGGTGTGAGTGAGGATTGGTGTGAGTGAGGAGATTGGTGTGAGTGAGGATTGGTGTGAGTGAGGGGATTGGTGTGAGTGAGGATTGAGTGATGATGAGGAGATTGGTGTGAGTGAGGATTGGTGTGAGTGAGGATGGAGTGAGTGAGGAGATTGGTGTGAGTGAGGATTGGTGTGAGTGAGGATTGGTGTGAGTGAGGATTGGTGGGTGTGGGTTGAGGAGAGTGGTGTGAGTAGTGGATTGGTGTGAGTGAGGATTGGTGTGGGTGAGGAGATTGGTGTGAGTGAGAGGATTGGTGTGAGTGAGGAGGTTGGGTGAGGTGAGGAGCTTTGTGTGAGTGAGGAATTCGGTGTGAGTGAGGAGATTGGTGTGAGTGAGGAATTGGTGTGAGTGAGGATTGGTGTGAGTGAGGCGAATGGTGTGAGTGATGATGGAGTGAGTGAGGATTGGTGTGTGATGGTGAGTGAGAAGATTGGTGTGAGTGAGAGATTGGTGTGATGTGAGTGATAGGTGTGAGAGAGAGATTGGTGTGACGTGAGGAATGATTTGTGCTGGTGTGAGTGCGGATTGTGTGAGTGAGAACGTGAGAGGATGGTGTGAGGTGAGAAGGATGGTGTGAGTCGAGGCTTGGTGTGAGTGAGGAGATTGGTGTTGAGTGAGAGGAGTGGTTTTGTGAGGAGGATTGGTATGAGTGAGGATTGGTGGGAGTGAGAAGCTTGGTCGGTTGAGTGAGGAGATTTGGGTGAGTGAGGAGATTGTAGTGGAGTGAGAGGATTGGTGTGAGTGGAAGATTGGTGTGAGTGTGGATTGGTGTGAGTGATGGATTGGTGTGAGTGAGAAGAATTGGTGTGAGTGAGGAGATTGGTTGTGAGGAGAGGATTGGTCGTGAGATGAGGATTGGTGTGAGTGAGGAGATTGGTTTGTGAGTGTGGATTGGTGTGAAGTGAGGATGATTGGTGTGAGTGAGAGGATGGTGTGAGTGTGGAGGATTGGTGTGAGTGAGAGGATTGGTGTGATGGTGAGGATTGGGTGATGTGAGGAGATGGTGTGCATGAGTGAGGAGATTGGTGTGTGGAGGTGATGGTGTGAGTGAGGATTGGTCGTGAGTGAGGGATTGGTGTGTAGATGAGAGGATTGGTGTGGAGTGNNNNGATTGGTGTGAGTGAGGATTGGTGTGAGTGAGGAGATTGGTGTGAGTGAGGAGATTGGTGTGAGTGAGGATTGGTGTGAGTGAGGATTGGTGTGAGTGAGGAGATGGTGTGTGAGTGAGGAGATTGGTGTGAGTGAGGATTGGTGTGAGTGAGGAGATTGGTGTGAGTGAGGATTGGTGTGAGTGAGGATTGGTGTGAGTGAGGAGATTGGTGTGAGTGAGGATTGGTGTGAGTGAGGAGTTTGGTGTGAGTCAGTGGATTGGTGTGAGTGAGGATTGGTGTGAGTCAGTGGATTGGTGTGAGTGAGGAGATTGGTGTGAGTGAGGATTGGTGTGAGTGAGGAGATTGGTGTGAGTGAGGATTTGTGTGAGTGAGGAGATTGGTGTGAGTGAGGAGATTGGTGTGAGTGAGGATTGGTCTGAGTGAGGAGTTTGGTGTGAGTGAGGATTGGTGTGAGTGAGGAGATGGTGTGAGTGAGAGGATTGGTGTGAGTGAGGATTGGTGTGAGTGAGGAGATTGGTGTGAGTAGAGGATTGGTGTGAGTGAGTGGATTGGTGTGAGTGAGAGATTGGTGTGAGTGAGGATTGGTGTGAGTGAGAGATTGGTGTGAGTGAGGATTGGTGTGAGTGAGGATTGGTGTGAGTGAGGATTGGTGTGAGTGAGAGATTGGTGTGAGTGAGAGATTGGTGTGAGTGAGGGATTGGTGTGAGTGAGGATTGGTGTGAGTGAGGATTGGTGTGAGTGAGAGATTGGTGTGAGTGAGGATTGGTGTGAGTGAGAGATTGGTGTGTGAGAGGATTGGTGTGAGTGAGAGGATTGGTGTGAGTGAGAGGATTGGTGTGAGTGAGGATTGGTGTGAGTGAGAAGATTGGTGTGAGTGAGGAGATTGGTGTGAGTGAGGAGGATTGGTGTGAGTGAGGATTGGTGTGAGTGAGGAGATTGGTGTGAGTGAGGATTGGTGTGAGTGAGAGGATTGGTGTGAGTGAGAGGATTGGTGTGAGTGAGAGGATTGGTGTGAGTGAGGAGATTGGTGTGAGTGAGAGGATTGGTGTGAGTGAGAGGATTGGTGTGAGTGAGGAGATTGGTGTGAGTGAGGATTGGTGTGAGTGAGGATTGGTGTGAGTGAGGATTGGTGTGAGTGAGGAGGATTGGTGTGAGTGAGGATTGGTGTGAGTGAGGGGATTGGTGTGAGTGAGGATTGGTGTGAGTGGGGATTGGTGTGAGTGAGAGATTGGTGTGAGTGAGGATTGGTGGGTGAGGAGATTGGTGTGAGTGAGGATTGGTGTGAGGTGGAGATTGGTGTGAGTGAGGATTGGTGTGAGTTGAGGAGATTGGTGTGAGTGAGGATTGGGTGTGAGTGAGGAGATTGGTGTGAGTGAGGATTGGTGTGAGTGAGGAGATTGGTGTGAGTGAGGATTGGTGTGAGTGAGAGGATTGGTGTGAGTGAGGATTGGTGTGAGTGAGGATTGGTGTGAGTGAGGAGATTGGTGTTGAGTGAGGAGATTGGTGTGAGTGAGGATTGGTGTGAGTGAGAGATTGGTGTGAGTGAGGAGATTGGTGTGAGTGAGGATTTGGTGTGAGTGAGGAGATTGGTGTGAGTGAGGAGATTGGTGTGAGTGAGGATTGGTGTGAGTGAGGAGATTGGTGTGAGTGAGGATTGGTGTGAGTGAGAGATTGGTGTGAGTGAGGAGATTGGTGTGAGTGAGGATTGGTCTGAGTGAGGAGTTTGGTGTGAGTCAGGGATTGGTGTGAGTGATGGAGATTGGTTGTAGATGTAAGTGAGGATTGGTGTGAGTGAGGAGATTGGTGTGAGTGAGGATTGGTGTGAGTGAGGATTGGTGTGAGTGAGAGATTGGTGTGAGTGAGGATTGGTGTGGAGTGAGGAGATTGGTGTGAGTGAGGAGATTGTGTGAGTGAGGAGATTGGGTGTGAGTGAGGAATTGGTGTGAGTGAGGAGATTGGTGTGAGTGAGATTGGTGTGAGTGTGGGGAGTGAGGATTGGTGTGAGTGAGGATTGGTGCTGAGTGAGGAGTTGGTGTGAGTGAGGGAATGGTGTGAGTGAGGATTGGTGTGAGTGAGGGATTGTTGTGAGTGAGGAGATTGGTGTGAGTGAGGATTGGTGTAGTGAGGAGATTGGTGTGAGTGAGGATTGGTGTGAGTGAGTATTGGTGTGAGTGAGGAGATTGGTGTGAGTGAGGATTGGTCTGAGTGAGGAGTTGGTGTGAGTGAGTGATTGGTGTGAGTGAGGATTAGTGTAGTTGAGGAGGATTGGTGGTGAGTGAGGATTGGTGCTGAGTGAGGATTGGTGTGAGGTGAGGATGTGGGTGAGTGAGGATTGGTGTGAGTGAGGAGATTGGTGTGAGTGAGGATTGGTTGAGTGAGGAGATTGGTTGTGAGTGAGGATTGGTGTGATGGAGGAGAATGGTGTGAGTGAGAGATTGGTGTGAGTGAGGATTTGGTGTGAGTGAGGATTGGTGTGAGTGAGGATTGGTGTGAGTGAGGATTGGTGTGAGTGAGGAGATTAGGTGATGAGTGAGGATTGGTGTGAGTGAGAGGATTGGTTGTGAGTGAGAGGATTGGTGTGAGTGAGGAGGATGGTAGTGAGTGAGAGGATTGGTGTGAGTGAGGATTGGGTAGTGAGTGAGAGGATTGGTGTGAGTGAGGAGATTGGTGTGAGTGAGAGGATTGGTGTGAGTGAGAGGATTGATGTGAGTGACGGATTGGTGTGAGTGAGAGGATTGGTGTGAGTGAGCGGATTGGTGTGAGTGAGAGGATTGGTGTGAGTGAGGAAGATTGGTGTGAGTGAGAGGATTGGTGTGAGTGAGGAGATGTGTGAGTGAGGATTGGTGTGAGTGAGGATTGGTGTGAGTGGGGATTGGTGTGAGTGAGGAGGTTGGTGTGACGTGGGTTTGGTGTGAGTGAGGGAGATTGGTGTGAGTAGAGGATTGGTTGTGAGTGAGGGATTGGTGTGAGTGAGTGATTGGTGTGAGTGAGGATTGGTGATGAGTGAGGAGATTGGTGTGAGTGAGGATTGGTGTGAGTGAGGAGATTGGTGTGAGTGAGGATTGGTGTGAGTGAGGAGATTGGTGTGAGTGAGGATTGGTGTGAGTGAGGAGATTGGTGTGAGTGAGGATTGGTGTGAGTGAGGAGATTGGTGTGAGTGAGAGGATTGGTGTGAGTGAGAGGATTGGTGTGAGTGAGGAGATTGGTGTGAGTGAGGATTGGTGTGAGTGAGAGATTGGTGTGAGTGAGGAGATTGGTGTGAGTGAGGATTGGTGTGAGTGATGAGATTGGTGTGAGTGAGGATTGGTGTGAGTGAGGATTGGTGTGAGTGAGGAGATTGGTGTGAGTGAGGAGATTGGTGTGAGTGAGGATTGGTGTGAGTGAGGAGATTGGTGTGAGTGAGGATTGGTGTGAGTGAGGATTGGTGTGAGTGAGGAGATTGGTGTGAGTGAGGATTGGTCTGAGTGAGGAGTTTGGTGTGAGTCAGTGGATTGGTGTGAGTGAGGATTGGTGTGAGTCAGTGGATTGGTGTGAGTGAGGAGATTGGTGTGAGTGAGGATTGGTGTGAGTGAGGAGATTGGTGTGAGTGAGGATTTGTGTGAGTGAGGAGATTGGTGTGAGTGAGGAGATTGGTGTGAGTGAGGATTGGTCTGAGTGAGGAGTTTGGTGTGAGTGAGGATTGGTGTGAGTGAGGAGAATGGTGTGAGTGAGAGGATTGGTGTGAGTGAGGATTGGTCTTAGTGAGGAGTTTGGTGTGAGTGAGGATTGGTGTGAGTCAGTGGATGGTGTGAGTGAGGAGATTGGTGTGAGTGAGGATTGGTGTGAGTGAGGAGATTGGTGTGAGTGAGGATTGGTGTGAGTGAGGAGAATGGTGTGAGTGAGAGGATTGGTGTGAGTGAGGATTGGTGTGAGTGAGGATTGGTGTGAGTGAGGATTGGTGTGAGTGAGGATGGTGTGAGTGAGGAGATTGGTGAGTGAGGATTGGTGTGAGTGAGAGGGATTGGTGTGAGTGAGAGGATTGGTGTGAGTGAGAGGATTGTGTGAGTGAGAGGATTGGTGTGAGTGAGATTGGTGTGAGTGAGAGGATTGGTGTGAGTGAGGAGATTGGTGTGAGTGAGAGGATTGGTGTGAGTGAGAGGATTGGTGTGAGTGAGGATTGGTGTGAGTGAGAGGATTGGTGTGAGTGAGAGGATTGGTGTGAGTGAGAGGATTGGTGTGAGTGAGAAGATTGGTGTGAGTGAGAGGATTGGTGTGAGTGAGGAGATTGGTGTGAGTGAGGATTGGTGTGAGTGAGGATTGGTGTGAGTGAGAGGATTGGTGTGAGTGAGGATTGGTGTGAGTGAGGAGATTGGTGTGAGTGAGGATTGGTGTGAGTGAGGATTGGTGTGAGTGAGGAGATTGGTGTGAGTGAGGAGGTTGGTGTGAGTGAGAGGATTGGTGTGAGTGAGGATTGGTGTGAGTGAGGGGATTGGTGTGAGTGAGGATTGGTGTGAGTGAGAGGATTGGTGTGAGTGAGGATTGGTGTGAGTGAGAGGATTGGTGTGAGTGAGGATTGGTGTGAGTGAGAGGATTGGTGTGAGTGAGGATTGGTGTGAGTGAGAGGATTGGTGTGAGTGAGGATTGGTGTGAGTGGGGATTGGTGTGAGTGAGGAGATTGGTGTGAGTGAGGATTGGTGTGAGTGAGGAGATTGGTGTGAGTGAGGATTGGTGTGAGTGAGGGGATTGGTGTGAGTGAGGATTGGTGTGAGTGGGGATTGGTGTGAGTGAGGAGATTGGTGTGAGTGAGGATTGGTGTGAGTGAGGAGATTGGTGTGAGTGAGGATTGGTGTGAGTGAGGAGATTGGTGTGAGTGAGAGGATTGGTGTGAGTGAGAGGATTGGTGTGAGTGAGAAGATTGGTGTGAGTGAGGATTGGTGTGAGTGAGGAGATTGGTGTGAGTGAGGATTGGTGTGAGTGAGGAGATTGGTGTGAGTGAGGAGATTGGTGTGAGTGAGGATTGGTGTGAGTGAGGAGATTGGTGTGAGTGAGGATTGGTGTGAGTGAGGATTGGTGTGAGTGAGGAGATTGGTGTGAGTGAGGATTGGTCTGAGTGAGGAGTTTGGTGTGAGTCAGTGGATTGGTGTGAGTGAGGATTGGTGTGAGTCAGTGGATTGGTGTGAGTGAGGAGATTGGTGTGAGTGAGGATTGGTGTGAGTGAGGAGATTTGTGTGAGTGAGGATTTGTGTGAGTGAGGAGATTGGTGTGAGTGAGGAGATTGGTGTGAGTGAGGATTGGTGTGAGTGAGGAGAATGGTGTGAGTGAGAGGATTGGTGTGAGTGAGGATTGGTCGTGAGTGAGGATTGGTGTGAGTGAGGAAGATTGGTGAGTGAGCGAGATTGGTGTGAGTGAGAGATTGGTGTGAGTGAGAGGATTGGTGTGAGTGAGGATTGGTGTGAGTGAGGATTGGTGTGAGTGAGGATTGGTGTGAGTGAGGATTGGTGTGAGTGAGGATTGGTGTGAGTGAGAGGATTGGTGTGAGTGAGGAGATTGGTGTGAGTGAGGATTGGTGTGAGTGAGGAGATTGGTGTGAGTGAGAGGATTGGTGTGAGTGAGAGGATTGGTGTGAGTGAGAAGATTGGTGTGAGTGAGGATTGGTGTGAGTGAGGAGATTGGTGTGAGTGAGGAGATTGGTGTGAGTGAGGATTGGTGTGAGTGATGAGATTGGTGTGAGTGAGGAGATTGGTGTGAGTGAGGATTGGTGTGAGTGAGGAGATTGGTGTGAGTGAGGAGATTGGTGTGAGTGAGGATTGGTGTGAGTGAGGAGATTGGTGTGAGTGAGGATTGGTGTGAGTGAAGATTGGTGTGAGTGAGGAGATTGGTGTGAGTGAGGATTGGTCTGAGTGAGGAGTTTGGTGTGAGTCAGTGGATTGGTGTGAGTGAGGATTGGTGTGAGTCAGTGGATTGGTGTGAGTGAGGAGATTGGTGTGAGTGAGGATTGGTGTGAGTGAGGAGATTTGTGTGAGTGAGGATTTGTGTGAGTGAGGAGATTGGTGTGAGTGAGGAGATTGGTGTGAGTGAGGATTGGTGTGAGTGAGGAGAATGGTGTGAGTGAGAGGATTGGTGTGAGTGAGGATTGGTCTGAGTGAGGATTGGTGTGAGTGAGAAGATTGGTGTGAGTGAGGAGATTGGTGTGAGTGAGGAGATTGGTGTGAGTGAGAGGATTGGTGTGAGTGAGGATTGGTGTGAGTGAGGATTGGTGTGAGTGAGGATTGGTGTGAGTGAGAAGATTGGTGTGAGTGAGGAGATTGGTGTGAGTGAGAGGATTGGTGTGAGTGAGGATTGGTGTGAGTGAGGAGATTGGTGTGAGTGAGGATTGGTGTGAGTGAGGAGATTGAGTCGTGAGTGAGAGGATGGTGTGAGTGAGGTGATTAGGCTTGGTGAGTAGAGATGGATTGGTGTGAGGTGAGGATTGGTGTGAGTGAGGAGATTGGTGTGAGTGAGGAGATTGGTGTGAGTGAGGATTGGTGTGAGTGAGGATTGGTGTGAGTGAGAGGATTGGTGTGAGTGAGGAGATTGGTGTGAGTGAGGATTGGTGTGAGTGAGGAGATTGGTGTGAGTGAGGATTGGTGTGAGTGAGAGGATTGGTGTGAGTGAGAGGATTGGTGTGAGTGAGGATTGGTGTGAGTGAGAGGATTGGTGTGAGTGAGAGATTGGTGTGAGTGAGAGGATTGGTGTGAGTGAGAGATTGGTGTGAGTGAGAGGATTGGTGTGAGTGAGGAGATTGGTGTGAGTGAGGATTGGTGTGAGTGAGGATTGGTGTGAGTGGGGATTGGTGTGAGTGAGGAGGTTGGTGTGAGTGAGGATTGGTGTGAGTGAGGGGATTGGTGTGAGTGAGGATTGGTGTGAGTGGGGATTGGTGTGAGTGAGAGATTGGTGTGAGTGAGGATTGGTGTGAGTGAGGAGATTGGTGTGAGTGAGGATTGGTGTGAGTGAGGAGATTGGTGTGAGTGAGGATTGGTGTGAGTGAGAGGATTGGTGTGAGTGAGGATTGGTGTGAGTGAGGATTGGTGTGAGTGAGGAGATTGGTGTGAGTGAGGATTGGTGTGAGTGAGGAGATTGGTGTGAGTGAGAGATTGGTGTGAGTGAGAGGATTGGTGTGAGTGAGGATTGGTGTGAGTGAGGATTGGTGTGAGTGAGGAGATTGGTGTGAGTGAGGAGATTGGTGTGAGTGAGGATTGGTGTGAGTGAGGAGATTGGTGTGAGTGAGGAGATTGGTGTGAGTGAGGATTGGTGTGAGTGAGGAGATTGGTGTGAGTGAGGAGATTGGTGTGAGTGAGGATTGGTGTGAGTGAGGAGATTGGTGTGAGTGAGGATTGGTGTGAGTGAGGATTGGTGTGAGTGAGGAGATTGGTGTGAGTGAGGATTGGTCTGAGTGAGGAGTTTGGTGTGAGTCAGTGGATTGGTGTGAGTGAGGATTGGTGTGAGTCAGTGGATTGGTGTGAGTGAGGAGATTGGTGTGAGTGAGGATTGGTGTGAGTGAGGAGATTGGTGTGAGTGAGGATTTGTGTGAGTGAGGAGATTGGTGTGAGTGAGGAGATTGGTGTGAGTGAGGATTGGTCTGAGTGAGGAGTTTGGTGTGAGTGAGGATTGGTGTGAGTGAGGAGATTGGTGTGAGTGAGGATTGGTGTGAGTGAGGAGATTGGTGTGAGTGAGGATTGGTGTGAGTGAGGAGATTGGTGTGAGTGAGGATTGGTGTGAGTGAGGAGATTGGTGTGAGTGAGGATTGGTGTGAGTGAGGAGATTGGTGTGAGTGAGAGGATTGGTGTGAGTGAGAGGATTGGTGTGAGTGAGAAGATTGGTGTGAGTGAGGATTGGTGTGAGTGAGGAGATTGGTGTGAGTGAGGAGATTGGTGTGAGTGAGGATTGGTGTGAGTGATGAGATTGGTGTGAGTGAGGAGATTGGTGTGAGTGAGGATTGGTGTGAGTGAGGAGATTGGTGTGAGTGAGGAGATTGGTGTGAGTGAGGATTGGTGTGAGTGAGGAGATTGGTGTGAGTGAGGATTGGTGTGAGTGAGGATTGGTGTGAGTGAGGAGATTGGTGTGAGTGAGGATTGGTCTGAGTGAGGAGTTTGGTGTGAGTCAGTGGATTGGTGTGAGTGAGGATTGGTGTGAGTCAGTGGATTGGTGTGAGTGAGGAGATTGGTGTGAGTGAGGATTGGTGTGAGTGAGGAGATTGGTGTGAGTGAGGATTTGTGTGAGTGAGGAGATTGGTGTGAGTGAGGAGATTGGTGTGAGTGAGGATTGGTCTGAGTGAGGAGTTTGGTGTGAGTGAGGATTGGTGTGAGTGAGGAGAATGGTGTGAGTGAGAGGATTGGTGTGAGTGAGGATTGGTCTTAGTGAGGAGTTTGGTGTGAGTGAGGATTGGTGTGAGTCAGTGGATTGGTGTGAGTGAGGAGATTGGTGTGAGTGAGGATTGGTGTGAGTGAGGAGATTGGTGTGAGTGAGGATTGGTGTGAGTGAGGAGAATGGTGTGAGTGAGAGGATTGGTGTGAGTGAGGATTGGTGTGAGTGAGGATTGGTGTGAGTGAGGATTGGTGTGAGTGAGGATTGGTGTGAGTGAGGAGATTGGTGTGAGTGAGGATTGGTGTGAGTGAGAGGATTGGTGTGAGTGAGAGGATTGGTGTGAGTGAGAGGATTGGTGTGAGTGAGAGGATTGGTGTGAGTGAGGATTGGTGTGAGTGAGAGGATTGGTGTGAGTGAGGAGATTGGTGTGAGTGAGAGGATTGGTGTGAGTGAGAGGATTGATGTGAGTGAGGATTGGTGTGAGTGAGAGGATTGGTGTGAGTGAGAGGATTGGTGTGAGTGAGAGGATTGGTGTGAGTGAGAAGATTGGTGTGAGTGAGAGGATTGGTGTGAGTGAGGAGATTGGTGTGAGTGAGGATTGGTGTGAGTGAGGATTGGTGTGAGTGGGGATTGGTGTGAGTGAGGAGGTTGGTGTGACTGAGGATTGGTGTGAGTGAGGGGATTGGTGTGAGTGAGGATTGGTGTGAGTGGGGATTGGTGTGAGTGAGTAGATTGGTGTGAGTGAGGATTGGTGTGAGTGAGGAGATTGGTGTGAGTGAGGATTGGTGTGAGTGAGGAGATTGGTGTGAGTGAGGATTGGTGTGAGTGAGGAGAT
This sequence comes from Squalus acanthias, assembly GCA_030390025.1. Taxonomy (NCBI): domain Eukaryota; kingdom Metazoa; phylum Chordata; class Chondrichthyes; order Squaliformes; family Squalidae; genus Squalus; species Squalus acanthias. The sequence continues at coordinate 61,087,917 of CM059436.1, read as the reverse complement.
TGGTGTGAGTGAGGATTGGTGTGAGTGAGGAGATTGGTGTGAGTGAGGATTGGTGTGAGTGAGGAGATTGGTGTGAGTGAGAGGATTGGTGTGAGTGAGAGGATTGGTGTGAGTGAGAAGATTGGTGTGAGTGAGGATTGGTGTGAGTGAGGAGATTGGTGTGAGTGAGGAGATTGGTGTGAGTGAGGATTGGTGTGAGTGAGGAGATTGGTGTGAGTGAGGAGATTGGTGTGAGTGAGGATTGGTGTGAGTGAGGAGATTGGTGTGAGTGAGGAGATTGGTGTGAGTGAGGATTGGTGTGAGTGAGGAGATTGGTGTGAGTGAGGATTGGTGTGAGTGAGGATTGGTGTGAGTGAGGAGATTGGTGTGAGTGAGGATTGGTCTGAGTGAGGAGTTTGGTGTGAGTCAGTGGATTGGTGTGAGTGAGGATTGGTGTGAGTCAGTGGATTGGTGTGAGTGAGGAGATTGGTGTGAGTGAGGATTGGTGTGAGTGAGGAGATTGGTGTGAGTGAGGATTTGTGTGAGTGAGGAGATTGGTGTGAGTGAGGAGATTGGTGTGAGTGAGGATTGGTCTGAGTGAGGAGTTTGGTGTGAGTGAGGATTGGTGTGAGTGAGGAGAATGGTGTGAGTGAGAGGATTGGTGTGAGTGAGGATTGGTCTGAGTGAGGAGTTTGGTGTGAGTGAGGATTGGTGTGAGTCAGTGGATTGGTGTGAGTGAGGAGATTGGTGTGAGTGAGGATTGGTGTGAGTGAGGAGATTGGTGTGAGTGAGGATTGGTGTGAGTGAGGAGAATGGTGTGAGTGAGAGGATTGGTGTGAGTGAGGATTGGTCTGAGTGAGAGGATTGGTGTGAGTGAGAGGATTGGTGTGAGTGAGAAGATTGGTGTGAGTGAGAGGATTGGTGTGAGTGAGGAGATTGGTGTGAGTGAGGATTGGTGTGAGTGAGGATTGGTGTGAGTGGGGATTGGTGTGAGTGAGGAGGTTGGTGTGACTGAGGATTGGTGTGAGTGAGGGGATTGGTGTGAGTGAGGATTGGTGTGAGTGGGGATTGGTGTGAGTGAGTAGATTGGTGTGAGTGAGGATTGGTGTGAGTGAGGAGATTGGTGTGAGTGAGGATTGGTGTGAGTGAGGAGATTGGTGTGAGTGAGGATTGGTGTGAGTGAGGAGATTGGTGTGAGTGAGGATTGGTGTGAGTGAGGAGATTGGTGTGAGTGAGGATTGGTGTGAGTGAGGAGATTGGTGTGAGTGAGAGGATTGGTGTGAGTGAGAGGATTGGTGTGAGTGAGAAGATTGGTGTGAGTGAGGATTGGTGTGAGTGAGGAGATTGGTGTGAGTGAGGAGATTGGTGTGAGTGAGGATTGGTGTGAGTGAGGAGATTGGTGTGAGTGAGGAGATTGGTGTGAGTGAGGATTGGTGTGAGTGAGGAGATTGGTGTGAGTGAGGAGATTGGTGTGAGTGAGGATTGGTGTGAGTGAGGAGATTGGTGTGAGTGAGGATTGGTGTGAGTGAGGATTGGTGTGAGTGAGGAGATTGGTGTGAGTGAGGATTGGTCTGAGTGAGGAGTTTGGTGTGAGTCAGTGGATTGGTGTGAGTGAGGATTGGTGTGAGTCAGTGGATTGGTGTGAGTGAGGAGATTGGTGTGAGTGAGGATTGGTGTGAGTGAGGAGATTGGTGTGAGTGAGGATTTGTGTGAGTGAGGAGATTGGTGTGAGTGAGGAGATTGGTGTGAGTGAGGATTGGTCTGAGTGAGGAGTTTGGTGTGAGTGAGGATTGGTGTGAGTGAGGAGAATGGTGTGAGTGAGAGGATTGGTGTGAGTGAGGATTGGTCTGAGTGAGGAGTTTGGTGTGAGTGAGGATTGGTGTGAGTCAGTGGATTGGTGTGAGTGAGGAGATTGGTGTGAGTGAGGATTGGTGTGAGTGAGGAGATTGGTGTGAGTGAGGATTGGTGTGAGTGAGGAGAATGGTGTGAGTGAGAGGATTGGTGTGAGTCAGTGGATTGGTGTGAGTCAGGGGATTGGTGTGAATGAAGGGATTGCTGCTCTGTGGAATTAGATGCATTAACATATTTCAGCAAAGTTGAAAGTCCACAACAGCTGCAACATACCCGTACTGCACAGCAAGATCTTAAGTGAAATTTGTCATGTACAAATAATGGGTTAAAAAATTCACTTACACCAGATTATGGTGAACACTGCCATCTATTGGAGATAGTTAGCTCTTGCACAGCATAACTTATTTGAAAACTGGTTCTCTCGGTGATGATTCATATCATAATCTGCTTTAAGATTAGTGTTGATGAGCCTTCGCCTCAAGTTACTGCACACATCAAACCATGCATTCAGGACCATTTTCTGGCCGATGAAATACGTCCTGTGGAAAGTTCTGTTTAGGGTCAATCCAGATCACAGTGTTCACAGATCACTATGCGAACCTAATGAGGAATGTACATCTATTACACACATGAACAAGCAAAGCATGAGCAGAATTTTCCATTGGCCTTAAACTGTGCTTTAACAGAAAAGCATGGTCCATGTGTCTGGACTCATTTCACATGATGTGTGATTTTCTAGACCGGAGTGAGGTCAAACCAGTGAAAAACAAATCTAGGACTGATGTCAGGAAATTCTTCTTCACACAAACAGTGATCAATACATGGTATAGACTTCCAGGTAGGGGAGTGGAGATGCATCTCTATCTCAGTAGGATGCTGTGATGGGGAGACTATAGGGTCTTTCTGGATTGATGAGCTAAAATAGCTGGAATTACTTTTCTCACCGGGATCTAGCTTGACAGATACAAATTAGCTTAATCTAAATTTTGTATATTTCTTGGCCCTCGTTATAAAAACCCACAAACTAAACAGTGGAGAGTGTAGGTAAAGACCGACTCCCCAAAGTTACATGCAGAAATGTATTTATTTGTGTATCTGTGGTATGTGAAGGAGCAAATTTATCTATTTACGTAACTGAAGTGCGTGTGGAAAACAGCATGGCCGAGGCTTTCCAATCGGGAGGCATCTCCGGTAGGGCAGGACATCTGTTCGCCCTGGAACTGACCCCTGATTGTGGCCATATTTTCGGCCCTGAGGTTATTTGCATGCCCTATTTGGAGTGAACACCAGTAGTGGTGGGCGAGGGAGGCCCAGCCACTGTGTGTGAGTGGTGGCAGCTTCAGAGCTACTGGTAAAAAGTTAACAAGCAATTCTTCTTCTGGGAGCCTGTGCGTACCAATGATTGGGGAGCCATAGAACAGGCCCTCACCACCGGTGACATTCTCGTTGTCCTTTTGCTGAGCTTTGACCGCTGTATGCAAGGACCTGACAGGCGGCCTTTATCCAGCCTTGAATCAGGGCAAATGACAGGCTGTTTCCCTCATTGTGCTGTTAGTGCACACGCCCACTCAATACGGGTAGGTGCATTTTAGATGGCCAAGCTCATCCTTTGGAAAAGGAGGTGGGAGAGGTGGGGCCAGGGCGGAGCACATACCCGAGCCCATCGCTGGTTCGTTCACTCCGGCTGCAAACCCTAGGCCTATTTATTTATTTTCCAGGAACCAATTAAAAAACTGTTTCGAGGTATTCTGCTCCCATGCACTAGTGGTGCAAGTGTAAGTTTAGGGTGTGGCAGAAAATCCGCAGGGAGCCCGAGTGCTGGGAATTGCCCCGGACTGCACTGCCCAGTCCTTTCCAATTGGGCAGCACTGGGGACTCATGGGACTTGCGCTTCTGGAGTGCGCAACCATTAAACTTTCAAAACGTATGCTGATAAAGAGAGCCTTCTCAGCTCGCTATTTTCTGTTGTTTGCTCCCAAAATAATTTGGCCAGAAATTGGACTTGGTCGCGCACATTTTTTGGGCGCTACGAGAGCCCTTAGGGTTTCAAAATGGCATCCGCCGCACACGCGCACAGTTCTAACGCGAAGTGCTACCTTGGTCAAGGGGTTAGCGTGCGCAGTTAATGTCCACCGGAGTATGCAGAGCAGGCAGATCATGACGTCATTTGATGCAGCACTGCCATTTTGGAGCTTTATGGTCCAGCCTGTGCCCTGTCTTAAGCTCACACAGCTGAACACACGTTAAGCAGCAGGAAGGAAGCCCCACCAGTGCTATTTAAAGGGATCATCAACTACTTACAGTTCAGTTACTGGTTGATTTCTTTTGGCAGTTGCTACAATTCTACATGTTTTTGGTGCTTTCTAGAGTTGTTTCAAGTTTCAGTAGTCTACAGGGAGTGGTGAGGCTGGTGCTGAAGGACTTTTTGCTGACTTCAAGGCTTCTGCACAAACCAGTTGCTCCCAGACATGGGTGCAGTGGTAGGCCACGCAGAGCAGGACAAGCTGCTGGAAGAGGGAGGAGGAGGAGGGGGAGAAGGGCTCTGAGCAGGAGGCCATATCCGCCCAGGGTGTTCAGGGAGCAATTCTCCTACCTGAACCTCAGTGACGACCAATATGTGAGACGTCTGCGCTTTACTAAGGAATCATCACTGAAATCTACCACCTGCTGCAGCCACAAGTTCAACTTCAGAGCCGGGCAAGGATCGCATTGCCAGTGGCTGTGAAGGTGACCGTGGTCATGAACTTTTATGCGTCGGGCTCCTTCCAGGCTGGAGCTGGCGATATTTACAACATCTCACAGTTTGCCATCCACTGTTGCGTAAGGGAGGTCACTGAGGCTCGCTATTCAAAAAGAAATAACTTCATTTTATTCCCTCTTGCCAGAGAGAAGCAGGCAAATTGAGCACAAAGGTTTGCAGGCTTCCCCATGGTGCAGGGTGCCATTGACTGCGCGCACATTGCTTTGTGGACACCACTTATCAACCCTGCCATCTACTGGAATCGAAAGGGATTCCACTCCCTCAATGTTCAGCTGGTGTGTAGGTCAATGCCCGGTATCCTGGCAGCAGTAATGATGCCTTCATTCTGCAGCAGTCCACTGTGCCAGCTGCATTTCAGCCACCACGGCAAGCCAAAGGGTGGCTACTGGACAGCTGTCTGCTGACAACATGGCTCATGACTCCAGTTCGCAACCCACGCACACATGCACAGCAGGCATACAATGTCACACCAAATATGATAGAGCAGACCACTGGCGTGCTGAAGCAATGATTCCGCTGCCTGGACCGCTCGGGAGGAGCCCCGCAGTACTCAGCTGAGTGGGTCTCAAGATTTGTGGTGGTATGCTGCATGCTGCACAATCTTGCCATCATGAGATAACAGCCCTTGCCATCACCTATCAGGCGAGAAGCTGAGGAGCAGGAGTATGAGGAGGAGGAGGAGGAAGAGGAGGACAAGGAGGCAGAAGAGGAAGGGAGGCTCCAACCAAGCCAGTCCCTTTCTGCCCGGACTGTACGTGAAAAACTAATTCAAGCATGATACTAATAACCTCAACCCCAATTCCCCATTCACCAAAAGTCCCACACTCCTTACCTTCCCTCTGTCACTCACCATCACAGTGTCTGCTTGGCCACAATGCAAAAATAAAAGCCAACACAAAATAAACATAGCAAACCAAATGTATAAATTAAATCATGCCAAATTACATCTAAACGTAAACTAATCACCCTTGTGCATACCCTTAATGTCTGTCTTCTGCGTGCCTTTGCCTTTCCTAGTGCTCCTACGAAGTACTACCCCAGTGGCTGCAGCATGGTGTGGGTGTGAAAGTCCATATTACCCGAGTACCTCGCTATTCTTTCTGCACAGTCTGTGAGACCAGTACATGCTGGGTTAAAAGTTCAAACAGCTTTCTGCTGAGCCTGGGTTGTAAGAGGATTTTGGGGAAAGGATGTCTTCAGGGGAAAGATAATAGTAGGATGTGTAAGAGTCATTCAGCCATATTTGAATGTGTCAACTTGATAACTCTGTCTAGGAGGGGAAGGTTTTATTGCGGCAATAAAACAATTAGAAGAGTTGAGAGCCTGGATGTTTAGTTTATGTTGTTATTCTGTGGCATTTGTATCTACCTTTGATGTGCCATAATTTATTGACAGTATGCATGGAATGTAGTGATCAAAGGGGAAAATTAGTATAAGAAATGTAAGGGAATACTGTTTAGTAGCACACACTGGAATCGGAAAGTGTGTGTCTCAGCAGCTCTCATACTGGTTTGTGTAGTATGAGGTTTCAATAAAGACCTGATCCTGCATTACTACAACTGAGTGTGTGTGTAATCTGACGTTTAAAGCAATGAAACGAAAAAGAACAAGAAAGCAGTCCAACACATGGCTGGTGGAAGCCTGCTGACTTTCAGTAAAGGAGACTGCAGATGGCCTTGGAGGACAACCGCAAGCGGCTCTGGGCCCAGAAGGCCTGGCTTCAGACTGCACCATCTCGGCCTGGGCGTCAGCAGTCCGGGCTGGCTGGCTGACAGGCAACAGCAAGGGCACTGGCGGAGTGGCAGGGGTGGGAGGACGAATGCTGTCATCCTGAGAGAGGACAGCAGGTTCGTGCTCCAAGGAGCCACTGACACTCCCCCGGGGCGGTGCCTCAGCAATCCTAGTAATCTGTTGGAGGGCAGATTGCTGGACTGCTGTGACACCCTGCAAGCCCCTTTGAACGCTGGTATCCAGAGCCATGATGGGAGCAGTCGGAGCTTGCGTGGTAGCAAGCTGACCTTGCATGACATGCGTCTGAGCTTCCACTGCAGCACCCAGACATTGGGTGGAAGCTGCTTTTGCTTCAATGGAAGCCGTGACATCAGCCATCAGAAGCTGCATCATGGTTGGGTCCACAATTGTGTTGATGGAGTTCGCCATCACTTCCATGCTGGAAAGGATGAGCTCCATGCTCTGTGCAAAGCCATGTGCCAAGTTGGTGCTTTGACATTCTTTCTGGCAGGCGTCCCAATGCCCCAAGCATTTTGTTGTGTACACGCATCAGCCTTTTTCTGTAGCCTGGCTCTTCAAAGTCCTCATCTGAGTCTCCTGCAGCAAAACTTGTGTGCGACCTCACCCTCCGGCAAGCTGGCATCTGTGTAGTCTTGCCCCCTGCCCTGGCTGAAGCGCACTTGTACCCAGTGTCTCACCACATGCAGATCCCGCCTCTGTGCTATCCTCTAAGACTCGCGCAGTATCAGTATCTGAGCTGGCGGCTGTGAGTGTGAGCTCAAGTGATGTTGTGTCTTTATCATCACTGTCTTCTTGGTCTTCCTCCACTGCCTGGGCAGGTTGCAGTTCTTGGGAAAGGAAAAAGGCACAAGGGTAAGGTTGTGGTGAGGGGAGAGGGGAAAGTAAGAGGTGCAAGCTTACACCATCTGCAGCTTCTCAGTCAGAAGAGATTGTGGGATGAGGGGGCAGTGGGATGTGAGAAGGAGGATTAGGTATGAGGATATCGTCATCTTCAATGGATTCAGCCCCACCGCTGGCCACGGCCTCACCAAGGGCCCTTCCAATAATGGCCAGCACCATCTCCTCCATGGGGGTGAAGACATGCAGGCGCGCCTGTCCCCCTCTAGTTAGTTCCTGCTACCTCTTGACCACTTGTGTGAGGCCATTAAACTTCTTGCGGCACTGCTTCCAGGTCCTTGGGGCTAAACTCCAGGCATTGACCTCCGCGGCTATCTGCACCCACTGCCTTCTCACTGTGTGTCTGGAGGGCCTCCTGCCCCCCTACAGATACAGGACATCTCTCCTCCTTTTCACCTCCTCCACCAAGACTTCCAGTGCAGCGTCGGAAAACCTTGGAGCCCACGTTCTCCCATGGTCAGCTATTGCTCTTTGTTGTACAGCACTATTCCGAATGATGTCAGCACCTCCAGCAGCCAGAATGCACCTCCTCTTTAAGAGGTACAGGCTGGATTTAAGCAGTGCAGGCTAGCTTTGATTAGTGCTAGCAAGTAACGATATTGGGCCCCCTGCCGATGCGTGCAGCCAATGAACAGCGCAGTTAATGCTGGCTGCAGGTAGAAGTTCTGACAAAGATGGCGTGCTGCCTGCATTAGATTGAACGGATGCGGGGCAATCGCACATCGCGATCCCTGCGCCCATTTTCGGGGGCTAGCGAATTTAGCCCCCAATGTCACTGCAGTGTGCCTGTAAAGAATCGATGCTCTGTCAAAGTGAAGTGACTTCCTGGCCTTTGCTAGTGATCTTTCAGAAAGTTTACTTTGTTTTTGTTGTAATTATTTAGGTGCTTTTTCTTTTTGCTTTTTAGTGCCTCCGCATTGGATTCCCTTTCACTTCATTCATTCTTGTGACTTTTCCCCTTCTCACAGCCATGACATAGGCCAAAAAGCTTGATAAAGGTTAAAAGAATATTTGCCTCCATATTCAGCAACTTACCTTTAAGTGTATACATCCCTTTAAATTTGATCTGTTGGCCAGATTTCTTGCATTCACTGTTAGCTGACTCCCTGCTCCAGGTCGAAGCTGTGCATGCAGGCAGCTACGTATAATTATTCACATGAGCTGACAGTGGGACGTGGCACATTCAGTTCACTGCAGTGCTGGACAGAAAATCATAGTTGGGGGGGTGCGCAGCAGGCATTGGGAGCACGCAAGCAGAAGTTTTACCCTCTTGTATCTTTCTGCTTCGGTATATCATTTTATTTTCAAATAAACCTGGACAGTAGTTTAGCCTGTTTGCACTGGTCTAGCGGTGTGGTATTTTCCCCCTTCTGGGGTGATGGGAGAATATGATGGGCATTCCATGTATTCTCCAGTAAGTCGTACAGTGCATTACTGTGATTCGGGATGAGTATACCTGGGCTATGTTAACCAATAAATGGCAGAGAAAAAAGACGCAGGTTTTTGTCTGCTTGTAGAAACTGTAGCCTTTGCAGTTGACAACTGTCCGAGTTTTGCACAGATGTTATGCGTTTATGGCTTCCATTTATGCTGCTTGCCCTGAGCCTTAAAAGGTCACTGATCTTCTGACATTATAAATCACCCCTGAACTGCACCCTAGTGCATTGCATGCTCTCTCACTGAAACATTGTACATACGCAGTAGAGATAAAATACAATGCATTATAGGGTACTTTTGTTGGTCCCCAGGGCTATCCCTGTGCAAGAAACGTTGGCAGGTATGAATGTGGTATTCCTGTGTCCAACTTTGGCGTAGTTAGCGGGGCCACGCCACTCTGATGATCTAGGAACCAGGCTTCCAGTTTGTCTGAGTTCTCTAATGGTCAAAAATACCTGTATTCAAGGTGGTCTAGGAAGGATCTTCACCTCTTCTCCCTGTTCCCAGCTGAGGGATTTATTCACAGCCGGCGGTGGAGAGGGGCCTTCTGTATCGCCCTCTGCTGGCTGAATTTTATTGCTGCATGCTGCAGTGATCCAAATGTTGTGTGAATAATATTCATTTTCAAACTCAAATTCAAATTTCGATCACTGGTATTTTAAATTTCTAAATCTGAATCAGAAGTTCAAAAGAAAATTAGATTATCGAGGATCTCTCTATCTCCAAAACAACCCTGATGTAATTATAAAGTTTGGATCCCACATGCCAATATTTCAAATCCTTGTCTTTTTTTGGTCGCACACCATCTGTGCTTGTTCAACTGACAACAAAATGGTTAAATAGGGGTCTCAAAAATGGAAATGACAGTGGCACACGATGCTGACCAACTAAAAATAGTGCCAGCAAGGAGAGGAAAAAGTCAGTCATTTATGCCTGTAGTTTAATTGATAAGTGACAGATTGGGGGCCATGGTTTTAATCTCCCTTCCTGTGCACTACAGTAGAGAACTATAGTAATACACACTGGATTTGTGTCTTTGACCATCGTGTAACAGAACAAAAACCTTATACAAAGGCAAGTGGGCCCAATTTAGAGAGACAGTAGCAGTCTTCATCAATGGAAAACGAAAGGAAGTTAATGATAATCTTTTGCCTTTGAATTCTAAAGTAAATAATAATGGTAATATCCCTTTGATGGGATTAATTTTGAAAGTTATTAAATCCTACTGGAGAGATTCAGTGCTAAAAGTAAAGGCAATAGTTTTATTTTAAAACTGAATGTAGCTCTTGGCTTCAGTAAAATGTAGTACACAAGGAGGTGAATTTCTTGGCTGTTTTCGGCATATTTCTGATATACGGACAGGGCAATAATTTTTTTGTGGCAAGAACATTGGTCAGAAGCTGTTTCTGCCCTTTTTCTGTTGTTAAATTGCTTCCCTTGCGTTCCCTCGCACCTTTTGGGCCTTCCACCCAAGTCTCAATATATGCTAATAAGGGCCAATGGCAGAGCGGCTCCCAATTTCCTGCTTTTACACTCAGTAACTTTGACTGAGAATTATAAGCTGCAGCTGTTGCCAGCATCACATAATGGAGTAAAGGAAAATCAGGCATAGGAACAGGAGCAGGCTTCTCCGGCCCATTTCTTTATTCAATTAGACCATGGCCGATCTCGACCTCAACTCCATTTACCCACCTTTGTTCCAGAGTTCCAGATTTCCACTATCTTTTGTGTGAAAAAGTGCTTCTTGATTTCACTCCTCAATGGCCTATCTCTAATTTTAAGACTTGGCCCCCTTGTTCTGGATTCACCTGCCAGAGGAAATTGTTTCTTTGTATCTACTCTATTGAATCCCAATATCATTTTAAACAGCTCAATTAGATCACATCTCAACCTTTGAAACTCAAGGGATTAGAAGCCAACTTTATGCAACCCTTCCTCATAGTATAACCTTTTAAGCCCTGGTATAATTCTGGTGAATCTGTGCTATACCCACTCCAAGGCCAATATAGATTTCCTGAGGTGCGGTGCCCAGACTAAATGCAGTTCTCCAGATGGGGTCTAACCAAGGCTCTGCACAAATGCTGCGTAACTTCCTCCCCTTTGTATTCCAGGCCCCTCGAGATAAAGGCCAACATTACATTCGCCTTTTTGATTGCTTTTTGTAGCTGTGATTTGTGTACATGGACACCTACGTCCTTTCTTCTAGTCTCTCACCATTATGAAAATATTCCGATTTGTCTTTCTTTGATCCAAAGTGGATGAGCTCACACTCGCCCACTTTGAACACCATCTGCCATAGTTTTGCCCACTCATTCTGTCTGTCTATATTCTTTTGTATCTGTCTTTCTCTTTCTTCCCAATCAATTCTGTAAATTGTAATTGTAAAAGTAATCACCGGGAATGGTAGCATAGCGGTTATGTTACTGGACTAGTAATCCAGAGGCCTGGACTAATGATCCGGAGACATGAACAGCTGGGGAATTTAAATTCAGTTAATTAAATAAATCTGGAATTAAAAAACTAGTATCAGTAATGGTGACCGTGAAACTATTGGATTGTCGTAAAAACCCATCTGGTTCACTAATGCGCTTTAGAGAAGGAAATCTGCCATCCTTACCTGGTCTGGCCTATATGTGACTCCAGACCCACTCTTAACTGCCCTCTGAAATGCCCCTAGCAAGCCACTCAGTTGTAACAAACCGCAACAATAATAAGAATAAAACCGGAAAACCACCCGGCATCGACCTCGGCACCGGCTTTGGACACACCAGCGGCACACATAGCCCATTCAACCCTGCAAAGTCCTCCTTGTGAGCAGCTCCCAATTGTGCCAAAATTGGGAGAGCTGTCCCACAGACTAGTCAAGAAATAGCCTGACACAGTCACACTCACAGAATCATACCTTTCTGCCGATGTCCCAGACTCCTCCATCACCATCCCTGGGTATGTCCTGTCCTGCCGGCAGGACAGACCCACCAGGCGTGGCGGCACAGTGCTGTTGGGAGGGAGTGGACTAGAGAGTCTTCAACATTGAATCTGGACCCCATGAAGTCTCATGGCATCAGGTCAAGCATGGGCAAGGAAACCTCCTGCTGATTACCACCTATCACCCTCCCTCAGCTGATGAATCAGTACTCCTCCATGTTGAACACCACTTGGAAAAAACACTGAGTGTAGCAAGGGCACAGAATGTACTCTGGGTGGGGGACTTCAATGTCCATCACCAAGAGTGGCTCGGTAGCACCACTACTGATCGAGCTGGCCGAGTCCTGAAGGACATAGCTGCCAGTCTGGGCCTGCGACAGGTGGTGAGAGAACCAACACGAGGGAAAAACCTACTTGACCTCGTCCTTACCAATCTACCTGTCACAGATGCATCTATCCATGACAGTATTGGTAGCAGTGACCACCGCACAGTCATTGTGGAGACGAAGACCTGTCTTCACACCGAGGACACCTTCCATCGTGTTGTGTGACACTACCACCATGCTAAATGGGATAGATTCAGATCAGATCTAGCAGCTCAAAACTGGGCATCCATGAGGCGCTGTGGGCCAGCAGCAGCAGCACAATTGTATTCCACCACAATCTGTAAACTCATGGCCCAGCATATCCCTCACTCTGTTAACATCAAGCCAGGCGACCAACCCTGGTTGAATGAGGAGTGTAGAAGAGCATGCCAGGAGCAGCACCAGGTGTACCTAAAAATGCGGTGTCAACCATGAGAAGCTGCAACACAGGACTACATGCATGTTAAACAGCGGAAGCAGCATGCTATAGACAGAGCTAAGTGATCTCACAAACAATGGATCAGATCAAAGCTCTGCAGTCCTACCACATCCAGTTGTGAATGGTGGTGGACCATTAAACAACTAACGGGAGGAGGAGACTCCATGAATATCCCCATCCTCAATGACGGTGGAGCCCAGCACGTGAGTGCAAAAGACAAGGCTGAAGCGTTTGCAACCATCTTCAGCCAGAAGTGCCGAGTGAATGATCCATATTGGACTCCTCCTGAGGTCTCCACCATCACAGAAGCCAGTCTTCAGCCAATTTGATTCACTTCATGTGATATCAAGAAACAGCTGAGCGCACTGGATACTGCAAAGGCTATGGGACTCGACAACATTCCGGCTGTCGTGATGAAGACTTGTGCTCCAGAACTAGCCGCAGAACTACAACCCTTGCATCTACCCGACAATGTGGAAAACTGCCCAGGTATGTCCTGTCCACAAAAAGCAGGACAAATCCAATCCGGCCAATTACCGCCCCATCAGTCTACTCTCAATCATCAGCAAAGTATTGGAAGGTGTCGGCGACAGTTCTATCAAGCGGCACTTATTCCCCAATAACCTGCTGACCAATGCTCAGTTTGGGCTCCGCCAGGACCACTTGGCTCCAGACCTCAAATGGACAAAAGAGCTGATTTCCAGAGGTGAGGTGAGAGTGACTGCCCTTGACATCAAGGCAGAATTTGACCGAGTGTGGCATCAAGGAGCCCTAATAAAATTGAAGTCCATGGGAATCAGGGGAAAGACTCTTGACTGGCTGGAGTCATACCTAGCACAAAGGAAGATGGTTGTGGTTATTGGAGACCAATCATCTCAGCCCCAGGACATCGCTGCAGGAGTTCCTCAGAGCAGTGTCTTAGGCCCAACCATCTTCAGCTGCTTCATCAATGACCTTCCCTCCATCATAAGGTCAGAAGTGGGGATGTTCACTGATGATTGCAGTGTTCAGTTCCATTCACAACTCCTCAGATAATGAAGCAGTCCATGCCTGAATGCAGCAAGACCTGGACGACATTCAGGCTTGGGCTGATAAGTGGCAGGTAACAATCGCACCACACAAGTGCCAGGCAATGACTATCTCCAACAAGAGAGCATCTAACCGCCGCTCCTTGACATTCAACGGCATTACCATCGCCGAATCCCCCACTATCAACATCCTGGAGGTCACCACTGACCAGAAACTTAACTGGACCAGCCACATAAATACTGTGGCAACAAGAGCAAGTCAGAGGCTGGGTATTCTGCGGTGAGTGTCTCACCTCCTGACTCCCCAAAGCCTTTCCACCATCTACAAGGCACAAGTCAGGAGTGTGATGGAATACTCGCCACCACTGTATCCTCTAAGCTGCGCGCCCACGCAGTTCCCATGAGGCTGCCGCGGAACAGGTGTTGCAGGCTGTGGACCAGGTGTTGCAGGCCGAGGACCAGATGCTGCAGGCTGTGCACCAGGTGTTGCAGGCTGTGGACCAGGTGTTGCAGGCCGCGCACCAGGTGTTGCAGGCCGTGCACCAGGTGTTGCAGGCCGTGCACCAGGTGTTGCAGGCCGAGCACCAGGTGTTGCAGGCCGTGCACCAGGTGTTGCAGGCCGTGGACCAGGTGTTGCAGGCCGAGGACCAGGTGTTGCAGGCCGAGCACCAGGTGTTGCAGGCTGTGGACCAGGTGTTGCAGGCCGAGGATCAGGTGTTGCAGGCCGCGCACCAGGTGTTGCAGGCCGTGCACCAGGTGTTGCAGGCCGCGGACCAGGTGTTGCAGGCTGTGGACCAGGTGTTGCAGGCTGTGGACCAGGTGTTGCAGGCTGAGGACCAGGTGTTGCAGGTTGTGGACCAGGTGTTGCAGGCCGCGGACCAGGTGTTGCAGGCCGAGCACCAGGTGTTGCAGGCCGAGCACCAGGTGTTGCAGGCCGTGCACCAGGTGTTGCAGGCCGTGCACCAGGTGTTGCAGGCCGAGCACCAGGTGTTGCAGGCCGAGCACCAGGTGTTGCAGGCTGTGCACCAGGTGCTGCAGGCTGTGGACCAGGTGTTGCAGGCCGCGCACCAGGTGTTGCAGGCCGTGCACCAGGTGTTGCAGGCCGTGCACCAGGTGTTGCAGGCCGAGCACCAGGTGTTGCAAGCTGTGCACCAGGTGTTGCGGGCTGTGGACCAGGTGTTGCAGGCCGCGCACCAGGTGTTGCAGGCTGTGGACCAGGTGTTGCAGGCCACGGACCAGGTGTTGCAGGCTGTGCACCAGGTGTTGCAGGCCGAGCACCAGGTGTTGCAGGCCGTGCACCAGTTGTTGCAGGCCGCGGACCAGGTGTTGCAGGCCGCTCACCAGGTGTTGCAGGCAGTGCACCAGGTGTTGCAGGCTGTGGACCAGGTGTTGCAGGCTGTGGACCAGGTGTTGCAGGCTGTGGACCAGGTGTTGCAGGCCGCGCACCAGGTGTTGCAGGCCGAGGACCAGGTGTTGCAGGCCGTGCACCAGGTGTTGCAGGCCGCGCACCAGGTGTTGCAGGCCGTGCACCAGGTGTTGCAGGCTGTGCACCAGGTGTTGCAGGCCGTGCACCAGGTGTTGCAGGCCGTGGACCAGGTGTTGCAGGCTGTGGACCAGGTGTTGCAGGCTGTGCACCAGGTGTTGCAGGCCGTGCACCAGGTGTTGCAGGCCGAGGACCAGGTGTTGCAGGCTGTGGACCAGGTGTTGCAGGCCGCGGACCAGGTGTTGCAGGCCGTGCACCAGGTGTTGCAGGCCGAGCACCAGGTGTTGCAGGCTGTGCACCAGGTGTTGCAGGATGCGCACCAGGTGTTGCAGGCTGTGGACCAGGTGTTGCAGGCTGTGGACCAGGTGTTGCAGGCTGTGCACCAGGTGTTGCAGACTGTGGACCAGGTATTGCAGGCTGTGCACCAGGTGTTGCAGGCTGTGGACCAGGTGTTGCAGGCCGCGCACCAGGTGTTGCAGGCTGTGGACCAGGTGTTGCAGGCCGCGGACCAGGTGTTGCAGGCCGCGCACCAGGTGTTGCAGGCCGAGCACCAGGTGTTGCAGGCCGTGCACCATGTGTTGCAGGCCGCGGACCAGGTGTTGCAGGCCGAGCACCAGGTGTTGCAGGCTGTGCACCAGGTGTTGCAGGCCACGGACCAGGTGTTGCAGGCTGTGCACCAGGTGTTGCAGGCTGTTGACCAGGTGTTGCAGGCTGTGCACCAGGTGTTGCAGGCTGCGGACCAGGTGTTGCAGGCTGTGGACCAGGTGTTGCAGGCTGTGGCCCAGGTGTTGCAGGCTGTGCACCAGGTGTTGCAGGCCGCTGACCAGGTGTTGCAGGCTGTGGACCAGGTGTTGCAGGCCGAGGACCAGGTGTTGCAGGCCGAGCACCAGGTGTTGCAGGCTGTGGACCAGGTGTTGCAGGCCGAGGACCAGGTGTTGCAGGCCGCGCACCAGGTGTTGCAGGCCGTGCACCAGGTGTTGCAGGCTGTGGACCAGGTGTTGCAGGCTGTGGACCAGGTGTTGCAGGCTGTGGACCAGGTGTTGCAGGCCGCGCACCAGGTGTTGCAGGCCGCGGACCAGGTGTTGCAGGCCGTGCACCAGGTGTTGCAGGCCGCGCACCAGGTGTTGCAGGCTGTGCACCAGGTGTTGCAGGCTGTGCACCAGGTGTTGCAGGCTGTGCACCAGGTGTTGCAGGCCGAGGACCAGGTGTTGCAGGCCGTGGACCAGGTGTTGCAGGCCACGGACCAGGTGTTGCAGGCCGTGCACCAGGTGTTGCAGGCCGAGCACCAGGTGTTGCAGGCTGTGCACCAGGTGTTGCAGGATGCGCACCAGGTGTTGCAGGCTGTGGACCAGGTGTTGCAGGCTGTGGACCAGGTGTTGCAGGCTGTGCACCAGGTGTTGCAGGCCGCGCACCAGGTGTTGCAGGCCGAGCACCAGGTGTTGCAGGCTGTGCACCAGGTGTTGCAGGCCGCGGACCAGGTGGTTGCAGGCTGTGGACCAGGTGTTGCAGGCTGAGCACCAGGTGTTGCAGGCTGTACACCAGGTGTTGCAGGCCGCGGACCAGGTGTTGCAGGCTGTGCACCAGGTGTTGCAGGCCGCAGACCAGGTGTTGCAGGCTGTGCACCAGGTGTTGCAGGCCGCGGACCAGGTGTTGCAGGCTGTGCACCAGGTGTTGCAGGCCGCGGACCAGGTGTTGCAGGCTGTGGACCAGGTGTTGCAGGCCGCACACCAGGTGTTGCAGGCCATGCACCAGGTGTTGCAGGCCGCGGACCAGGTGTTGCAGGCTGTGGACCAGGTGTTGCAGGCCGCACACCAGGTGTTGCAGGCCGTGCACCAGGTGTTGCAGGCCGCGGACCAGGTGATGCAGGCCGTGCACCAGGTGTTGCAGGCCGCAGACCAGGTGTTGCAGGCCGCGCAGTCCTACTGGAGCAGGCTCCAGCGCGCAAGCGCTCTTTTTAGTCGTCTCCCACAGGCTCGTTCTTTAGACCCTCAGGAGCGGGCTTCGGCGCCTGCGCACTGGACCCATTTGGGCGCCTGCACCCTGGAGCCTGCTCCAGGCCTGACCCTGAGCCCTGAGGCACTGCCTGTGAATGCTGATTAATCCACACCGCTATTCCTGCGGCCTTCTGCGCATGCGCGTGGTATCCCAAAGCCGCACATGCATATTACCCAACAGTTGCGGCCTTGCAGCGTGGCCACATTTTCTTCAGCTCAATGAGAGAACTGGATCCATTGGTGGCTGGGGGAGAAGAGAGGATCGAGAGACTGGGATGAAAAGAGAGAGAGACTTGGGGGGGAGAGAGAGACTTGGGGGGGAGAGAGAGAGACTTGGGGGAGAGAGAGAGAGAGAGAGACTGGGGAGAGAGAGAGAGAGAGACTGGGGGGAGAGAGAGAGAGACTGGGGGGAGAGAGAGAGAGAGACTGGGGGGAGAGAGAAAGAGACTGGGGGAGAGAGAGAGAGAGACTGGCGGGAGAGAGAGACTGGGGGGCGAGAGAGAGACTGGGGGAGAGAGAGAGAGAGAGACTGGGGGGAGAGAGAGACTGGGGGGGGAGAGAGAGAGAGATGCTGGGGAGAGAGAGAGAGAGACTGGGGGGAGAGAGAGACTGGGGGGAGAGAGAGAGACTGGGGGGAGAGAGAGAGAGAGACTGGGGGGAGAGAGAGACTGGGGGGAGAGAGAGAGAGACTGGGGGAGAGAGAGAGAGACTGGGGGGAGAGAGAGACTGGGGAGAGGGAGAGACTTGGGGGAGAGAGAGAGAGAGACTGGGGGGAAGAGAGAGACTGGGGGGAGAGAGAGAGACTGGGGGGAGAGAGAGAGAGAGAGACTGGGGGGAGAGAGAGACTGGGGGGAGAGAGAGAGAGACTGGGGGGAGAGAGAGAGAGACTGGGGTGAGAGAGAGAGAGAGAGACTGGGGGGGAGAGAGAGAGAGAGACTGGGGTGAGAGAGAGAGAGAGACTGGGGGGAGAGAGAGAGAGAGAGACTGGGGGAAAGAGAGACTGGGGGGAGAGAGAGAGAGACTGGGGGGAGAGAGAGAGAGACTGGGGTGAGAGAGAGAGAGAGACTGGGGGAGAGAGAGAGAGAGAGAGAGACTGGAGGGAGAGAGGGAGACTGGGGGGAGAGAGAGAGACTGGGGGAGAGAGAGCGAGACTGGGGGAGAGAGAGAGAGAGACTGGGGGGGGGAGAGAGAGAGAGACTGGGGTGGGGTGGAGAGAGAGATAGACTGGGGAAAAGAGAGAGAGACTGGGGAAGAGAGAGAGACTGGGGGAGAGAGAGAGAGAGAGAGAGAGAGACTGGGGGAGAGAGAGAGAGAGACTGGGGGGAGAGAGAGAGAGAGAGAGAGACTGGAGGGAGAGAGAGAGAGACTGGGGAAGAGAGAGAGACTGGGGAGAGAGAGAGAGAGAGAGAGAGAGACTGGGGGAGAGAGAGAGAGAGACTGGGGGAAGAGAGAGACTGGGGGAGAGAGAGAGAGAGAGACTGGGGAGAGAGGCTGGGAGAGACAGGGAGCGAGAGAGAGACTGGGGGAGAGAGGCTGGGAGAGACAGGGAGCGAGAGAGAGACTGGGGGAGAGGGAGAGAGACAGGGGGAGAAAGAGAGACTGTGAGAGAAAAAGAGACGGGGAGAGAGAGAGAAAGACGGGGAGGGAGAGAGAGAGACGGGGAGGGAGAGAGAGACTGGGGAGAGAGAGAGACTGAGGGAGAGAGAGAGAGACTGGGGAAGAGAGAGAGAGAGAGAGAGACTGGGGTGGGGTGGAGAGAGAGATAGACTGGGGGAAAGAGAGAGAGACTGGGGAAGAGAGAGAGACTGAGGGAGAGAGAGAGAGACTGGGGAAGAGAGAGAGAGACGGGGAGGGAGAGAGAGAGACTGGGGGGGAGAGAGAGAGAGACTGGGGTGGGGTGGAGAGAGAGATAGACTGGGGGAAAGAGAGAGCGACTGGGGAAGAGAGAGAGACTGGGGGAGAGAGAGAGAGAGAGAGAGATGGGGGAGAGAAGAGAGACGGGGAGAGAGACTGGGGGGATGGAGAGACTGAGGGAGAGCGACAGACTGGGGGAGAGAGAGGAGAGAGAGACTGGGGAGAGAGAGAGACTGGAGAGAGAGAGAGACTGGGGGGGTGGAGAGAGAGAGACTGGGGGGGTGGAGAGAGAGAGACTGGGGGAAGAGAGACTGAAGGAGAGAGAGAGACTGGGGGAGAGAGAGAGAGGAGAGAGAGAGTCTGGGGAGAGAGAGAGACTTGGGGGAGCGAGAGAGAAACTGGGGAGAGAGAGAGAGAGACTGGGAGAGAGAGAGAGACTGGTGGAGAGAGAGAGAGACTGGTAGAGAGAGCGAGAGACTGGGGGAGAGAAAGACTGGGGGAGAGAGAGAGAGAGACTGGGGAGAGAGAGACTGGGGGAGAGATAGAGACTGGGGGAGAGATAGAGACTGGGGGAGAGATAGAGACTGGGGGAGAGAGAGAGAGACTGGGGAGAGAGAGACTGGGGAGATAGAGAGACTGGGGAGAGAGAGACTGGGGAGATAGAGAGACTGGGGAGAGAGAGAGAGACAGGGGAGAGGGAAAGAGAGAGAGACTGGAGAGAGAGAGACTGGGGGAGAGAGAGACTGGGGGAGAGAGAGACTGGGGAGATAGAGAGACTGGGGAGAGAGAGAGAGACAGGGGAGAGGGAAAGAGAGACAGGGAGAGAGACTGAGGGAGAACGAGAGACTGAGGGAGAGAGAGGAGAGAGAGAGAGACTGTGGGAGAGAGAGAGAGAGAGAGACTGGGGAGAGAGAGAGAGACAGGGGAGAGGGAAAGAGAGAGAGACTGGGGAGAGAGAGACTGGGGGAGAGAGAGACTGGGGGAGAGAGAGACTGGGGAGATAGAGAGACTGGGGAGAGAGAGAGAGACAGGGGAGAGGGAAAGAGAGACAGGGAGAGAGACTGAGGGAGAACGAGAGACTGAGGGAGAGAGAGGAGAGAGAGAGAGACTGTGGGAGAGAGAGAGAGAGAGACTGGGGAGCGAGAGACTGGGAGAGAGAGAGACTGGGAGAGAGAGACTGGGGAGAGAGAAAGAGAGACTGGGGAGAGAGAGAGAGAGACTGGGGAGAGAGAGAGACTGGGTGGAAAGAGAAACGGGGGAGAGAGAGAGACTGGGGAGAGGCAGAGAGACTGGGGAGAGAGAGAGAGAAGACTGGGGAGAGAGGCTGGGAGAGACAGGGAGCGAGAGAGAGACTGGGGGAGAGAGGCTGGGAGAGACAGTGAGCGAGAGAGAGACTGGGGGAGAGGGAGAGAGACAGGGGGAGAAAGAGAGACTGTGAGAGAAAAAGAGACGGGGAGAGAGAGAGAAAGACGGGGAGGGAGAGAGAGAGACGGGGAGGGAGAGAGAGACTGGGGGAGAGAGAGAGACTGAGGGAGAGAGAGAGAGACTGGGGAAGAGAGAGAGAGAGAGACTGGGGTGGGGTGGAGAGAGAGATAGACTGGGGGAAAGAGAGAGAGACTGGGGTGGGGTGGAGAGAGAGATAGACTGGGGGAAAGAGAGAGCGACTGGGGAAGAGAGAGAGACTGGGGGAGAGAGAGAGAGAGAGAGAGAGATGGGGGAGAGAAGAGAGACGGGGAGAGAGACTGGGGGATGGAGAGACTGAGGGAGAGCGACAGACTGGGGGAGAGAGAGGAGAGAGAGACTGGGGAGAGAGAGAGACTGGAGAGAGAGAGAGACTGGGGGGGTGGAGAGAGAGAGACTGGGGGGGTGGAGAGAGAGAGACTGGGGGAAGAGAGACTGAAGGAGAGAGAGAGACTGGGGGAGAGAGAGAGAGAAGAGAGAGAGAGAGTCTGGGGAGAGAGAGAGACTTGGGGGAGCGAGAGAGAAACTGGGGAGAGAGAGAGAGAGACTGGGAGAGAGAGAGAGACTGGTGGAGAGAGAGAGAGACTGGTAGAGAGAGCGAGAGACTGGGGGAGAGAAAGACTGGGGGAGAGAGAGAGAGAGACTGGGGAGAGAGAGACTGGGGAGAGATAGAGACTGGGGGAGAGATAGAGACTGGGGGAGAGATAGAGACTGGGGGAGAGAGAGAGAGACTGGGGAGAGAGAGACTGGGGGAGAGAGAGACTGGGGGAGAGAGAGACTGGGGAGATAGAGAGACTGGGGAGAGAGAGACTGGGGAGATAGAGAGACTGGGGAGAGAGAGAGAGACAGGGGAGAGGGAAAGAGAGAGAGACTGGGGAGAGAGAGACTGGGGGAGAGAGAGACTGGGGGAGAGAGAGACTGGGGAGATAGAGAGACTGGGGAGAGAGAGAGAGACAGGGGAGAGGAAAAGAGAGACAGGGAGAGAGACTGAGGGAGAACGAGAGACTGAGGGAGAGAGAGGAGAGAGAGAGAGACTGTGGGAGAGAGAGAGAGAGAGAGAGACTGGGGAGCGAGAGACTGGGAGAGAGAGAGACTGGGAGAGAGAGACTGGGGAGAGAGAAAGAGAGACTGGGGAGAGAGAGAGAGAGAGAGACTGGGGAGAGAGAGAGACTGGGTGGAAAGAGAAACGGGGGAGAGAGAGAGACTGGGGAGAGGCAGAGAGACTGGGGAGAGAGAGAGAGAGAGACTGGGGAGAGAGGCTGGGAGAGACAGGGAGCGAGAGAGAGACTGGGGGAGAGAGGCTGGGAGAGACAGGGAGCGAGAGAGAGACTGGGGGAGAGGGAGAGAGACAGGGGGAGAAAGAGAGACTGTGAGAGAAAAAGAGACGGGGAGAGAGAGAGAAAGACGGGGAGGGAGAGAGAGAGACGGGGAGGGAGAGAGAGACTGGGGGAGAGAGAGAGACCGAGGGAGAGAGAGAGAGACTGGGGAAGAGAGAGAGAGAGAGACTGGGGTGGGGTGGAGAGAGAGATAGACTGGGGGAAAGAGAGAGAGACTGGGGAAGAGAGAGAGACTGAGGGAGAGAGAGAGAGACTGGGGAAGAGAGAGAGAGACGGGGAGGGAGAGAGAGAGACTGGGGGGGAGAGAGAGAGAGACTGGGGTGGGGTGGAGAGAGAGATAGACTGGGGGAAAGAGAGAGCGACTGGGGAAGAGAGAGAGACTGGGGGAGAGAGAGAGAGAGAGAGAGATGGGGGAGAGAAGAGAGACGGGGAGAGAGACTGGGGGGATGGAGAGACTGAGGGAGAGCGACAGACTGGGGGAGAGAGAGGAGAGAGAGACTGGGGAGAGAGAGAGACTGGAGAGAGAGAGAGACTGGGGGGGTGGAGAGAGAGAGACTGGGGGGGTGGAGAGAGAGAGACTGGGGGAAGAGAGACTGAAGGAGAGAGAGAGACTGGGGGAGAGAGAGAGAGAAGAGAGAGAGAGTCTGGGGAGAGAGAGAGACTGGGGGAGCGAGAGAGAAACTGGGGAGAGAGAGAGAGAGACTGGGAGAGAGAGAGAGACTGGTGGAGAGAGAGAGAGACTGGTAGAGAGAGCGAGAGACTGGGGGAGAGATAGAGACTGGGGGAGAGATAGAGACTGGGGGAGAGATAGAGACTGGGGGAGAGAGAGAGAGACTGGGGAGAGAGAGACTGGGGAGAGAGAGACTGGGGGAGAGAGAGACTGGGGAGATAGAGAGACTGGGGAGAGAGAGACTGGGGAGATAGAGAGACTGGGGAGAGAGAGAGAGACAGGGGAGAGGGAAAGAGAGAGAGACTGGGGAGAGAGAGACTGGGGGAGAGAGAGACTGGGGGAGAGAGAGACTGGGGAGATAGAGAGACTGGGGAGAGAGAGAGAGACAGGGGAGAGGGAAAGAGAGACAGGGAGAGAGACTGAGGGAGAACGAGAGACTGAGGGAGAGAGAGGAGAGAGAGAGAGACTGTGGGAGAGAGAGAGAGAGAGAGAGACTGGGGAGCGAGAGACTGGGAGAGAGAGAGACTGGGAGAGAGAGACTGGGGAGAGAGAAAGAGAGACTGGGGAGAGAGAGAGAGAGAGAGAGACTGGGGAGAGAGAGAGACTGGGTGGAAAGAGAAACGGGGGAGAGAGAGAGACTGGGGAGAGGCAGAGAGACTGGGGAGAGAGAGAGAGAGACTGGGGAGAGAGAGAGACTGGGTGGAAAGAGAAACGGGGGAGAGAGAGAGACTGGGGAGAGGCAGAGAGACTGGGGAGAGAGAGAGAGAGACTGGGGGGGAGAGAGAAATGGGGGAGAGAGACGGGGAGAGACAGAGAGACTGGGGGAGAGGGAGAGAGACTGGGGAGAGAGATAGAGAGATTGGGGAGAGAGAGAGAGAGACTGGGGAAGAGAGAGAGAGAGAGACGGGGAGAGAGAAACGGGGGAGAGAGAGAGATGGGGAGAGACAGAAAGACTGGGGGAGAGGGAGAGAGACTGGGGAGAGAGAGAGAGAGAGAGACTGGGGAAGAGAGAGAGAGAGAGACGGGGAGAGAGAAACGGGGGAGAGAGAGAGATGGGGAGAGACAGAGAGACTGGGGGAGGGGGAGAGAGAGTGGGGAGAGGGAGAGAGGGACTGGGGGAATGGGAGAGAAACTGGGGGGGAGAGAGAGACTGGGGAGAGAGAGAGACTGGAGAGAGAGAGAGAGACAGGGGAGAGGGAGAGAGAGACGGGGGGAGAAAGACTGAGGGAGAACGAGAGACTGGGGGAGAGAGAGGAGAGAGTGAGAGACTGGGGGAGAGAGAGAGAGAGAGAGAGAGACTGGGGAGCGAGAGGCTGGGAGAGAGAGAGAGAGAGAGAGAGAGAGACTTGGGGAGAGAGAGAGAGACTGGGGGAGAGAGACTGGAGAGAGAGAGAGAGAGATGGGGAGAGAGAGAGAGAGAGACGGGGAGAGACAGAGAGACAGGGAGAGGGAGAGAGACTGGGGGAGAGAGAGAGAGAGGTGGGGAGAGACAGAGAGACTGGGGAGGGGGAGAGAGAGTGGGGAGAGGGAGAGAGGGACTGGGAGAATGGGAGAGAAACTGGGGGGAGAGAGAGACTGGGGAGCGAGAGACTGGGAGAGAGAGAGACTGGTGGAGAGAGACTGGGGAGAAAGAGAGAGAGACTGGGGAGAGAGAGAGAGAGAGAAACTGGGGAAGAGAGAGAGAGACGGGGGAGAGAGAAATGGGGGAGAGAGACGGGGAGAGACAGAGAGACTGGGGGAGAGGGAGAGAGACTGGGGAGAGAGAGAGAGAGATTGGGGAGAGAGAGAGAGAGAGAGAGACTGGGGAAGAGAGAGAGAGAGACGGGGGAGAGAGAAACAGGGGAGAGAGAGAGATGGGGAGAGACAGAGAGACTGGGGAGAGGGAGAGAGACTGGGGAGAGGGAGAGAGGGACTGGGGGAGTGGGAGAGAAACTGGGGTGGGGAGAGAGAGACTGGGGGAGAAAGAGACTGGTAGAGAGAGAGAGAGAGACTGGGGGGAGAGAGAGATTGGGGTGGAAAGTGAGATTGGGGGAGAAAGGGAGACGGGGGAGAGAGAGAAACTGGGGGAGAGCGAGAGACTGGTGGGGAGAGAGAGAGACGGGGAGAGAGAGGGAGAGACGGGGAGGGAGAGAGAGACAGGGAGAGAGACACTGGGGAGAGAGAGAGAAAGACTGGAGAGGGAGAGAGAGAGAGAAAGACTGGAGAGGGAGAGAGAGAGAGAGAGTGGGTGGGAGAGAGAGTGAGACTGGGAGAGAGAGTGAGACTGGAGAGAGATAGAGATTGGGGGAGAGAGAGAGACTGGGAGAGAGAGAGACTGAGGGAGAGAGACGAGGGGAGGGAGAGAGAGATAGGGGAGAGAGAGAATGTGGAGAATGTTTGGGAAAAAATCATTAGAAGCAAAATTCGTAAATTAACATCTTTACCTCACCATATTAGTAAACATTTCCAAGTCAGTCTGATTGGTTCTCCTGTCCTGGAAGAAAGAGGAATGTTTATTTTTGTTAAATCATAGCTTTTCCTGCTTTTTGTTTTTAATTCGGTGACGCAAATTATGTATGTGTTTTTCTGCACTTGTGAATAAGTGCTGCATTTCTGACATGTGACATGGGGGTGTGCTGGTTCAAGAAGACAATGGGGGAAAAATTCAGTATCGACCATTATGGGGCGCTAACATCGGCCGGCCGCAAACTTTAGCGCCCGGCGCAAATTATCGCCGGCAACCAGGAAATTAGTCTCCAGCACCCCGGGAGGTGATTGGAGCGCTAAATCAAGCACTACACACCTTCTCTTAGGGCGCTAACGTTGGGGAATGGGGCGCTACCTCACAGTGCTACTCAAGCTCAGGCAATGTCAATCACCTTGTACTCAGACAGACTGGCGCCTTCCTGTTCTTAAAGGGGAGGGTCCATCATGCTGCACAGCCTCATCCTGCTCATTGCTGCATTTGACCTGGGCCTGCAAGGAGGTGCAATTCTTCAACCAGGAATCTCAGGGCTGCTCAGAGGCCCAGGGAGAGAGCTCGCCGGTTTAGCAGCCAGGCATTGGAGGCTCTGGTTGGCGCTGTGGAACGCCGACGGGCAGTGCTGTTTCCAGAGACTGGCAGGAGGCCATTGCCCCGGGAGTTTACAAGGGTGTGGAGGGAGGTTGCCCAGTATGTCTCATCCAGGAGCCTGGTCCAAAGGACTCACACCCAGTGCCACAAGAAGTTCAACGACCTCACTCGGGTGGTCAGGGTGAGTACATGCTTGAAATACCTCTACATCCCACCATCTCAACCTCACTCTGCACAGCCGGTATAAACTGCCACATCCCCAACACTCACCCACCAACTATGCCCAGCTACTAAAAGTCACATCCACATCTCACCCCTTGCAGACATTAATGACTATTCAACTATGGTAGGTACATCTGCCAAACACATGGCTGCACACTCACTCACACGCTGTCCTTTTTCTTGCAGGCCAAGCTTGCTCATAACAGGAGGGAGCAACAACGCATGGGAGGAGGTCAGGCGGAGCTGCACCCCCTCACACAGCTGGAGGAGCGAGTTCACAGACTCATCGCGAGTCATGTTGTGGGCGCTGTGCCAGTCGGAGAGGTCGACCCCACTGGGGACAGCAACGGTATGTTCATCACCTCTCTCTCTTCTCTCATACCACTTCCCCCTCACAACACGAGCCCTTCCCACTTTCCATCTAACTCTACTGTCTCCATTCCTTGCTCCCTTCCTGCCCCACTCCCCTCACGGTAAACCCACTCTTGTGCCTTCCTGTTTTCAGATAGTGAGCCACCATCTGACCAGCCTGACCCTCAGCCTCCCAGTGGCAGTGACGCAGGAGAGGAGGAGGAACACGAAGCTGGAGCCTCACCGCCTGCGTCTCCCGAGGGCGAGGCATACGATACTGGGGCCACGCGGTCACTGGAGGGGAGCAGGGGATTTGCATCTGATGTGGGTGAAGCTCTGGGACCCAGTGGGCTGCAGCAAGGTCTCGGATGAGGACCTCGATATCGCGGCGATGAATACTCAGGCGATGAGCATGCATACTGAGCTCATCGGTGCTATGGCAAGGGTGCCCGACAGCATGGATGCACTGGCTAGGAGCATGGAGGAGTCCGCCGCCAGCACTGCTGTCATCTGTGCGCAAACCCTTGAACCCATCCTTGCCTCGTTGCAGAGAATGGTTGAATTGCAGAGAGACCGTTGGCACTCAGACCCCATGCCGCGTGTAATGGGTGAGGTGGCAGCATCTGCTGCAGCCCAGGCCTGAGGCAATGCAATGGCTTAATGCTGCAATCGAGTCATTGGCTGGTGCCATCCAGTCTCAGACTGCTCTCATGCAGTCTCAGATTGATGCCACGCAAGTGCTGACTGCTGCCATCGTCGCTGGGTCACCCACAGTCCACCGAGATCTGACGGTGCCGCAGCAGGTCAGCAATCTGTGCTCGAGCAGATTGCTCTGGATGCTGAGGCTCTGCCCCAGGGGAGTGGCAGTGTGTTGGTCAAGCAGGAAGGTGCTGTCCTCTCTCAGGATGACAACATTCCTGCTCCCACCACTGCCACTCCTCCATTGCACTTGCCGCAGCCTGTAACACAGCCAGCCCAGACTGCTGCCGCCCATGCTAAGGTGATTCAGTCTGCAGCCGGGCCCTCCAGGCCCAAAGCTGGTCGAGGTTGTCTTGCAAGGCCATCTGCAGTCTCTGGCTCCCAGACTCAGCAGCCTTCCACCAGCCTTGCTGCAGCCACTGGGGCCACATTACGGAGGAGCAGTAGGGTTGGGAGGGGGGAAGTGCAAAGGGGAGGGAGATCATTGAGGAAGGCCCAGTAAATACATTTTTTAGATCAAATGGGGGGAGTGTGTGTACCAAAGTTGGATGTGATTTCATAGGAGTGTTGGGATTACGGAGCGGTGTCATCAGCCAGGTGGCGAGTGGATAACCCTTGTCCCTGAGGAGCCAGCTACCAGGTTGATGCGGTGGTTGGAACAGTGCTGGGACACCAGTCTGTCGCAGGATGAATGCATCGTGGCTGCTGCCAGGATAGTGGGCATTGACGGCGAGGATGCGCTGTCTGTGGTCGCACACCAACTGCACGTTCAGAGAGTGGTAGCCTTTGCGGTTGTGGAACACCTCTGCATTTTCATGAGATGCCCGCAATGCCACGTGGGTGCAGTCAATGGCACCCTGAACCGTGGGGAAGCCCGGTATCCTTGCGAAGCCACATGCGCGTTCACGCTGTCTGTCTCGGGTCATGGGGAATGTGATGTACTCCCTCTCCTTCTGTACAGAGCATCTGTGACCTCCTGGATGCAACAATGGAGGGCGAACTGGGAGATGTTGGCAATATCCCCTGCTGAAGCTTGGAAGGAGCCTCTGGCGTAGAAATTGAGAGCCACCATCACCTTCACTGCCATCGACAGACATCCTGGTCCTGAGCTGAGGCTGGAGCTCTGGCTGCAGGAGGTGGCAGAGCTCTGTGACCACCTCCTTGCTGAAGCGCAGCCTTCTAAAACACTGCTCCTCGGACAGATGGTTGTATGAGAATTGCTCCCGGAATGCCCTGGGAGGGTAAGGTCTCCTGTGCAGAGCCCTGTTGGCCCACCTCCCTCTGGCCACGTTTTCCACTCTCTCTCTCCGTCTCCGCTGCCTCCGACGGTGAAGCTGGAGGGCGAGGCCCCGTGCTCGTACAGGCCCCATTAACTCTTGGAAATGTTGCCGTACCAAAGGTAAGAGAAATGTAACCTGATAAGTTTTGCTGACGAGCAAAACTCCTTCAAGTACGAAACCGTCAAATCTCTCTAAACACCTCTCTGCGTCTGTCAACGTGCGAAGGCAGAATTGATTGCCGACAGGAAAAAACAGGAAGCGCACGCCTTTAAATAGCGCTCCCCCAGCTCCCAGCCAACTGCAAACCGTCCCCTCTACCTGTCGTTCCTAGTGGCAGGCGCTGAGGCAGGGGGCGAGAATCAATTTCCGGTCTGGGGCACTACCGGGGCGATGTGCGCTTGGATGATGTCACGATCTCCGGGAGCAGGAGATCATGGCGGTAGTGTTTAGCACCACCGCAAACCACCAGTTGAATTTCGCAGGCGGCGCTAAAGTCGCCGCGCACAGGCGTTAAGTCGTTAGTGTCCTGTTACCGTCCCCCGGAGGTGCTAACGGGAGGCGCTAACCAACCGAATTTTTCCCCCAATGTTTATTAATGGAAGTGATTGAAGTTGAAAATACAGATACCTGTTCTTGTTCAATTGTTTAATTCTTTTTAATACTGTGAACTAAAGAACTACAGCACTTTATATTTGGTTGTCTGGTTGCATTGTGATTAATATTCTAATTACTTATGTGGATGTACAGCACGTCAGCGCCATAGGAAAACCGCTGCTCCTGCTGCTTGTACAGCCATTGCTATAGCGACATGAGGGATGGGCTAATATGTTGAAAACTAATACTAATTGAATACTAACTGAATACTAATTGCACGAATAGATATGCCTCTTTCTGCTCCCTTGGGTTTTTGGATTGTTTGTCGATGCATAACCGTGTAACTGAATGCAGTTCTTTTATATCCCAGTCATTTCTGACAAGTATTTTTTTTAAAATAGAGTTTGTACATGATGACCTAAAAGCTTTTAATTAATTCTACCATAATGAACTTGCAGAATGGGCATGTAAATGAAAAATGAATTTCAATATAGATAAGTGTGAGGTGGTGCATTTTGGTAGGAGGAATAAGGAGGCGACCTACTCCTTGGAAAATAAGAATCTAAATGGGGTAGAGGTGCAAAGGGATCTTAGGGGTATAGATTCACAAATCATTAAAAGTAGCAATGCAGGTTAAAAAAGCCATAAAAGTGCAAATAAAGCACTGGGGTTCATTTCTAGAGGAATAGAACTCTAAAGCAGAGAAGTTATGTTAAACCTGTATCGAACCTTGCCTGATTGTCTCATGATCTGAGACGGTGGGGTGGCAATATGGCATTACTGTATATATGCTTTTAAGTGGTTGCTGTTATTGTTGTAAAAGTTGTTGTTGTAAATGTTGTTGTTGTAAAATTTGCCCACGGACAAAAAGGTCGCGTTCAAAGGAGGTCATGGCCCGCTCGGTACAAAAAAAATTAGAGGGAACATTGCTCTCCACTTGCCTGGATGAGTGCAGCTCCAACAACACTGAAGAAGTTCAACACCATCCAGGACAAACCAGCCCGCTTGATTGGCACCCCATCCACCACCTTAAACATTCACTCCCTCCACCACCGGTGCACCGTGGCTGCAGTGTGTACCATCTACAAGATGCACTGCAGCAACTCGCCAAGGCTTCTTCGGCAGCACCTCCCAAACCCACGACCTCTACTACCTAGAAGGACAAGGGCAGCAGGCGCATGGGAACACCACCACCTCCAAGTTCCCGTCTAAGTCACACACCATCCTGACTTGGAAATATATTGCTGATCCTTCATAGTTGCTGCGTCAGAATCCTGGAACTCCCTCCCTAACAGCACTGTGGGAGTACCTTCACCACACGGACTGCAGCGGTTCAAGAAGGCGGCTCACCACCACCTTCTCAAGGGCAATAAGGGATGGGCAATAAATGCTGGCCTTGATAGCGACACCCACATCCCAGGAATGAATAAAAAACATTACCGATCCATGTCACAAGGTTACTTGCAATTCCGTGCACTCTCATTTTTGCTAATAATCTCTTGTGCAGTGCCGTATCAAATGCTTTGATCCATGGACACTCTTCTATCCACCATGCTAGTGACTTCCTCAAAAAATTCAACTAGATTAGTTAAACATAACCTACCCTTCACAAATCCATGTTGACTCTCTTTGATCAGCTCATACGTGCCCAAGTACTCAGTCACTCTGGCCCCGATCTTGATAGGGGCGGGTTGCATAGGCGGGGGGAGGGAATCCGATCCCGGGCGGAAGTGATTCTGATCCCCGACTGCGGGGGGTTTTGTATGAGGGGGTCTGATGGGGGTGGGGAGTGTGGTCCAATCCAAGAGAAGAAGATTAGCTTGCGGGCCGGGGAGATGCACTCCTGCTCCTCCTGGCCCACTAGCAGTGCTGTAAAGGCATGTACCTTCCCCCCACCCAAGCTGTCCTCGCCTCTCTTGAGCTGCCGGGTTTCCTGAGGCTTGGGAAACCAGAACGACCAGGTTAAATCTGAGGCTGCCAGCCTCATTAAAATATTTAAATTGCCGACTGACCTCCTGGGAGCGGGTTGGCTGCCCACCCCCGTCCCGCCTCCATTAAACCTAGGAGTGGGCGGGTTAGAGGCAGGTTGGGGTTAGGTTTGAGATTTTTAGAATGTTAACATCTCATCCGACCCCAACCCACTCATTTTTAGGGTTAAAATTCACCCCTCCTGATTATAGATTCCAGTCATTTCCCCACAATTAATGTTAAACTGACATGTCTGTAGTTTCATTGTTTCTCCCTCCCTCCCTTCTGAAATAATAGAGTAACATTTGCAATTTTTCAATCCAAAAGCACATTTCCCAAATCTAGAGAGCTTTGGAAAATTATGATTAATGCACCTGCAATTTACTCGCTTATTTCTTTTAGTACCCTGGGGTGGATTAGATCCTGGGGATTAGCTTATTTTAAGTCCCATTATTTTCTCCTTTACTATTTTTTAACTTATATAAATAGAAACATAGAAACATAGAAAAATAGGAGCAGGAGTAGGCCATTTGGCCCTTCGAGCCTGCTCCGCATTCAATATGATCATGGCTGATCCTCCATCTCAATACCATATTCCTGCTCTCTCCCCATACCCCTTGATGCCTTTTGTGTCTAGAAATCTATCTATCTCCTTCTTAAATATATTCAGTGACTTGGCCTCCACAGCCTTCTGTGGTAGAGAATTCCACAGGTTCACCACCCTCTGAGTGAAGAAATTTCTCCTCATCTCAGTCCTAAATGTCCTACCCCGTATCCTCAGACTGTGACCCCTCGTTCTAGACCCCCCAGCCAGGGGGAAACATCCTCCCTGCATCCAGTCTGTCTAGACCTGTCAGAATTTTATACGTTTCAATGAGATCCCCTCTCATTCTTCTAAACTCTAGTAAATACAGGGCTAGTCGACCCAATCTCTCCTCATATGACGGCCCTGCCATCCCAGGAATCAGTCTGGTGAACCTTCGCTGCACTCCCTCTATGGCAAGTATATCCTTTCTTAGGTAAGGAGACCAAAACTGCACACAGTACTCCAGGTGTGGTCTCACCAAGGCCCTGTACAACTGTAATAAGACATCCTTGCTCCTGTACTCAAATCCTCTTGCAATGAGGGCCAACATACCATTTGCCTTCCTAACTGCTTGCTGCACTTGCATGTTTGCTTTCAGTGACTGGTGTACAAGGACACCCAGGTCCCTTTGTACATCAGCATTTCCCAATCTATCACTGACGTAATAAAGACTCACTACGCACTTGAACATAAAGCAAGGCTTTAATCAACTTGTAACGAAACATGGAGGTCTAGTTAGCAGTCACTAGCTTCCTGTTTCCAGATTGTCTCTGCCCAAGGTGGGCCCATGCCTGAGTATTTATACTCCCTGGACGGCGCCCCAGCTGGCCGCCCAGTAGTACTTCCTGAGTTGTTACTTGCGATTTATGACATTCTTCCTCCCTAAAAGGTTTGGAAGTCCAGTCTTCCTTTAACGGACTAGGCGGACCAGAAATAGCTGCAGACGTTTAGCTCTCTGCTTGTGACTGGAAGGCACGTCTCCCCGGACCGTGTCCTAGTCCCTGGGTCGCTTGGCCCGTACCGGTAAGTCAGTAGAGTCCGCGTCATCTTGATCATCCTGTGGAGGACTGGGAATATCATGACTCCGGGTGCGGGTCCCCACAGGTGCTGAGCTGGCCTCATCCCGGGTCGTGGCTGGAGATTGTCCGGCGTCCTGGTTTCGGGTGGCCATCCTACGGGGAGCGTCCAGCTCCCTGAGTTGATCCGGTAGCGTTGCCGGCAGATCCCCTGATGTCCCAGGCGGGGCGTCATTTTCATAGGGGTGCGGAGTGTTGATATCATTGTCGGGGGATCCTTCATCATTCAGGCCCGTGTGACCGGTTGGGCAGGGAGCCAGATCTCGGAGCGAGACGGTGGTCTCCCGGCCATCAGGGTACCGTACGTGCGCATACGTGGGGTTTACCTCCGTTAACTCCACCTCGTCAACGAGAGGGTCGTTTTTGGCAGACCGGACGAACCTCCGGAGTAGCACCGGGCCTGGAGCCACCGACCATGACGGTAGAGACGTCCCATGTGTAGAGCGACGCCGGAATTTGAAGAATCGCTCATGAGGCGTGACATTAGTAGATGTGGAGAGAAGAGACCTGATAGAGTGTAACGCGTCGGAGAGCACCGTTTCCCACTGCTGGTCCGGCAGGTTGCGTGACCTTAGTGCCAGACGGACAGCGTTCCAGATGATGGCATTGTATCGTTCAACCTGTCCGTTACCGATTGGGTGATATGGTGTCGTCCTACTTGAGGCGATTCCCCGTTGGGAGAGATAACTTTTAAGTTCACTCGACATAAAGGAGGGACCCCGATCAGTGTGGATAAAATTGGCCGTCCCGCAAAGGGAAAAGACCTGATCGAGGCATTTAATTACCGTAGAGGTAAGCATATTAGGGCAGGGGAAGGC
This sequence comes from Squalus acanthias, assembly GCA_030390025.1. NCBI lineage: Eukaryota > Metazoa > Chordata > Chondrichthyes > Squaliformes > Squalidae > Squalus > Squalus acanthias. Next base: position 61,055,038 of record CM059436.1, on the reverse strand, counting down.
GAAGGGAAAGCGTGAATACTCGTCCACCATCGTAAGTAGGTAGGTGTTCCTTGTCGACGAAGGCAATGGCCCTTTAAAGTCTATGCTGAGCCTCTGCATAGGCTGCATTGCATGTATGAGTAAGCCATCTGATGGGCGAAAGAATTGTGGTTTCAATTCTGCACAAATCCTACAGGAGGAGCATGTTTTCTTTACGTCCTCGGTTGAAAATGGTAGATTTTTGGAGCGCACAAAGTGCAACATGCGGGTCACACCAGGATGGCATAAGTCCATATGCAAATCCGCCAGAGTCGACGTTGACATTGAGGAGCAAAATGCCCGTTTGAAGGTATCTGGGGCCACGTTCTGTTTGCCGGGTCGGTAACAGATAGTATATCCAAAGGCAGCCAGCTCCATCCTCCAAAGTTGAATTTTATTATTTTTGATTTTCGTGCGCCTCCGGTTATCCAACATGAAGGCCACAGAGCGCTGGTCAGTTATAAGCGTAAAATGACGCCGAGCAAGAAAATGACCCCATTGGCGTACAGCCTCGATGATGGCCGTAGCCTCCTTCTCGACGGGGGGGTAATGGAGCTCGCTACCCTGCAAGGTTCTGGATAGGAATGCCACGGGTCGGCCACCTTGATTCAAGGTAGCGGAGATCGCCACCTCCGATGCATCGCATTCGACCATAAAAGGAAGATTTTCGTCAATGGAGCGAAGCGTGGCTTTCTCCAGCTGTCGTTTGAGGAGGTTGAAGGCAGAAATAGCCGTAGCTTCCAATGGAAAAGACTTCGCATGGAGCAGGGGCTGTATTTTATCGGAGAAGTGTGGTATCCATTTTGCGTAATAAGCAAACATGCCAAGTGCCCGACGAAGAGAGCCGAGGTTCGTCGGGGGAGGGAGCTCCTGAAGTGGACGAAGTCGCTCTGGGTCTGGTTTAATAACACCGTTGCCCACCCAGTAGCCAAGAATGTTCACCGATGGCACCGACTTCACCGATTTGGATTCGTTTAACGTTAAGTGGCGACGGCGGAGTACGTCAAAAAATCTCTGAAGATTGGCGTCATGCTCCTTTTGATCATGGCCGGCAATAGTGATATTGTCTAAATATGGAAAGGTATCCGTCAAGTTCTCTTGCCGGACTAGGCCATCCATGGCCCGTTGGAAGACGGCCACCCCATTGGTGACCCCGAATGGAAGGCGGCGAAACTGGAAAAGCCGACCATTGGCCTCAAAGGCCGTATACTTCTTGTCGGAGTCTTGCAGTGGCACCTGATGGTACGCGCTTTTTAAATCGAAGGTTGAGAATACCTTGTATTTGGCAAGGTTGTTGACCATGTCATCTATGCGTGGCAGCGGGTAGGCATCCAGATCGGTATATAGATTAATAGTCTGCGAATAATCGATACACAGACGTTTTTTATGTTGTTTTAAGGGATTCCTCACAATGACGACCTGAGCCCGCCAGGGAGATGAACATGGCTCGATAATACCGTCGACTAAAAGGCGAGAGATTTCCGCCTCAATAAATGCTCGATCATCTTGGCTAAAGCGCCGCGATTTGGTGGCTATGGGTTTACAGCGGGGGGGAAGATTGGCAAACAGGGAGGGTTCACCGAGTAAGGCCGCCGAGAGTGCACAAAACGGCACCTTAGAAATGGTAAGCTCCGGCCTTGACCCTCCAAACTCAAAAGTGATCTTCTTGTGCTGCTTCTGGAAGTCCTGTCCCAGAAGCAGATCGCTGCATAAGTTTGCGAGTACTCCGAGCCGGGTGGAGAGATACGTGCGGCCGTTGAGGATGAGGTTGACCAGACAGAAGCCAGAAGAATTGGTGGTCAGAGTCGTCAGAGCCATTGCAATCTCCATGTCCGAGGGATAAATGTGCAGTTTTAACCTGTTGACAGCCCGCTTACTAATGAAGCTGTCAGAGCTGCAGGAGTCGATTAGCGCGCTTAGAGTGTGCCCATTTACTGAAACCTTCGTGGCTGCATGGGACAAACTTTGGGGAAAAACAGCCGTGATGGGAGGAGGGGCAATTTTCCCTTCGGCAACTGTAGCCTTAACAGTAGTTCTTGGGGGAGGAGCAGCTCCATAGATAGCAGCTGTGAAGCTAACAGGAGCTCTCGACCGGTATACTTTAGAGGAGCGGCCTTTCTTGTTAGCAAAGGCCCGTGACTGGCATACCTTGGAAAAGTGTCCTTTCTTGCTGCAATGATTGCAGGTCACATTACGAGCCGGGCAAAATTTTCTGTGATGGCACGCCCCTCCACAAAAGAAACACTTTCTTCCTGATTGCCAGGATGCTGCTAGGGCGGGGTCGTCATCAGCGAAGGCCTCTAGGGTAGGGTCGTCGTCTGTTAGAGTAGAGTCAACATCAGTGGGGGCATCCGCCCGAGACCTACCGAAAGACTCATTAAAGGAGATAGCCGCCGCCCGTGCACGTGGTGGGAGATAAGTGTCTGCATTTTTCTTGGCCAAGTCCAAGGAACACGCCTGGTCATAAGCAGCCCGTAAATTGAGGGTTTTATTTTCCAGCAGGCGCTGACGTATAAAAGAGGTCGCGATTCCATTGATAAATTCAGCTACTTCAGGGAAGAAAATCAGATCAGCAGATGACTTGTGGTTGCAAAGCCTAAACTCTGCGCCCACGAATCACCCCGCTAAGAGTGCTCGAATGGCAGCAGAGGCGCACGACAACATTCCTCTACTAGATTGGTCAACAAGAAGGCCATCAAGATCTTATAGGCATGCTTTCACTATCTCAACAGATTGAGAGGGGCTCTACAGTATGCTCCAGATTGTGTGTCATGAATAGTTATAGCCTGCTGTGCCCTTCACATTCAAAAAAGGGATGAACTTGGACATTGCTGGTGATGAGGCCCTGACTCCCTTGGAGCCAGAACTAAATGGAGGAGAGAATCACAATGAACTACAGTTAGAGAACTCCTCAGTGACTTGCAAGGCATATCAGAGCACATCTCATCACTGAAGTCTTCTCTCACAGTCTAACTTTAACACCACTGTCTTACCTCCCTCTTACCCACTTTCAAATCATTGAATCATAGAATAATGGAATAAAGGGACATTCCTTCAATCCACTACCCATCCTACAATATGACAACACGTCAGCCCTCTTTGACCTTACATGAGCATGATTGAATAAGTCAACACCAAAAAATGCACGCTTTCCTATAAGACTCTAACCTCCATGAATAATAATGTGTGATGTCAGTGCACATTCTATTTTGCTACAAAAACGTCCAAAGTGAACATAAGCCAACCTACATTTTGCTAAAACAGTGCTTCCCCTGGATGGGCCTTTCTATCACCTATTCTAGAGCTCCTCCTAAGTGCCACCCAAGGGCCGGTATTGGAAGAAGTGGTCGGCTGCTTCTGCTTTATAAAAGTATCAAGAGCCCGGAGGGAGCCACTGCTGGCTGGATCTCTGGAGTTTGTTTGTGGGCAGCCTGGTGTCATATCCTATGTTCCACTGGCTGTTAGGAAGAAGATTAGAGGCTGCAGTCCTGTCCTGAGAGATGGCAGTATCAGGCAGATGGTCTCCAGCCACTCCACTGGGCCCTGAATCTGTGGCCCCACTGCTCAGTGGGATGACTGGTCCAATGGCAGCTATCAGATCCTGAAAGCCCTGAGAAACGGAAGCCTGCATCCAGCCACCATTGTCTGGAAGCCGTTCTATTCTCTCCCCTTTTGCCACCAGATCTCTTGGAGTAAAAGTAGCTCAACATTTTGGGACATAATAGATGGATACTGACGAGTGGTTGAGTGGTCTAGAACAGGGGGACAGAGATATAAAGATCAATGTAAGAGATTTAGGATAGAAAGCAGGCAAATCTTTTTTACAGAGTGTGTTGTGAGGCTGTAGAATGCACTGGTGGATTTAGTGATTGAAGCACAGAACATTTCGGGGGAAATATTTGTTTGGTTAGCGCCTCCTGTTAGCGCCTCCAGGGCATTAACGATTAACCGCCCGAGCGCGGCAATTTTAGCACCGCCCGCAAAATTGACCTGGCGGTTTGCGGTGGCGCTAAACACTACCGCCACAATCTCCTGCGCCCAGAGATCGCGATGTCATCGAAGCACGTAGCGCCCCGGACCGGAAATTGATTCTCGTCTCCTGCCTCAGTGCCTGGCGCTAGGAACTACAGGTAGAGGGGAACAGTTTGCAGTCAGCTGGGAGCTGGGGGAGCGCATTTTAAAGGCGTACGCTTCCTGCTCTATCCTGTCGGCAATCAATTCTGCATACGCAGGTTGAGAGAGGGAGAGAGGGGTCTGGAGACATTTAACACTGTCCTACTTGAAGGAGTTTTGTTCGTCAGCATAGAGTCATAGAGTTATACAGCACAGAAAGAGGCCCTTCGGCCCATCGTGTCTGCGCCAGCCATCAAGCCCTATCTATTCTAATCCCATTTTCCAGCACTTGGTCCGTAGCCTTGTATGCTATGGCGTTTCAAGTGCTCATCTAAATGCTTCTTGAATGTTGAGGGTTCCTGCCTCTACCACCCTTTCAGGCAGTGAGTTCCAGATTCCAACCACCCTCTGGGTGAAAAGGTTTTTCCTCACATCCCCTCTAAGCCTCCTGCCACTTACCTTGAAACTATGCCCCTTGGTTATTGACCCCTCTACAAAGGGGAAAAGTTCCTTTCTATCTACCCTATCTATGCCCCTCATAATTTTGTACACCTTAATCAGGTCCCCCCTCAGCCTTCTCTGCTCTAAGGAAAACAACCCCAGCCTGTCCAGTCTCTCTTCATAGCTGAAATGCTCCAGCCCAGGTAACATCCTGGTGAATCTCCTCTGCACCCTCTCTAATGCAATCACATCCTTCCTATAGTGTGGCGACCAGAACTGCACACAGTATTCCGGCTTGGCCTAACTAGCGTTTTGTACAGCTCCATCACTCAGAGGGTGGTAGGTCCATGGAATATGCTGCCACAAAAAGCTGTAGAAGCTACAACATTAATTAAATTTAAAACAGAAATAGACAGTTTCCTAGAAGTAAAGGGCATTAAGGGTTACGGGGAGCGGGCAGGAATTTGGACATGAGTCTAGGTTCGGATCGGTCATGGCCCTGTGGGTAGTGGAGCGGGCCCAGGGACTGTGTAGCCTGATTCTGCTCCTATTTCGTGTGTGCAATTCTGTTAGATGCAGGAGATGGTTCTGTGATAGATAGTAGATTGGCGGTTAGGATCAGATCAGCCATGATCTTATTGAATGGCGGAGCAGGCTCGAGGGGCCGATTGGCCTACTCCTGCTCCTATTTCTTATGTTCTTATGTTCTTATAACCTCCCTGCTCTTATATTCTATGCCTCGGCTAATGAAGGCAAGTATCCCATATGCCTTTTTAACCACCTTATCTACCTGTCCTGCTGCCTTCAGGGATCTATGTACATGCACACCAAGGTTCCTCTGATCCTCTGTCCTTCCTAGGGTCCTATCATTCATTGTGTATTCCCTTGCCTTGTTAGTCCTCCCAAAATGCATCACCTCACACGTTTCAGGGTTAAATTCCATCTGACCAACCCGTCTATATCGTCCTGTAGCCTGAGGCTTCCCACCTCGCTATTTACCACTCCAGCAATTTTCGTGTCATCTGCAAACTTACTGATCATACCTCCTACATTCAAATCTAAATCATTAATGTACACTACAAACAGCAAGGGACCCAGCACCGATCCCTGCAGTACACCACTGGACACAGGCTTCCAGTCACAAAAACAACCTTCGACCATCACCCTCTGCCTCCTGCCACTAAGCCAATTTTGGATCCAATGTGCAAAATTGCCCTGGATCCCATGGGCTCTTACCTTCTTGACCAGTCTCCCATGCGGGACTTTGTCAAAAGCCTTACTGAAGTCCATGTAGACTACATCAACTGCACTACCCTCATCCACACACCTAGTCACCCCCTCGAAAAATTCAATCAAATTGGTTAGACATGACCTCCCCCTGACAAAGCCATGCTGACTATCCTTGATTAATCCTTGCCTCTCTAAGTGGAGACTAATTCTGTCCCTCAGAATTTTTTCCAATAATTTCCCTACCACTGATGTTAGGCTCACTGGCCTGTAATTCCCTGGTTTATCCCTACTACCCTTCTTGAATAATGGTACTACGTTAGCTGTCCTCCAGTCCTCTGGTACCTCCCCTGTGGCCAGAGAGGTTCTGAAAATTTGTGTCAGAGCCCCTGCAATCTCTTCCCTTGCAAGATTTTTCAGGTTCCCATTTCTGTCAGCTTTATTACTACCACGTTTAGAAGATTTACTGGGGGCTGCACTAGCACAGGGTCTCATCCTCCAGCTTCACCGTCGGAGGCAGCGGAGGCGGAGAGAGTGAGTGGAAAACATGGCCAGAGGGAGGTGGGCCAACAGGGCTCTGCACAGGAGACCTTACCCTCCCTGGGTATTCCGGGAGCAATCCTCATACATCCATCTGTCAGAGGAGCAGTGCCTTAAAAGGCTCTGCTTCAGCAAGGAGGTGGTCACAGAGCTCTGCCACCTCCTGCAACCAGAGCTCGAGCTTCAGCTAAGGACTAGTAAGGGTCTGTCGGTGGCAGTGAAGGTGACGGTGGCTCTCAATTTCTACGCCAGCGGCTCCTTCCAGGCTTCAACAGGGGATATTGTGAACATCTCCCAGTTCACCGTCCATTGTTGCATCCGGGAGGTCACAAATGCTCTCTACAAAAGGGGAAGGGTGTACATCTCATTTCTCATGACCTGAGACAAACAGCGCATGGGCTCCCCATGGTTCAGGGCGCCATTGACTGCACGCACGTGGCATTGCAGGCACCTCATGAAAATGCAGAGGTTTTCGGCAACCGCAAAGGCTTCCACTCTCTCAGCTTCCAGTTGGTTTGCAAGCATAGACAGCACATCCTCATCGTCAATGCCCGCTATCCTGGCAGCAGCCACAATGCATTCATCCTGCGCCAAACTGGTGTCCCAGACCTCTTCCAACACCGCAACAACCTCGTGGCTGTCTCCTCAGGGACAAGGATTATCCACTCTGCTCCTGGCTGATGACACTGCTCTGTAACCCCAACACTCCTGCAGAGCTCGCTTACAATGAGAGTCATAGCGCCACTAGGAACCTGATTGAGCAGACTATCGGCATGCTGAAGCAACGGTTCCGGTGTCTTGACCACTCTGGAGAAGCCCTGCAGCACTCCCCTGATCGAGTATCGGTTTTCATTGTTGTGTGCTGCATGCTTCACAACCTCGCAATTCTGAGGACCCAGCCATTGCCACCAGGGATTGGTGAACCACCTCAGGAGGAGGAAGAGGGAGAGGAGGAGGAGAGGAGGATGAAGAGGAGGATGAGCAGCAACAACGTGGGAGGGAGGCGCGCAATGTTGCTTCTGCGAGGGCCATTCATGAACGCCTCGTAAGACACCGCTTCAGATGAATGACAGAGAAGATGGCTTTTGAGATCAACAAGCACATCATTACAGCCATCCCGCAAACCCTATTACTGGGCAAAGCTCATATGAGTAAAATTAGGAAATTTGTAATGTTTCAATAAAAAAATTATTTTTCTGAACAACTGCGTCTTATTAAGCACAACAAATAACAAACATACATAACAATTCATTAACAAACAAAAGTGGTTCTTACCACATCGAAATAAGTCTTAACAGAGTGAACAATATATTTACATACGCATCCAACTTTGGTACAAATATTCCCCCCATTTTCAGAGCATTTTTAGTTATTCGCCCTTCGAGAATGATCTCCCTCCCCTTCACACTTCCCCCCTTCCCACCCTACTGCTCCTCTATAATGGGGCCCCAGTGGCTGCAGCAAGACTGGCAGAAGGCTGCTGAATGTTGGATCCAGAGACTGCAGATGGCCTTGCAGGATGCCCTCGACCAGCTCTGGGCCTGGAGGGCCCGGCTGCAGACTGCACCAACTCTGCATGGGCGGCAGCAGTCTGGACTGGCTGGGTTACAGGCTGCGGCAAGTGCAATGGCGGAGTGGCAGTGGTGGCAGCAGGAATGCTGTCATCCTGAGAGAGGACGGCACTTTCCTGCTCGACCGACACACTGCCACTCCCCCGGGGCAGAACCTCAGCATCCAGAGCAATCTGCTCGAGCACAGACTGCTGGCCTGCTGCGGCACCGTCAGATCCCCGGTGGACAGTGGGCGACCCAGCGACGATGGCAGCAGTCAGCGCTTGCATGGCATCAATCTGAGACTGTGTGAGGGCACCCTGAGATTGGATGGCACCAACCAATGACTCGATTCCAGCATTAAGCCATTGCGTTGCCTCGGCCTGTGCTGCAATAGATGCTGCCACCTCACCCATTACACGCGGCATGGGGTCTGGGTTCCCACAGTCTCCCTACAATTCAACCATCCTCTGCTGCGAGGCAAGGATGGGTTCGAGGGTTTGCACACAGATGACAGCTGTGCTGGCGGCGGACTCCTCCACGCTCCTAGCCAGTGCATCCGTGCTCTCGGGCACCCTTGCCATTGCACCCATGAGCTCAGTATGCATGCTCATCACCTGAGTATTCATCGCCGCGATATCGAGGTCCTCATCCGAGTCCTGTGCAGCAGAACTCATGCGCGCACTCACCCTCCGGGGAGATGGCCCCCGAGCTTCCCTTCCCCCATGGCGTTGCTGCAGCCCACTGGGTCCCAGAGCTTCACCCATATCAGAGCCAAATCCCCTGCTCCCCTCCAGTGACCGCGTGGCCCCAGTATCGGATGTCTCGCTCTCGGGAGACGCAGGCAGTGAGGCTCCGGCTTCGTGTTCCTCCTCCTCTCCCGCGTCCCTGCCACTGGGAGGCTGAAGGACAGGCTGGTCAGATGGTGGCTCACTATCTGAAAGCAGGAAGGTACAAGAGTGGGTTTAACGTGAGGGCAGGGGGGCAGGAAGGGAGCAAGGAATGGAGACAGCATACTTAAATGGAAAGTGGGAAATGCTGGTGTTGTGAGGGGGAAGTGGTATGAGAGAGGAGGGAGAGGTGATGAACATACCGTTGCTGTTCAAGGGGGTTGACCTCTCCGACTGCCACAGCGCCCACGACATGACTCGCGATGAGTCTGTGAACTCGCTCCTCCAGCTGTGTGAGGGGGTGCAGCTCCGCCTGACCTCCTCCCGTGCATTGTTGCTCCCTCCGGTTATGTGAAAGCTTGGCCTGCAAGAAAAAGGACAGCGTGTGAGTGAGTGTGCAGCCATGTGTTTGGCAGATTTGCCTACCATAGTTGAATAGCTGTTAATGTCTGCAAGGTGTGAGATGTGGATGTGACTTTTAGTAGATGGGCATAGTTGGTGGGTGAGTGTTGGGGATGTGGCAGTTTATACCGGCTGTGCAGAGTGAGGTTGAGATGGTGGGTTGTAGAGGTATTTCAAGCATCTACTCACCCTGACCACCCGAGTGAGGTCATTGAACTTCTTGTGGCACTGGGTGTGAGTCTTTGGACCAGGCTCCTGGATGATATGTACTGGGCAACCTCCCTCCACACCCTTGTAAACTCCCGGGGCAATGGCCTCCTGCCAGTCTCTGGAAACAGCACTGCCCGTCGGCGTTCCACAGCGCCAACCAGAGCCACCACTGCCTGGTCACTAAACCGGCGAGCTCTCTCCCTGGGCTTCTGAGTAGACATGATAATCGTTAAGAAGAAAGAAAGAAAGACTTGCATTTATACAGCGCCTTTCACAACCACCGGACGTCTCAAAGCGCTTTACAGCCAATGAAGTACTTTTGAAGTGTAGTCACTGTTGTAATGTGGGAAATGCAGCAGCGAATTTGCGCACAGCAAGCTCCCACAAACAGCAATGTGATAATGACCAGATAATCTGTTTTTGTTATGTTGGTTGAGGGATAAATATTTGGTATATATAACATTGGCCCAAAAATTAGTGCCGCTACGCGAGAGTACGCACTGTGTACTCTCGCGTATTCTGTCTCCAATTGCCGGTTTTCTGCATGCACTGCGCATGCGCTGAAAACCGACACTTGGTGAATTCAAAAGGGGGCGGTTCCTAGGTGAACCGCGTGCGCGCTACAGGCTGCGCGCACGCAGTGCACTTAGTGCTTTGGACGCGCAGGTAAGTATGGAAGATTTTAGACATAAAGAAAGGAGGCGTAAGACCCTCTTTTAACAAGGTAAGTACTTAATTAAGTATTATTTTGAATTTTTTTTAACAGGTATATCTTTTTTAGAGACTTTAAAGACAGGTAAGTTTATTTTTATAACTTTTTAAAAGATTTTAAATTTTTTCAAAAATTTAATTTTTTGTTTAAAATGGTTAATTTATTTAACTATACTTATTTTATTAATGTGATGGTTTTTAAAAAAAATTTAATTGAGGTTTAGCTGTTCTTTTGGGGGGGTATAGTATTCATAGCTTTCACAGCCGTGCTGTGAAAGCTATGAATGAAAGATGGTGTGCTGCCATTGGCTCTAACTGAGTCACGTGATCCCACAGCTCGCACGAATTAACTACGCCTGTGGGATACGAAAGCCCTGCCCAGCTGCTGTCCAGAACATCAAGTTCGTGTGAGCTTGGACTGAAAAAGCCAGCGCGCAGTGAGAGATCGCGGGAAGGCCTTACCCTCGCACGAAGGCTCACTCACGAATTTTTGGGCCATTAGCTCTAACTTGCAGGCACCCCAAGCGCTTCTGCCATCTGGTCTAGAACATCCATCGTTTAAAATTCCACCCAGAAGGCTAAATAACCATTAAATGGTCAAATCTCACATTTTAATTTACAATGACAAACTCTACAGTGAACAAGGATCAATGATTTAACTAACCCTTGACAATGCAATTTCCATCTTGCTTATATATTAATATATTTATATATAAAGTGAATAAGCAACCAATGATTTTTAAAAATCTGTCCACTTTGTTGAAGAATTGCACCTCCTTGCAGGCCCAGGTCAAACGCAGCAATGATCAGGGTGTGGCTGTGCCATCCTTACCTCCCCTTTAAGAACAGGACGGCGCCAGTCTGTCTGAGTACAAGGTGATTGACATCGCCTGAGCTTGAGTAGCGCTGTGAGGTAGCGCCCCGTTCCCCGACGTTAGCGCCCTAAGAGAGGTGTGTAGTGCTTGATTTAGCGCTCCAATCACCTCCAGGGGCGCTGGAGACGAATTTCCCAGTCGCCGGCAATAATTTGCGCCGGGCGCTAAATTTTGGGCCCGGCCGATATTAGCGCCCCAAAATGGTCGATACCGAATTTTTCTCCCATCAACTTTTAAGAATAAATTAGATAGGTGGTTGAAGGAAAACAGAGGATAAAGGGATATGGGAACAGGGCGATAATATGGGATTAGAATGACTGCTCGTGTGGAGGATAAACATCATCATGGACTGGCCCAAGCAACCCATGTTGTAATTTCTATGTAACTCTTATGTGTAGTAAATATTTTTCATGGGCCTAATGAATCTTTGGCTGGTTAGCATTGAGTCCATTTGGTGCTTTGGAAGCCTGAGGCCTCTGAGCCCAGTAGTAAAGGGTGTCCACAAACAAACCATTAACCTCCGAGTGTTAAAGGCGATAGAATAGAATTACAAAATGTAGGACATAGTGAGAATCCAGGCTATTTCTGAATAATGATAAAATTGGTGAATCTTCCAGAATCAATTTTGGGACCAGATCCTTTTAACTGGTCTTTCACAGGATCTTATTACTCAGGTGATGCCTAAAGTTATATTTCTTTACAAAAGAGCAAATTGGTCGTGAGTTAGAAAATCTAGGTGCAAAATTCAGTCTTTATTTTTTGCTCCTTTTAAGTAATTTCTAGCCTGGTGACTTTTCTATCATTCTGTCTCATATTAACACCTTACAGAAAGCACCTTTTGCCCGCATATGTGTACTTGAAATAATTATAACCTGCAACTGTGTCATCCTTGGCTCAGTGGTAGCACCCTCACCTCTGAGTCAGAAGTTCGTGGCTTCAAGCCCCATTCCTGAGACCTGACACTTCAGTGTCTCAGGTGCCATCTATTGGATGAAACGTTAAACCGAGGCCTTGTCTTCCCTCTCAGGTGACCGTAAAAGATTATTTGAAGAAGACCAGAATAGTTCTGGTGTCCTGACCAATAATCAGCCCTCAACCAACATCACTAAAGTAGGTTAGCTGATCATTTATCTCATTGCTCTTCATGGAACCTTGCTGTGCGCAAACTTTCTGCTGTGTTTCCTACATTACAACAGTAACTACACTTCAAAGGTACTTCAGTGGCTGTGAAGTACTTTGAGATGACCTGTAAGTTCTTTATTTAACTAGAAGTTAACCTTATGCTTAAATGAAGCCTCCCCGCCTGGCTATACCTTCCACCACTTGCCCCGCTCAGACCGCCGTGGTGGCGGTGTGGCTCTCATCACCAAATCACATCTTGGTCTGTCCCCCTACTCCTCTGGCACTTTCTCCTCCTTTGAACATCTCACCTCTCATTTAAAATTCTCGTTTTCTACCGTCCACCCAAGTACCATAAAAATTCCATCACTGAGATATTTTCACTGCTTTCCTCCCTCAACCTCTGCACCGAGCGATTTCTCATCCTCTGTCATTTCAACCTCCATCTCAATTCATCATGCTCTCTCTCCTCTGAGTTCACTACTCTCCTTAATCTCCCCCTCTATGTAAACTCCCCAACCCATATTCAAGGCCACCCCCTCGACCTTGCCATCTCTCGTGGCCTCGCTACTCCCATCGTGTCAATCGCAGATAAGGCCATCTCTGACCACTTCCTTGTATCGCTCTCCACCCACATTCCCCATCCCCCCCCAACCCTACTTCCTTCTGTGTCCGCCCCTGGAAAAAACTCTCCCAACTCTCTTACAACTACACTTACAGAATCCCAACTGTCCAGCCTTTGGCCCTCCATTCACCACAACACTTCTGCAGCTACCTGATCTGCTCAACCACACCCTCACCACCACCTTTGATGCCCTAGTCCCTATTAAAACAATTACTCTCTCTCACCCTGGCCATTCCCCCTGGTACGGCCCTCATCTTCGCTCCCTTAAGTCCAAGGGACGCAGACTTGAACGGATATGGTGGACAACTTGTTTAGCCATTCACCGCCAGATCTGGCTGGACTGCATAAAGCACTATCGGTCCTGCTGTTGTCTGCCAAAACTGCTCACTATTCCAAGATCATCCTGGAATGCAAAGATAACCCTCGGCTTCTATTCTCTACTGCTAACTGTCTTCTTAAACCCCTCTCCCCTGTCTCCACCACCCTCACCTCCAACAAGTGCGAGGAGCTCATGGAGTTCTTTGTCTCTAAGATTGAGACCATCCGATCAGCTGCCTCTGCCACTTCCATTCCTTCCACTAGCCCACCGGACCAAACTTCCTCTAAGGTTCCCCCTGCCCTAGCCCTGAACTCACATCTTTCTCCAGTTTATCTCCGATCTCCCAAAAGAGCTGAATTCCAGAGGTGATGTGAGTGTGACTGTCCTTGACATCAAGGCACAATTTGACCGAGTGTGGCATCAAGGAGCCCTAGTAAAGTTGAAGTCAATGTGGGAATCAGGGGGAAAACTCTCCACTGACTAGAGTCATACCTAGCACAAAGGAAGAGGGTTGTGGATGTTGGAGGCCAACCATCTCAGCCCCAGGATATCACTGCAGATGTTTCTCAGGGCAGTGTCCTAGGCCCAACCATCTTCAGCTGTTTCATCAATGACCATACCTCCATCATAAGGTCATGTGGGGATGTTTGCTGATAATCGCACAGTGTTCAGTTCCATTCGCAACTCCTCAGATAATAAAGTAGACCATGCCCACATGCAGCAAGACCTGGATGACATTCAGGCTTGGGCTGATAAGTGGCAAGTAACAGTCACGCCACACAAGTGCCAGGCAATGACCATCACCAACAAGAAAAAGTCGAACCACCTCCCCTTGAAATTCAACGGCATTACCATCGCAGAATCTCCCACCATCAACATCCGGGGGGTCACCATTGACCAGAAACATAACTGGACCAGCCACAAGAGCAAGTCAGAGGCTGGGTATTCTGCGGCGAGTGTTTCACCTCCTGACTCCCTAAAGCCTTTCCTCCATCTACAAGGCACAAGTCAGGAGTGTGATGGAATACTCTCCACTTGCCTGGATGAGTGCAGCTCCAACAACACTCCAGAAGCTCGACACCATCCAGGACAAAGCAGCTTGCTTGGTTGGCACCCCATCCACCACCTTAAACATTCACTCCCTCCACCACCGGCGTACTGTGTTTGCAGTGTGTACCATCTATAGGATGCACTGCAGCAACTCGCCAAGGCCTCTTCGACAGCACCTCCCAAACCTTGGCCTCTACCATCTAGAAGGACAAGGGCAGCAGGCGCATGGGAACACCACCACCTCCAAGTCCCCCTCCAAGTCACACACCGTCCTGACTTGGAAATATATCACTGATCCTTCATCATCGCTGGGTCAAAAGCCTGGAACTCCCTAACAGCACTGTGGGAGTACCTTTACCACACGGACTGCAGTGGTTCAAGCAGGCGACTCACCACCACCTTCTCAAGGGCAATTAGGGATGGGCAATAAATGCTGGCCTTGCCAGCGATGCCCACATCCCATGAATGAATAAAAAATACAAAAAATAAGGGTGTTCCTTGCAAGGCCAGCATTTATTGCCCATCCCTAGTTTCCATTGACAAGGTGGTGGTGAGCCTTCTTCTTGAACCACTGCAGTCCATGTGGTGAAGGTACTCCCACAGTGCTGTTAGGTAGGGAAAAGTAGGAGAATGAGTTCCCTTGGCATCAATGCAGTATTCGACTGAGTATAGCAGCAAGGAGCCCCAGTAAAACTGAAGGCAATGGAGATCAGGGGGAAAACACTCCAGTGGCTGGAGTCATACCTGGCACAAAAGAAGACGGCGGTGGTTGTTGGAGGCCAATCTGCAATCCTTCATCAGTGACCTTCACTCTGCCATATAGACTGGAGTGGGCTGATCACTTATGATTCTACAGTGTTCAGCTCCATTCACAACTGCACCACTAATGGAGCAGCCCATGCTCGCTCCCAGCAGGACTTGGGCAACATCCAATTATCCCGTTTACTCCTTGCCAAGGTGTGGTACCATGGGCACCAATTATGTTTCATTACCTCTGGCCAAGTGACCATTCTTCATGCATGATCCCAGACAATGAATGTGGACTGTCTATTTGCTCATGGAGGAATCGCAGCTGAAACTGATCCTTTCCTCACAAGCGTCTACTCGTAGGTACTTCCAGCAGGAGTTGCTGGAAAGTGATCAGCACTGGGAACCCTCGGTAATTTTCTTCACCCATACCTAGGATAGCTGAGGCCGATTTTACTACACTTCCTGCTGTGCTGGCTGACATCAGCTAACACAGCACAGGCTGGCCATTGATTCAGGAATCTTTCTGGATTGCATGGCCTGTACTGTACAGCCTGTATTGAACTGCCTTGCTGCCAAAGTCAGAGTTACTATTATTATCAGATGGCTTGATAACCGGTCAGAATCCTATATTGAGGTTTGAGGGAGGAATATGCATGAATATCAACTATATGGATCATTGAATATACTTGAGTTTGATAACTAGTACTGGTACTGTTATACAAATGCTCAACACGCTTTATCAAACTCCTCTATCCACTGTTGTAATGATGGTGTTAACCTGTTTAAAGTAAACAGGTTAGTGCCTCTGTTAAGAGAGTAGAGAGAGGGACTTGATCTAATTGTGTTAAGCATTCAATGGTAACTGCTCACAGTAATTTCAGGCTTCATTTTTACTTCTCCTATATGGAATTGTACAATAAACAAGTTGCAACAGAAATTTCAACACCCAGGCTGTAAGGGTTATTATGCACAGAAGTTGGTGAGTGGTTTCCTCTTCGACTTACATAATGACATGTGCTCAAGTTCTTTATATTTGCCAGAGAAGTGCAGCAAGAGAAATCAAATACCACCTCAGCCATGGAATGGGGCATTGGCTTCACAAAGATCAATCAGCAAATAATCTCTTATTTTATAGCATTAGCTGAGGGAGAACTGTTGGCCAGGACTGGGATGACTCCTTACTAGTCTTCAAATAGTGCCTTGGGATATTTAACATTTGGCTGAACCACCAGAATAGACAGGCTGGCTCTCCATTTAATGACTGATCTGAAGAACTGCACCTCTGACAATGTAGCATATCCCTACTGCACTTGATGGCCAGCCTTGATTGTGTGCTCAAGTCCTGGAGTTTGACTTGAACCCACAACCTTCTGACTCAGAGTTGAGACTGCTACCAACTGAGTCAAGCTGCCACATGAGACCTACTTTTGCAAGGCTCCACCAGTGGTGGAGAGTCTCGCTGGTGCCAGCTGTGTGGGGTCATGTGCCCAATTCACAGTGTGCTGAATTTTCCGATGGTTGATTTTGAGGGTACAAGTGAGGCTGCGTCTCAGGTAAGTACAAGTCTTATTTAACTGGAATAATCATGTAAAAGAGGTACCACGCCAAATTTCATGAGATGTTCTGAGATTCCATTCCCCACCGTTGATCTCATACATGGAAAATGGGCCCAGGACAGATCAAAGAGCCTGGCTGCTTCAGCCTAACCCTTCAAGCGTGGTTATTGGTGCTTTGGTGCATTATTTTAGCAGTTAGCATTTATGTACATCTGTATTTGACATCTTGTGGAGCTTTTACAGCCTGTGGATTCTGCATTTTCGCGAATGCCTTATGAAGGGTACTGTAGCTTAGTTGTTATGATACTAGACTAGAAATCCAGAGGTCATGGGCTGTATTTTGCGACCCCTACGGGTGTGTACGAGGTGTGTACGCGCCTGTCAGGGGCCGCGCAAGTTCCGGGTTTAGTCATGCGAAGCGCATATGCTAAAACCCGGAACTGTGATCTGTCAAGACCTTGACAGATCCTCCGCATCACCGGGGAGAAGGGTCTCTGCGGGTGGAGAGTTGCGCTATTTGCCCAACTTCCGCCCGCTGAATGCCCGTGAAATTCTTACGGCTGGTAAAAGCAGGCATAAGAGTTTAAAAAAATGGAAAAATAAAATTTTATCACTCATTTATACATTAAAAACCCTGTCCAATAAGGTAAGTTTATTTTTAGCCCCGTTAAAACATATAAAAACATTTTTCAAAACATTTTTTTTGGCTTTAAATATTTAATTAAATGGCATATTAATTCATTTTAAATATGTAATTAAAAAAAATTATTTCATGTGTTTGTGTATTTTTTAAGTGATCCTCATTCATACTTATGAGAGTTCCATACGTACACAACTCCCATAAGTATGAATGGGGATTCCCTTCTTTTATTGGTTGGGCCGACCGACGTGATCCCAGGGGCGCTTGTGAACCAAATGCGCCCCTGGGAAACGTGAGCCTCTGCCCTGTGCGTACCCGGAGAGGCCCAGGATCGCAAGTCTCCGTACCTCCTGGGCCACCAGGTAAATTCGTAGCTTTTTTACAGGTCGGAGGCATCCACCCTGTGGGAAGCCTCCGATCGCAAATGTTGGGCCCATAAGTTCAAACTCTATTATGACAATTTATGAAATTGAATTAAAATCTGCTAATTTGTGAACTACAACCAGAAAATGACCATGAAAGTTACCCCAAACATGGCCCCATAATATTGGAGAAAGGAGGGATCCCCCATGTTGAGAATTTCCTCAACCCCAGCCTGTCATTAACTTGACCACTGGCATGAAAGTTCTGTGAAGAGTGTCGAAGTGGGGCCCGCTAGGGTCTGCATGCGAGGGTGATGACCTGGAAGGCATTGGAAATCAAGAGGGTGATTAGCCTTGCTCTTTGAGCTTCAGGAAAGGCGGGGGGAGAGGGGGTTGGGGAGGCACTGCCCTGGGGGAGTGGCAGTGGCTCCGTGGAGCATGAACCAGCTGTCCTCTCTCAGGATGGCAGCATTTGTCCTCCCACCACTGCCACTCCGTCAGTACCATTGCTGCTGCCTATCAGCCAGCCAGCCCAGACTGCTGCCGCCCATGCCGATGTGGTATAGTCTAAAGCCGGGTCTTCTAGTCCCAGAGCTGCTCAAGGTTGTCCTGCAAGGCCATCTAAAGTCTCCCCCACTGAAAGCAGCCTTCCACCATCATATTGCAACCACTGGGATTGCACTTCACAGGAGCACTAGGACACTGAAGACAGGTACTAAGGAATGCACATTAGTTGATTTTGTTATGTAATATTGGATGGATTGATGTATAAAGTTGGTTTGGAATGTTACTTTTTTGATACTTTTATTTCAGCATTGTGGCCAAGACAATGCTGTGATGGTCTGGAATAGAGGGATGGTGAGGTGTGTGACTGTTGTACAATGGGGATTTGGGGTTGTGTTCAGTGGAACCGTAGTCGAATGAGGCGATCACAGACAGCCCGGCTGGAGACGGGATGTGCTAGTTGCCTCCTCCCTTCCTCTGCTCCTCCTCTTCCTCCACCTCATCTTCCTCTTCCTCCTCCTCATCCCTATGCGAGCAGCTTGTCCTCTTCTTTGCTGCCTCTGCTCCATCTGCCTCTCATGCTGCAGGCCAAGGGGGATGACAACTACAGCACCCATGACTTGGAGCAAGTGGTTTGACCAGAACCCTTGGAATGGCTTCTGGAAGTCCATATAGAGAACATCCATAGACACAACATCCGTAGATACTCCCCTGCACACCATGTTAGTGATCGCCACAAAAAAATTCAACTAGATTATTCAGACATAACCTACCCTTCACAGATCCATGCTGACTCTCTTTGATCAGCTCAACCTTGTCCAAGTGCTCAGTTACTGTCTCTAATGATAGATTCCAGTAACTTCCTCACAACTGATGTTAAACTGATGAGTCTGTAGTTACTTGGGCCGGAATTTTCCCCTAAAAAAATGGGTGGGTTTTGAACGTGGGGGCAATTAAAGTGTTAAAAACAGGATTCCCAACCTGATCCCGCCTCCAACCCGCCCACTTCCGGTTTAACCGGAGGCGGGACAGGGGAGGGCAGCCAACCCGCTCCCAGGGGGCGTTACCTCAATTTAAATATTCTAATGAGGCTGGAAGCCTCTTTTTCCCATCCATTTTGTGTTTAACTGCCTGTGGACAGGTTTTGCACAATTCGTGAAACCCAGCAGTTAAACCGAGGCTGGGACTGCTGCATCCAGGAGGTAAGTGGCTTTATACCGACCTCCTGGATCCAGGGTCCCTACCTAACCCCCACCCTGCGATCAGAAACCCCCCCACGAGGCCTCCGATCACACCCCCAGGCCTCCCTCCTTCAGCCTACCCCCCCCCCAACGCATCCACCCCCCAACGATGATTATGAGGCCAGTTACGATCCTCCGGTGGCCTGCCCTGATCCACTCTCCCACCCCGCCGATCTCCGGTCGACCCCCGCCCCCCGCCACCCCGATCCCCGGCCGACCACTCACCCCGATTCCTGACCCCTGCCGATGATCTCCCCCCTTCCCAATCCCCGATCCTCAATCTGGCTGGCTGCGGGCGGGAATCTGAGGCCTCACATGCAATTCAGACCCTGCCGTTAAAGTCGGCAGGGCCTGTGGGAAACCTGGCCTCCCAGGTTTCCCGCCCGCCTCAGAGGCCCCCCCCCGCCCCCAACCCACCTCACTTGAGAAAATCCCGGCCCACGTGTCTGCCTCACTCCCTTCTTAAATAATGGTGAGATTTGTAAATTTCTCACAATTCCTGAATCTAGAGAGCTTTGGAAAATTATGACTAATGCATCTGCAATTTCCTCACCCATTTCTTTTCATATTCTGGGGTGGAAACTATCAGATCCTCTGCCATCTTTCAAGCACCTCCCAGCGCTTAGTACCTTTCCACAGCCCTACCCATAAACATTGCCCACATGAAAGAAAAAGAAAAAGATCAATATTTATTTACTTCTATTGATATCAGTTATGAGATGTAAACCCTACAACTGTACTTCTGTTTCGTGACCCTACAACTTGTTGTCCTATCCCATAATCTGAGGCTACCTTCAAATGCTTCCTGAGTAGAAGGAGCAACTGTGGCAGATTATTGTTGGATATTTTGGCCCTGCAGGGATGGTGATGGCCTTCAACTACTAAGTATGCGTCATCAGATAGTCTTGCAACAGCTGGAGTCACTTTCAATAATGCAGTGGCTGCCAATGTCTGTCCATTTTCTGACATTCCAACAATAATTTGACGGACCTGGCTAGAGTGGGATGCTGTGTGGGCAGCTTAAGAACTTAACCAGCACTTTAGAACACAGGAACGAGGTGTCCTGACATGGTAGGGTGTAGATCCATGCCTGCAACCCCTCCCCTCACACTACTGACTTCTCAACGTCACCATGTTGTTACGGGGAAACATGGATCAGAGACTTGCCCTTCCCTACAGGCAAGAAGAGAGGGAATCATCTGTGGGCCGCACGTACAAATCTCCAAAGGCTTGTTTCAGAATGGTAATGGTGGAGACCTGTGCACTTAAAAAAGAGAGATAATTACCATGGCACACAAGCAAAAATATCCAATTTTTGTTTTCATACGCATCATTTCTGATAGTTGTCCATTCTGATAATCTTTGCATGTGTTTGTTTTTTGTGCCTCCTGGAGTTCTCCTGTGCTTCCTTTCTCCAGTAGTGCATTTCAGGACACACAATGAAAGATTGTCCAGTAGTAATTGACTCAGATGAAATTCCATAAGTCGGTGAGATGTGGTATGGCTGGGACTGAGCTTGCCTATGATGTTTCAGGATCACACGTAGTCTTTAACATTCCAAACTAGAATAAAGCGATAATTAATATCCTCTATAGTTAAGCACTGCAGCTCAAAACAAAGGGTGTGGGCGTATAGTTAATACCAGCAATGATAAACTGAATCTAAAACAGACGATAGATGACCTTTTTTAAATTGCACATATCAGTGAAATTGCTTATTGAATTAGTTTTAGGCTGCAGAATAACACAATTAATGACTGCAGCCACTCAAAAACTGACCCACGAAAAAAGAGGCTCATAAAAAATAAACACTTCATCAAAGATTGCATTAGGACACTGAGCATTCCTGCAATTAGAGAAGTTGTTTGGTTTCAAGAAGAATCTTTACCAAATATGGCTGCCTTGTTGGTTTGCTATCCCTATGGCAACAATGTTGCGCATTGATTTGCTTTCAGATCGAAGACAATATACTGTCAGTGGTAGAATAATGAGAGATCATTGGGGATATTTTGAGATCAAGGACATGTTGGATCTATAAGAACACAAAGCTGGCTGTAAGAGGGTTTATTTGGCACGGGTGGGAGGGAATCTCTACTTCATTTGGTAACTGATAAAGCTAATTTATTTTGAAGTAAATGCATCTTATTTCCACTTTTCTCTCCTCCTTTTACATAGAATTACATAAAATTTACAGCACAGAAACAGGCCATTCGGCCCAACTGATCCATGCCACTTTATGCTCCACACGAGCCTCCTCCCATCCTTTTTCATCAACACAACCTTCTATTCCCGTCTCCTTCATGTGTTTATCTAGCTTCCCCTTAAATGCATCTATGCTATTCGCCTCAACTACTCCTTGTGGTAGTGAATTCCACATTATAACCACTCTCTGGGTAAAGAAGTTTCTCCTGAATTCCCTATTGGATATATTGGTGACTATCTTATATTTATGGCCTCTAGTTTTGGTCTCCCTCACAAGTGGAAACATCTTCTTTACAACTACCCTATCAAACCCTTTCATAATCTTAAAGACCTCTATCAGGTCACCCCTCAGCATTATTTTTTTCTAGAGAAAAGAGCCCCTGTCAATCTTTTCTGATAGGTGTAACCTCTCAGTTCTGGTATCATCCTCATACATATTTTTTGCACCTTCTCCAGTGCCTCTATACCTTTTTATAATATGGAGACTAGGGGGAAAAAATTCAGTACCAGCCATTTTGGGGCGCTAACATCGCCTGGGCGCTAACTTTAACGCTAATTAGCGCTGCTGACCGTGAAATTCAGTTTTAGCACCCCAAGAGGGAGGTGGAACGCTAATTCAAGCGCGCCACTTCCTTCTTAGAGCGCTAACCCCGAATATCGGGGTGATGTGTTCTGCAGCGCTACGCACTGGTCCACGTAGCGCTACCGCATGGAAGGGCTCTTCCCCTCATTAAAGGGGAAGGCCCAAGCCCACAACTCTGCGGGGCCCTACCTGGACCACCGGGGAGCTAGTGTAAGGCTAGCTCCAATTAAAGTTAGCCTCCACTTCTTAAATGCAGTCTGCACCTCTTAAAGAGGTGGTGCATTCTGCCTGCAGCAGCTCATGCAACTGGTTGTGGAGGCAATGCTCAGAAAGAAGAAGAGTGAAAAAGGTGCAACACGCCAGAGAAAGGGCTCCAAGGTTCTCAAACTATCCCATCAGGAAAGGATGAACAAGCTGGGTCTCTTTTCTCTTGAAAAGAGAAAGCTGAGGGGTGACCTAATAGAGGTCTTTAAAATAATGAAAGGTTTTGATAGAGTAGATACAGAGAGAGTGCTTCCACTTGTGGGGAAGAGCAGAACTAGAGGCCATCAATATAAGATCGTCACCAAGAAATTCAATAGGAAATTCAGAAGAAACTTCTTTACCCAGAGAGTGGCGAGAATGTGGAACTCACTACCACAGGGAGTGGTTGAAGCGAATCGTATAGATGCATTTAAGGGGAGGTTAGATAAGCGTATGAGCGAGAAGGGAATAGAGGGTTATGCTGATAGAGTTAGAGGAGGAAAGACGGGAGGAGGCTCGAATGGAGCATAAACGTCAGTATGGACTGGTTAGGCTGAATGGCCTGTTTCTGTGCTGTATATCCTATGTAATCATATCCTATGTAAAGTTAGAGCAGGGTGTGGAAAGGAGAGGACAGGTCCTCTATCCGCATGGGGCCAGGTGGCCCTCCAGACATACACAATGAAGGCAGTGGCAGCAGATAGCCAACGAGGTTAATGCTAGCAGTCTTGCCCCGAGGACTGGATGCAATGCCAAAGGAAGTTCAATGACCTCACACAAGTGGTCAAGGTCAGTGAATGCATCTTCAAATGCTGCCTCCCACCAACTGCACCACTAGCCTCAGAAACTGCTCAATGCATCACACTTCCTTCACTCGCCAATCTCTATCAATCACGACTCAAGCCTCACATTCATAGCTTCACCTCACCTCACACATTTCCCATTGCTGCCAGCCTCACACCCACATCTCCTTGCTTGCACACACTGCCAGCTATTCAACCATGACAGACATAGCACCCAAACACATTGCACCACACTCACTGACACACTTCCCTTTCTCTTGCAGGGCAAGATGGCTAATAACTGCAGGCAGCAGCAGCTAACCAGCAGGGGAGAGGCAAGTCTGCATATCCTTACCCCGGTGGAGGAGACGGTGCTCGTCATTGAGGCTGTGGCGAACGGCGAGGCTAAAACCATTGAGGATGACGGTATGCTTATGCCTCATTCTCCTTCTCACATCCCACTTACCCCTCATCCCACAATCTCTTCTCACTTACAAGCTGCTGATGGTGTAAGCATGCACATCTTGCTTCCCCCTCTCCCCTCACCACAACCCTACCCTTGTGCCTTTCTCCTTTCAGATAGCCAAGAGCTACCACCTGGCCAGCCAATGCAGGAAGAGCAAGGGTGATGGAGAAGAAGAGACACCGTCACTCGATCTCACACTCGCAGGCACCAGCTCAGATACTAGCACTGGGCGTACTTTGGAGGGTAGTATAGAGGCGGAATCTGCACATGATGAAACACCGGGCATGAGTGGCCTGCAGCCAGGGCAGAGGGAAAGGGTAGGGCAGGTGCCAGCGAGGTTGCACACGGGTTCTGCTGCAGAGGACTCAGATGAGGACTTCGATGAAGGGTGATGGGCATGCACACAGAAATACTTGGTGCATTAGCAGGCCTGCCAGAGAGCGTGTTGTCACTGTCAAGGAGCATGGAGGAGTCCGGCACCAACTTTACACAGGGCTTTGCGCAGAGCTTGGAGCCATGATTTCCAGGACGGAAGTGATGGGCAACTCCATTAGAGCACTTGTGGACCCAATCATGATGCCACGTCTGATGGCCGATGTCTCAGCTTCCATTGCAGCACAAGTGGAAGCGACCCAACATCAGAGTGCTGCAATGGAGGCTCAGACTTCTGTTATGCAAGCTCAGACTGCTCTCATGCAGGCTCAGCTTACTGCCTCGCAAGTTCAGACTGCTGCCATTGTGGCTGCATTTACCAGTGTTGAAAGTTGCTTACAGGGTGTCACAGCAGTCCAGCAATCTGTCCTCCAACAGATTACTAGGTTGCTGTGGCACCCCCCGGGGAGTGGCAGTGGCTCCATGGACCACGAACCTGCCGTCCTTGCTAAGGATGACAGCATTTGTCCTTCCACCACTGCCACTCCGCCTGTGCCCTTGCTGTTGCCTGTCAACCAGCCAGCCGAGACTGCTGCCGCCCATGCCGAGGTTGTGCAGTCCGCTGCTGGGCCTTCTAGGCCCAGAGCTGCTCAAGGTCGTCCTGCAAGGCCATCTGCAGTGTCCCCTATGGCAAGTCAGCAGCCTTCCATCAGCCATGCTGCAGCCACTGGGGTAGCACTTCGTAGAAGCACTAGGTCAAAGATCAGGCATGGTCTTATTGAATGGCGGAGCAGGCTTGAGGGGCCTATGTTCTTACTGGATACTGGGCATTCACCATTATGATGTGCTGGGCATGGTCGCACCCAACTGCACATTAGGCAAGTGGTAACCTTTGCGGTTACGGTACATCTCACCATTGAGATGTGGAGCCCGCAAAGTCATGTGTGTGCAGTTGATGGCACCCTGCACCATGGGGAAGCCCAATATCCTGGCAAAGGCATTTGCCCTCTCCTCCTGCTTCCCTCTCCTAGCGTACATAGCCTCTGTGACCTCCTGGATGCAACGATGGATGGCGAACTGCGAGATGTTTGCTTTGTTGCCTGTTCCAACCTGGAAGGATCTGCTGGCAAAAAAATTCAGGGCCATGGTCACCTTGAGGGCCCCTGGCAGTGCTGTCATCGTCCTGCTCTGAAGCTGCAGGTCTGGTTCCAAGAGGTGGCAGAGTTCTGTGACCACCTCCTTGATGACACGGAGCCACCGAGCACACTGCTCCTGCCTTAGGTGCAGGTATGAGAAGTGCTCCCTGAAGACCCAAGTGGGTAAGGCCTCCTGCTGAGTGCCCTCCTCCTCCTCCTCCCTCTGCGAGCAGCTTGTCTTCTTTGCTGCCTTTGCTCCATCTCCCTGTCATGCTGCAGCGCGAGGGGGATGACAACTAGAGCCCCCATGACTGGGAGCAAGTGGTGTAGTCAGAGGCCTTCCAGTAGCAGCCAACGCCTTCCCAACATCCAGCAGCACTCCCGGCACACTTTAACAACTTTTAAAATCTCTTCTAGCAACCCAGTACTCCTACAAACTCTGTAAGAGCCTATTACATATCAATAAGCAATTATAAACAATAAGGCCCAGGGTTTAAAATGACCCAGCCCTTATATAGGTGTGGCGATCTGAGCCTATCACTCGGCCCGCCCCTCCATGCCAGTCACACTCCGAGTTAAAATGGGGGCTCATGTATCCATATCTGCGCCACTTTTACGCCAGTATGCCTTTTTGGACAGGCCAATGTGTTTCCAGCAAAATAAGCCACAACTTAATTTAAATATTACAATGCATCTGAATGAAGCCAAGAACCATTTTCCCTCTGCATAGGCCAGAATTGAGGTGGGAGCTCACTTCTCCCATTTGAAATGACCTAAGGGGAGGTCCATGAGTGATGGAGCTTTTAAAGTTTGGAATTTTCTTTTCACTTTGTACTCATTTTCAGTTCAGGCTTCTGTTATTAATTTTTGTTGGTATTTTATGATAAATGTTCTCATTAATTTTTTTAACTTCTTTTTGGGGAGAAACTTTTCATTCCCCTAAGAGTACGTTTATGTGGAACCTAAACTAGCTGAATATTATCTGCTAATCATCAGAAAGCTGACTGCAATTGAAACACTTACAAGACTTTAGCCAAACAGGAAGAGTTGAAAAAGAGATGGGACATGAAAAAGGAGCTCTTACAATTTAACCTGTCACAGGAGTTCAGGGAGCTACGTGAAGTGAAGCGACCCTGGTGATCATAAAATCAATTCAACTTAGTAATTTATATTGATTTTGAAGCGCTGCAATCACTATTTCATGGTTGATATGATACAAGATGAAAGACGGCATGGCAAGGAGATCGGCAAGCATTAGAACCAGATTGCCCACACCAACAGTATCTGCAGGTCCTGGCACACCGAACTGGCAATTGCTGTGTGGAACTTGTTCTGTAGGTTCCAAATCAGCATGGCACCAGTTACAGATCTGCAGCAAGGACACCTGCTACCAAACGATACCATAGGGTGGCACTGCCAGTGACAGTCAAGCTCACCTCCCTCAACGTTTTTGCTATCACCTCCTGGAGTGCCAGGCAGGACACCCCTCCTCGCATCTACATCCACTTCACCAGCATCTCAAATTCACCAGTCAGCAAACAGTGATGCTGCGCCACCCCTTCACTTCCCCACAGATTCTGCTCCCTGCCTCCATATTTCTTGTGTTATCCACTGCATTTTGGCAGCCACTGTTTACCCCGAGCAGCCTTTGGAAAGACAGAAATACTCATGTAAAATATTTTCAATTTCTTTTAAAGGTTCACAAAATGTTTACCCCTAAATGCAATTACTTGCCTTTAATGGCCATATCCCTTTAACTTACCCAGCAGGTAGTTTGGTGAGCTCCTTGTGGCAAGCTCATTACAGGCCAGGCTTTGCCTGCATATTTAATTAAACCTGATCCTTGAGGATGTGTTACATTGTAAGTTTGTTTTAAACACGTGGAAAATATTCCAAGGTAAATGGTTCCATTCTCCAAGCTTCAACTATGCATTGTCTAACAAATTGATGCTATGCTCCCATGGCAAACAACTAAGACCTTGGTATAAATCATTATATTCACTGAACACTAAACTAATTTTCTTGGTTTCGCTCTGGGGTGGTCTTCTCAAGGGCAGAGCCAGAGATTGCATGATGGGAAATCACAGGCTGTTATTTTCCGTTCATTAACTTATGAGTGCAAAATCAAGATCTGTGTACTCACAGCACACTCCCTTTGATCATTGCACCCTGCTAGGAACACGAGCACCGAATCAGCACCAGCATCTGTCAATGCCATCGTCACCAACTATATTCATACACATTCCTTGTAAGCCAGGTATCAGCAGAGGTGATATAAGCGATTCATCCTGGGTTTTCAACTTCACCATTATCCTGGTCTGTATGGCTCAGCTACTGATCCGATACACTTCCTGAGCCACTGTGCAATTATTCAATCCCTCTGTATGTCTTTATAGCTCTTTTCCAGTCTTTTTATTTCTCTCTTTATTTTTATTGTTTTACACTCATTACTTTATCTGAAAGCAAAGTTTTTTTGGTTTTATTTTCATCTTCTCCTCACTGTCCGTTGCCTCACTGTCAAAAGGCTCAAAGCATGGGTGTTGATAAAGTTCAAAGCCAAAGTATCACATTGCCACATGGTCAGAGGGACAGGGATGTGTACAGCTGTAAAGTTTTGAAAGGAAGGATGAAGAAACTGGTGCAACGATGCCGCACATTGGCAATGGTAATACACCAGACTACAGAATGGTAGATATTAGATTGCAACTAATTGAATGCCTGATCTCAACTATGCCAACTAGCAGTTCGGTGCTTCCCTGCAGTGAGAAGGAAAGAGAAACAGGCAGAGAGAGAGGGAGAGGCACTCAGAGTTGCTTTTGATCTCCTTCTGGATGTTAATGTCAGTACTTTATTACTAGAGGCCTGGATTTGGGTTGTCTGCCCACACTCTGGACGAGGGATAGAATATTTACGAGGCGAGCTAGGAAAGGGGAGAAAATACCTTCTTTTTTCCTCCAAAAATTAAATGACCAAATAAGGAAGGAGGAAGCCTGGCTTTCTCTTTACTTTTCCGGTTTATTTTGTCTGTTGCCAGGCTTGTTGCTAAGTACAGTGACATCACAATGGAATGAATGCCCACTGGTGACACAAGTATTGCTAAGCAGGTCATTGACTCAATCATTTCATTCTGTTAACACATATAGACACACAGACTGTATATAAGACACCAAGAGCTGCTGATATAAATGGTTTTACATAAGAACATAAGAAATAGGAGCAGGAGTAGGCCATACAGCCCTTCGACCCTGCTCTGCCATTCAATAAAATCATGGCTGATCTTCGACCTCAACTCCACTTTCCCGCCTGATCTCCTTATCGCTTGATTCCTCTAGAGTCCAAAAATCTATCGATCTCAGCCTTGAATATACTCAACGACTCAGCATTTACAGCCCTCTGGGACAGAGAATTCCAAAGATTCTCAACCCACTGAGTGAAGAAATTCCTCCTCATCTCAGTATTAACTGGCCGCCCGCTATCCTGAGACTGTGCCCCCTCGTTCTAGACTCTCCAGCCAGGGGAAACAATCTCTCAGCATCTATCCTGTCAATCCCCTCAGAATCTCATATGTTTCAATGAGATCACCTCTCATTCTTCTAAACTCCAGAGAGTATAGGCCCAATCTACTTAATTTCTCCTCATAGGACAATCCTCTCATCCCAGGAATCAATCTAGTGAACCTTTGTTGCACTGCCTCTAAGGTAAGTATATCCTTCCTTAGATAATGTGCACAGTACTCCAGGTGTGGTCTCACCAAAACCCTGTACAATTGTAGCAAGACTTCCTTACTCTTGTACTCCAACCCCCTTGCAATAAAGGCCAACATGCCATTTGCCTTCCTAATTGCTTGTTGTACCTGTATGCTAACTCTCTTTGTTTCCTGTACGAGGACACCTAAATCTGTCTGAACACCAACATTTAATAGTTTCTCACCATTTAAAAAATATTCTGTTTTTCTATTCTTCTTACCAAAGTGAATAACCTCACATTTCCCCACATTATACTCCATCTGCCACCTTATTGCCCACTCACTTAACCTGTTTATATCCCTTTGCAGACTCTTTGGGCTCGATTTTGCCAGGCCCGAGGAGGCGGGAATGGAGGCGTGTGGGGTGTTAAAATTGCAAAAAATGGCGGGCGGACCCGACCCCGCCTTCATCCCGCCTCCGAGCAATTTTCCCAAATGCGTGGTTTCTGATCTCGTCTCCGTCCCGCCTCCAAGAGGCGAGATAGGCCCTTAAGGCCCTTAACAACCACTTAATTACCTCTATAATCCCATTTTGAGAGGCCTTTCTGATTTTAACACTTTTCCAACGTGATGCACGCCTCCTCTGAAACACGACGGTGAAACCTGGCGGTAGCACACTTGGATTGCTGACTATCAGCTGCAGCTCCACCATTAAAACGGAGATTTGATCAATCATCATTCTGGTGGTGGTGGTGGTGGAAAAAAATCTGGGAGCAGACTTAGGTGTCCTGCTGCTCATTTTGCCTCCAGGTCCCTCTCACAGCAAAGGCCAAAAGGTTGGCACTCTTTGCAGACCTTAAATGCAGCAGCAATGATGACATCATCAGAGGCGACTTTCAGACTGAAAAAACCAGTTGGGTCATGGGTTCCCACATGCTGGAACTCAATTGCCCAATTAGGGGAAAATCGCATAATTCTCCCACATCCAATTGGAGTCGGGTGGCTAACACGAAAAGCGGATGACACGACCCCAGCCCGCCCCATGAAAAAATCGAGCCCTTTGTGTCTTCCTCACAGCTTACTTTCCCACCTATCTTGGTATCTTCAGCAAACTTGGTACATTACACTCGGTTCCCTTCATTTAGGTCATTAATATAGATTGTAAATAGCTGAGGCCCAAGCACTGATCCTTGCGGCACCCCACTACTTATAGCCTGCCTGCCTGAAAATGACCCATTTATCCCTACTCTCTGTTTTCTGTCCATTAACCAATCCTCTATCCATATTATCCTCAACCCCATGGGCCCTTCTGTTGCGTAACAGCCTTTTATGTGGCACCTTATCGAATGCCTTTTGGAAATCCAAATATACTACCTTCATTGGTTCCCCTTTATCTACCCTGTTAGTTACATCCTCAAAAAACTCTAATAAACACGATTTCCCTTTCATAAAACCATGTTGACTCTGCCTAATCTTATTATGATTTTCTAAGTGCCCTGTTACCACTTCCTTAATAATGGATTCCAGCATTTTCCTGACAACTGATGTCAGGCTAACTGGCCTGTAGTTCCCTGTTTTCTCTCTCCCTCCTTTCTTGAGTAGCGGAGTTACATTTGCTACCTTCCAATCCACTGTGACCATTCTAGAATCTAAGGAATTTTGGAAGATCACAACCAATGCATCCACTATCTCTGCAGCCAGCTCTTTTAGAACCTTAGGATATAGGCCATCAGGTCCAGGGAATTTGTCAGCTTTTAGACCCATTAGTTTCTCAAGTACTTTTTCTCTACTAGTATTAATTACTTTAAGTTCCTCACTCTCATTAGACCCTTGGTTCCCCATTATTTTTGGTATGCGTTTTGTATCTTCTACTGTGAAGACAGATACAAAATATTTGTTTAAAGTCTCTGTCATTTCCTTATTCCCCATTGTAATTTCACCTGTCTCAGCCTCTAAGGGACCAACGCTTACTTTTGCTACTCTCTTCCTTTTTACGTACTTGTAAAAGCTTCTGCAATCTGTTTTTATATTTCTTGCTAGTTTACTAATCTATTTTCTCCCCTTTTATCAATTTTTTGGTCATTCTTTGCTGGTTTCTAAAGCTCTCCCAAAATTATAAGCCTCTTCGCAAAATTGTAAGCCTCTTCTTTTAATCTAATACTATCTTTAACTTCTTTAGTTAGCCACGGATGGATCACTTTTCCCCATGGAGTTTTTATTTCTCAATGGAGTGCATATTCGTTGAAAATTTTGGAATATTTATTTAAATGTTTACCACTGCTTATCTACCGTCAAACCTTTTAATCTAATTTCCCAATTAACCTTAGCCAACTCGCCAACAGGATGCTGTGATGTTCCATAACAGAGAGATGGTAAGATGGGGAAGTGGTGAGCAACGGGGATCCATTCAGGGGAACCAGATTCTGATGAGGCTCTCACGGACAGCCCGTCTGGAACGGAGATCTGCTGCCTGCCTCCTCCCCCTCCTCCTTCTCCTCTTGAGGTGGTCACAGAACCTTTTTTTAAAAATTTGTTCCTGGGATGTGGGCGTTGCTGGCAAGGCCAGCATTTATTGCCCATCCCTAATTGCCCTTGAACTGCAGAGGGCAGTTAAGAGTCAACCACATTGCTGTGGGTCTGGAGTCACATATAGGCCAGACTGGGTAAGGACGGCAGATTTCCTTCCCTAAAGGACATTAGTGAACCAGATGGGTTTTTACGACAATCCAGTAGTTTCATGGTCACCATTACTGATACTAGTTTTCAATTCCAGATTAATTTAATTAACTGAATTTAAATTCCCCAGCTGCCTGTGGTGGGATTTAAACTCACGTCTCCAGATCATTAATCCAGGCCTCTGGATTACTAGTCTAGTAACATAACCACTATGCTACCGTACCCTGTGATGACAAGGGCCGCGCCCTTAGGATGGCCTAGTTGTGGAGGATGCAGCAGACCACCACGAAATGGGATACCTGCTCCGGCGAGTACTGGAGAGCTCCTCCTGAGCGGTCAAGCCAGCGGAACCGTTGCTTCAGAACCCCGATGGTCTGCTCAATGAGGTTCCTCGGGGCAGCATGGTTCTCATTATATGAGTGCTGACCACGGGTGGTGGGGTTGCGGAGGGAAGTCATCAGCCAGTGTAGAGTGGATAACCCTTGTCTCCGAGCAGCCACCCTCGGGTTTAACGTGGTGGCTGGAAGATTGCTGGCACACCGGACTGGTGCAGGATGAAGGCATCATGACAGCTGCAAGGATACTGGGCATTCACCATCATGATGTGCTGGGCGTGGTCGCACACCAACTGCACATTAAATGAATGGTAGCCTTTGTGGTTGCGGTGCATCTCAGGATTGATATGCGGTGCCCACAAAGCCACATATGTGCAGTGGATGGTGCCCTGCATCATGGGGAAGCCCGATATCCTGGCAAAGCCACATGCACGCTCCTCCTGTTTCTCTCTGTTCAGAGAGAAGATAATGAAGTTCCTTCTCTTGGTGTACGGAGCCTCTGTGACCTCCCAGATGCAGCGATGGATGGCAAACTGGGAGGTGTTAGCTCAGTCTTCTGCTCTAGACTGGAAGGATCCAGTGGCAAAAAAATTGAGGGCCACGGTGATCCTGAGGGCCACTGGCAGCGCTGTCGCCCTGTTCTGAGGCTGCAGGTCTGGTTCTAGGAGGTGGCAGAGTTCTGTGACCACCTCCTTGGTGAAGCAGAGCCTCCTAATACATTACTCCTGGCTTAAGTGCAGGTACGAGAATTGCTCTCGGAAGACCCTAGGTGGGTAAAGCCTCCTGCTGAGAGCCTCCTGCCCCTCCTCCTCCTCCCTCTGCGAGCAGCTAGTCTTCTTCTTCGCTGCTTCAGCTCCATCTCTCTATCAGACTCGAGCGCAAGGGAGACTGCAAGTAGAGCCCCCATGACTGGGAGGAAGTGGTGTGAGCAGAACCCTTGAAATCAGAAGCAAAACGTTCTTCACTTGCAACAACACTCTCTGTGACCTCAGCAACTTTAAATAACTGTAGAAAGCTCCAAACAGTTGCACAAACTTACACAGAGCCAATACAAATCAAAAAGCAAGTCAGCTGCAAGTTGTTGCTGATCCCTTTAAATAGCATTGGTGGATCGTCCTTCCTGCTGCTGAACGCATGTTGAGCTGTTCGTGATTCTGAGAGAGCATTGAATGGAGCGGCGACGTCAAAAATGGCAGGTTGTGCGTCAAATCAGCATTGCACACTCATTGAATTCACGATCTGCCTCATTACCATTTCTTTCGTGGGCGCAGGCAACGGCCGTGCTGTCGACCTGCCCAAAATGGCGGCCGCTGCGGGACCCACCGGAAGTGGGCGGAAGTGAGGCCGCTGCCATTTTTTCTCCGAAATCGGCCTGATCAGCTGACGCTAAGGTGCTGAATTTCACGGCCTACATGTTTAGTTTGCTCTTAAAACTTGCCATTTCTAATTCCGTATCGGTTTTTTCCTCACCGGATAGGTTTGATCAATTGACCTGTTCTGAATCATCTGCCATTTTACAAAGGTTTGCCCTTTTGAAATCTGGAATTAATTGTAGATTTTCAGCACCTTTTGTTCTATCAGCTGATTGAAACCTTATAATATTGTGGCCACTGTTACCCAGCTGTTCTCCCACATGGAGATCCAACATCAAGTTGGGCTTGCTACGAAACACTAAATCTAATATATGATTATCTTTGGTATCTTCTTTGACAAATAGTTAGGGAACAGTCCTGTATTATTTCAACAAATCTTTCAGTTTTATTTCTCACCACTTCAAATGGTGTACCGTCATGTCATGAAACATAAAGATTCTGAAGGGGATTGACAGGGTAGATGCTGAGAGGTTGTTTCCCCTGGCTGGAGTGTCTAGAACTAGGGGGCATAGTCTCAGGATAAGGGGTAGGCCATTTAAGACTGAGATGAGGAGGAATTTCTTCACTCAGAGGGTTGTGAATCTTTGGAATTCTCTGCCCCAGAGGGCTGTGGATGCTCAGTCATTGAGTATATTCAAGGCTGAGATAGAGAGATTTTTGGACTCTAGGGGAATCAAGGGATATGGGGATCGGGCGGGAAAGTGGAGTTGAGATCGATGATCAGCCATGATATTATTAAATGGCGGAGCAGGCTCGAGGGGCCATATGGCCTACTCCTGCTCCTAATTCTTATGTTCTTATGAATTCCTGGAAAATTAAAGACTTGCATCAAGCAGACATCATATCATTCAGAGGCTTTAGGAATTTGTTTCCATAGTAACCCATCATGTTCAGGTGCCTGACCTGAGGGTCTATAACAATTACCACTAAGTATTTATGGAAGATGCTGAGTAAATAGTTTTCAATGAAGGCAACTGTTTGTGTGCCGCTCAGTATCTAGCTGTGATTAAATATGGGAAAGCTTTTAGACTATATAAAGCCAAGTACTGGATGCATAGTCTAACAATATAAGATGGAGAGGATGAAATCGCTATGGTTATGAGCGAACAGTTATGCAATTATTCCATTCAATTAGATTTTTCATTGACTTGCAGTGCAGACCTGCTTCTTCCTTTGTAGACCTTCTGAATCCAAGGCCATAATATAGTATATTTAAGAATCCCACGCAATGGAGAATTTATCCCACACATGACCATAAAGATAATAACACAGACTTGATTTCACTATGGTCACTTATAAATACATTACTGCAGCTACAGGACTCCTGCATGCATTCTCTGGATTATACAGCTTCTTACCTTCTATCTATAACAAGCACTGAGAGTGTTAACATAAGGAATGGTGAATGGCTGCTTAAAATCATCTTAGTAAAAAAGTACAGTTCCACAGCCAAGAAACCACATGGAGAAGGTGAGGTGCCGTTCATTGTTTCCACGCAATTTGGCGAACTAAACATCCAAATGCAGCTACTTGGGGTAAGGAAATAGAACGAGAGTGAGGGCAAAATTTACAATTGTCACATATTCCTAGTTGGCTGGTGATGAAGGATGCGATGTGGCAGTTGATGAGTCATTCTGAAGCATCTTCACAACAGCGAGGAGTGTCAGGATTTTTTTGTCATGTTTATCAGGGAATACAGGGATCCCTCATCTCTTTGTCACAGAAGTGTTATGATGTTTATTCTTTAAAAGTGTGTGTGTGTGCGTGTGTGTGTGTGTGTGTGAGAAAAATGATCGCAAAAGCCACTGATTTTCAGTGGGATAACAGGGTGATGTACCAGCAATGTACTGCTGCCTGTAACTGATTAGAGTACAGTGAAAGTATATCGCATTCACTCAAGGTACAATGATTGCGTAGGAACAGACGACCTTGTTTTTTTTTTATCATTTCCAGAAACCTTGTTCCATGCTATCAATGTGAAGTTTGAGGCTTGTGGTGGAAATTGCATAATTTCCTGTGCTGGACTGGTAGTAGCTTTCACGGCAAAGCACTCAAGTTCCTTTTTAAGTGATAAAACTCGACATTGTCCATTTCTAATGCTGAGAAAATTATCGTGTTAAAAAAATGTGGAGGCTTTTAATTTTTCGTCACAAAAAATCAGCAAGAGTGGTGAGTTTAACCAACGTGTATTTGTCTGTCGAACAGTCTTCTTCTACTTTGGTAAAAGTGTTTGTCAAACTAGAGCTGTTATGGACTAAATAAATAATGGGACAGGCCCTACGGTATCATCATTACTGTTATTTTTAACTTATGCGAGACTGATTTTGTTTCTTTTCTTTCATAAACTCCTCAGAAACACGAGCTAGCTTGGAATGAGAACTTCTGTGTAAATGAGCAGTTTGAGAAGGTAGGATGCCTTTTTAGTGTCATTTAAGTGTCACTATTAACTGTCTGGAGAAAGTGAAGCAGACAGGTTTATGTGCAATGCGGTCCAAACCATTGCTAGATACCTTTTGTAGTTTAAACACAAACTAGAAACTTGGGACAACGCTGCAAAATTCTGTGCATGTGCCACATTATATGGCATTTAAGATATAATTTTGATAGTCTCTAAATAGTGTGTGAATAAAAGTTGTCTTGAATCATTCTGGTAATTCAGCTGCCAGCCAAAGGCTGCGGTATGTTTTCTGAAATTGCAACAGTGAGCTGTACTTGTCAGTTCTAGTCACAACATCGTCGTAGGATGATTTTATGTCAAGGCTTGTTTCAATTCTCTGAAAACTCAAAATGGTTTCTAGTTTTTGAAGATATTTTATAAAATTGAAAAGGAGCAATTATAGTCTGTGTGTGCAGAAGGTGAGGTCTCAGTGTACTCAGTATATATTTTATGTTGGCCCTACATATATAAAGACCCAGCTTGTTTAACTAATCGACCAAAATTGCTGTAGCTGACTGATATGAATTATCTGCCAAATATATTTATATAAGCCATTCAGTTTGTCATTTCATTTGATGTTGATTCACTAGGGGTGATTTTGACCCTGCCCACTCGGTGGAAAGCGGGCCATTGTGCAGCTAAAATCGCCCGTAAGACTCACCTGCCAAGGTCCCGCTGTTTTCCTGCAGGTTCCGAGCTTAACCTGCTTTTCTGAGCAAGTGAGAGGGACACCTGCCAGAAGCTGGCGGGGTCCTTCTTTAAATATGCAGATCGGGCTCTGATGACATCTTCGGGGCCTGACTCTTATTTTAACCAGGCCAATCTAGCGAGAAGAAGAACCAGGGTGAGAAGAGATCCAAAATGGTATGTGGCTTTCCTTTTTATTTACTTTCCTAGTGGGGCCAGGAAGAGCAGGAGTACTCCTCCGAGTCCCATAAGGAAAGTTTAGGCCTCTCCTGCCCTGGGTTTTCCATCCTTACCCCCGCCCCACCCCACCCTGTTCCTGTGTAGTGTGTTGGTGTGTGTCTGTGGTGTGAGTCTGTGTGTGTGGTGTGTGTGTCTGTGGGCTGTCTGTGGGGTGTGTGTGGTGTGTGTGTGTGTTTGTGTGTTGGTGTGTGTGGTGTGAGTCTGTGTGGTGTGTGTGGTGTGTGTGTCTGTGGGGTGTGTGTGGTGTGAGTCTGTGTGTGTGGTGTGTGTGTGGTGTGTGTGTCTGTGGGGTGTCTGTGGTGTGAGTCTGTGTGTCGGGTGTGTGTGTCTGTGTGGTGTGTGGGGTGTGTGTGTGTCTGTGGTGTGTGTGGTGTGTGTGTCTGTGGGGTGTCTGTGGTGTGAGTCTGTGTGTGGGGTGTGTGTGTCTGTGTGGTGTGTGGGGTGTGTGTGGTGTGTGTGTCTGTGGGGTGTCTGTGGTGTGAGTCTGTGTGTGGGGTGTGTGTGTCTGTGTGGTGTGTGGGGTGTGTGTGGTGTGTGTGTCTGTGGGGTGTCTGTGGTGTGAGTCTGTGTGTGGTGTGTGTGTGTCTGTGGGGTGTGTGTGGTGTTTGGTGTCTGTGGGGTGTGTTTGGTGTGTGTATGTCTGTGGGGTGTGTGTTTGGTGTGTGTATGTCTGTGGGGTGTGTGTTTGGTGTGTGTATGTCTGTGGGGTGTGTGTTTGGTGTGTGTTGAGTGTGGTGTATGTGGAATGTCACGAGATGTGAGCGCAGCTAGAAAGTACAGCTACAGCATTCGCTATAATTTTCCACCCTACACTGGTGTCTGGCAAGGCTCCATACCATCAGCAGGGACCTGTAATTACTGCCTTTTGGAGAAAGAGAAAACCTGGACAAAAAGTTTAAAAAATAGCGAAGTAGAAGAGTTGAGCCTGGGACTGTCAAACTTCTAAGAACAGTGGTTAGCTTACAAGAGACCCGATTTTAACTCAAGGCATGTGGGGGCTGAGGCGCGTGGCGAACTGTCTGGTGATTCGAAGTGTGAGGCTCGGGAGATTTGAACTCTCGAGCTGTATTTAAATTATGGAACTTGGACTCCTGCCTGAAACGGGCAGGAATTGCTACCTGGCTGGCGGGCGGAAGTGGGATTGCGGGCAGCAGGAGGTTGCCACTAAGGAACTGAGGGAATGGTCCCTGGCATAAGATAAGTGGTTGGTGGGTGTTCCTCAGGTGATCGCGGTTGGGGGAGCAGGAGGGAGACCCAAGGTTTCCTTGTGAGGCCTGGAAGAGCATTCCTGCACCTCTTGGTCCACAAGGAAAACTAAATACAATTAAAAATAATGGCCGTGAAATTCGGAACCTTAGCGCCAGCTGTTATGGCCGGTTTCATCAAAAAAATGGCGGCCGCCTTGCTTCTGCCCACTTCCGGCGTGGGCTGCGGCGGCCGCCATTTTGGGCAGGTCGGCAGCACGGCCGTTGCCTGCACTCACTATAAAAGTTGTAATGAGGCATGCAATGTTGATTTGACGCACGACCTGCTATTTTGGACGTCGCCGCTGAAATGCACGCCCTCTCCAGAGCACACACAGCTGAATGTGTGTTCAGCTGCAGGACGGACCCCCCACTAGCGCTACTTAAAGGG
The DNA here is from genome assembly GCA_030390025.1 of Squalus acanthias. NCBI lineage: Eukaryota > Metazoa > Chordata > Chondrichthyes > Squaliformes > Squalidae > Squalus > Squalus acanthias. The sequence goes on along the minus strand of CM059436.1, from coordinate 61,017,044 downwards.
ACACACACAACTTTCAGGTAAGTTTTGATTTTTGCTTTTGTACTGGTTCCTGTACAGTTTATTTGAGCAGTGGCTTGGTTTATGACATTTCAAAAATTGTCAAAGTGTGCAGGGAGTGCAGGGAATGCTGCTGAACATTTGCTGGGCTTTGGCTATTAAAGGAAGGCCTCTGAGATCACCACTTGCTCCCTGTCCTGGGGGCTCTAGTTGCAGTCCCGCTTGGGCTACACCATGACATGGAGATGGAGCAGAGGCAGCAAAAAGGACAAGCTGCTCGCAGAGGGAGGAGGAGGAGGAGGAGGAAGCAGAAGAGGAAGAAACAGAAGAGGAGGAAATGGAAGAGGAGGAGGAAGCAGCAGAAGGAAGGAGGCAACCTAGACAGCCCCTTTCTGGGATATCTGGGATCGAATCATCCGCCTGCGGTACCAGTGAACACAACTCCAATTCCCCTTTCAACATTTGTCCCACACCTTCCCTTCCCTCTGTTACTGACCATCACAGCGTCCTCTTGGCCACAATGCTGAAATAAAAGTCACCACAAAGCAAATTTTCCAATCCAACTTTATCCATATATGCATGCAATATTACATCAAAAAATCAACACCCTTGTGCATTCCCTTAGTGAGTGTCTTGCGTGTGCCTTTGCCTATCCTAGTGCTCCTACACAGTGCCACCCCAATGGCTGCAGCATGGCTGGTGGAAGGCTGCTGACTTTCAGTGGGGTTGACTGCAGATGGCCTTGCAGGATGACGTCGTGGAGCTGGTGGCTGGGAGTGTGAAATCGAGTGACGGTGTTTCTTCTTCTTCACTCCTCTCCCTCTTCTTGTTCAACCACTGACTGGGATGGCTGGATTTCTTGGGTGTCTGAAATGAGAAAGGCACAAGGGTAGGGTTGTGGTGAGGGGAGGGGGGGAAGCAACTTGTAAATCAGAAGAGATTGTGGGATGAGGGGGAAGTGGGATGTGAGAAGGCGGATAACGTATGAGGATACCAGCATCTTGTATTCTTCCAGCCCCACTGCTGGCCATGGGCTCAGCCATGCCCCTGCCAAGAATGGCCAGCACTGTCTCCTCCAAGGGGGTGAGGTGAAGCTCGGAATGTGAGGTGTGCCTCGTGTTTGGTAGAGATTGTTGGTAGGTGAGTGATGGGGGGATCGTGCATTGAGCAGAGTGTGAGGCTAGTGATGCAGTTGGTAGGAGACAGCTTTTGAAGATCCATTCACTGACCTTGACCCCTTGTCGGAGGCCATGAAACTTCTTTGGGGACTGGAGCCACGTCCTAGAGGCGACACTGCTGGCAGTGACCGCCTCGCCGATTTGGTCCCACATCCTTCTTTCTGGAGAGCCTCCATGCCCCCTATGGGTGGAGGACCTCTCTTCGAGTGTTCAACCCCTGTACAAAGGCCTCGAGGGCTGAACTCTGAGACCCTGGGTGCCCTTTCCCTGGCCTGTTGAATCATTTGGGTGTGTGCGGAAACATTTTTAACATTTTTTATCACCAGAAGGCAGCTCACCTTTAAGAGGAGCAGACTGCCTTTAAGAGATGCAGGCTAGCTTTGCGCGAACATTGCGAACTTCGGCCCCCTGCTGAGCTGGGCTGTGCGCTGAACTCATGTGCTGCTTAAACTCCTTTGAATGGGCACAAGCAGATCGTGCATCGTGATCCCCGCGCCTGTTTTTGAACTTAATCGAATTTCACCCCCAATAACTTTTGTTGGCCTCTTTTGGCCTGGCTCCGGCTCCGGCTCCAGCTTGTCATCAACCTTCAATGGTGGCTCTGGCATTGGGTGTCACTGCCACACTCAGCAGTTAAGATCACTTCGGTGTCTGAATGACATCATCAGACTCTGATATTTAAATATTAATGAGGCACCTCAGACATGAATTATATAAATGGGCATTTTAGAAAAAATTTAAAGAGTAAAAAAAGCTTTAAAGAATTTTCACAAACATATATTGATAAAAATGACAGAAATTTGGAAAAAACACATACTAATCACTTAATTGAAGCGATATTTCAACTGACTTTTAAATTTAACGGCGCATCCACGAGTTTCTCGAGCTTCCTGAAACCCACCAGTGAAAGCAAGTGAGAACACAACGGCAATTGAGGGGGCTGAATCAATCTCATGGAACTACTGCTCTCAATACTCAGTACTCACAACAGCTTTCATACCTGCTAGTGGGAAAGGGTGTGTTCACAGTACTTTTGCTGAGAGTTTACTTTCTACAATTTGGAGGTTTTCTGAAACAAATCAGCATGGATGGCACTTCGGCTGCCTCAGATTGGACCTCGGACAAGGAGCAATATGACCAGCACCAGCAGCAGCACCAGGAGCCTGCTCTTGAGAGACCTGTAACTGGAGCAGAGAGGGGAGCAGCAGAGTGGTGTAGCTCGCAGGAGGCACTACCTGCGACCAGAGTGTACAGGCAGAGGCTGGGTTTCCTTGACAGTGTTTCAGGAGGCTCAGGTTGTCACGTCAGGTGGTGACAGACATCTGCAGCCTCCTAGAAGAAGACCTGCTCCCTGCTGGACCTGGTGGCCATGCTGTCAAAGTCACCACTACCCTCAACTTCCAGGGCTCTGTCGGAGACATATCCAGGATCTCCCCTGTTGGCAGCCCAGAAACGCATGAGACAGGTGACTGATAGCTTGTTTGCCAGGGCCAGCAATTCTGTGAACTTCGCCTGCGATGACGCCAGTCAGAATGAGTGGGTGCTCGGATTTGTGTCTCTGGCTGGCTTCCCACAGGTGCAAGGTGTCACACACGTGGCAATCCGGGCACCCCCAGATCAACCAGGAGTATTCGTCAACCACAAGGGCTTCCACTCCATCAATGTGCAGCTGGTGCGAAACCACAAAAAGATTATTCTGCAGGTGTGCGCAAGATTACGGGGGAGTAGCCATGATGCTTTCGCCCTGCGGCAGTCCAAGCTCCCTGACCTCTTTGGACCTGCAAGCAGACCTAAGGGGTGGCTGCTAGGAGACAAGGGATACCCACTTGAAACTTGGCTGATGACACCTGTCAGAAACCCGACCAATGAAGCCTAACAGCGCTACAATGAATGCCATTTGACCACCAGATGTGTGAACGAACAATCTATCGGCATGCCCGAAGATGTGCTACAGGTACCTAGACAGATCTGGAGACACTTTTCAGTATGCATCAGCTGGGGTGTCCAGAATGGTTGTGGTGTGCTGTGCTCTGCACAACATTGCGCAGCAGCGAGGTTTAGACCTGCAGGAGGAACAAGGCGCAGAGCACAGATCCTCTTCAGACGATTCTGAGGAGGAGGAAGGTGATGAGGGCAATGCTCCACCAGCTGCTCACATTGCTGCCTGGAATGCCAGGGATGCTCTTATTAATGCAAGGTTCGCTTAGGTTGCACCAGTGGATCAATGCCACAACGGCCACTCTTTCCACGCCCCCCTCCCACAATGCCACTGACACAAAGCGGTCCTGCAAACAACCAACCACCCCTTGTGTATCCCCCCATTGGTCCCCGTCAATTTGTATCTTCCCATTCATCATCGAACAAGTTAAAAGGTGAATTACCACCCAGCAACCAAGAATGAGCAAGATGGGAAAGGGCTGCAAAATAATAAAATTTATATGCTTTAACTAAACAACAGAAACTTAACAGCATTACATTTTCTCATACACCCATGTGCAGACCCTTGTGCAACTATAAAGCTTTACTCTTTTTCCTTCCGCTCCTACGTGGTGCAACCCCTGTGGCTTCAGCAGAGGTAGAGGCAGGCTGCTCAGATCCCTGCTCTGACTGCTCAGATCCCTGCCCTGACTGCTCAGATCCCTGCCCTGACTGCTGAGATGCTCTTGGCCGACAACTTCTGGGTTTTGGAGCCCGTGAGGGCCCCACCAAAGACTGCTCCACCGTCACCTGTTCAGGGGCAGAATCAGCCATTGGGACTCAAGGCAGCATGTGGGCTACTGACTGGGGGGGGGGGGGGGTGCGCAATGGATGAGCAGTGGAAGCGCTTTGAGTGTAGTCCACACTTCCATGTCCCCTTTCGCCATCATTCCTCTCATGCGCCAGCTGCACTTCATTGCTACCACTCTGCTGGAGATAGTTTGGTGCACATCAGTGCGGCAATGAAAGCCAAGGCTAAGGCAGCTGTCATCCTATCTAAGGTGGTAGACTTGATGTCATCCAGAGTGTGCATGGCTGTAGCCAAGGCGTGCATGGACTCATTTGATTGCAGCGTTTGATGTTCCATGGAGTTGGCCACTCTATCCATGGAAGAAGACATCATCGCAATGCCCTGCGACATCAACCCACTCATGCTTAAGGCAGACTCCCCCATTCTCTCTGAACTGTGGTCAGTGTGCATGGAAGGCCTGTCAGTGCATCACACATTCTCTGCTGCTGCTCAATGAATCTCCTTTTCATCGATAGTCCCCGGGGTACAGCATCTGTGTCCAGTTGAACAGAGCTTGGAGAGGGCTGCGCCCTCCGACGTGGACTCTCCACTGCTGTCCCTGCCACTACCATACTACCATCTGCTCTTGCTCACTTGTGTAGAGTGAGTCATCAGGTGAAAACTCAACTATCTACCTTACTGGTCCCACCAAAGTGCAAGTATCTGAGCTGGTGCATGGTGAGCATGAGTCCTGAGACAGCGCACACCTCAGAAGGATTCAGCTCCTCTGAGATTCATTGTTCACGAGGTCCACCGACTTCTGCTGCATGCGTGAAGGCCCTGTCAGAGACAAAAGACATGAATTAGTCCTGGCAAGGTAAGAATGTTGCAAGTTATCATTATGGAGATGATCATATTTCACTCACTGTTGAAATTAAGTCAACATGACTGAGTGCCGTATGACATGTGAGTCGCTTATATTTAATGATGTCACCAGGAAGCTGGATGGCCCCCATCTCCCCATCTTCAATGGCCAGGGACGCTGAAAATCCACTTATCGCCAGCGCCTCCTCCTATGCACTTGTAAGCTGGGAAATGGAGGCCGACATCTGGTTCTCTCCCTCTCCCTCGTGTTCTGTGTTCTCTTCTCCTGCAAGGAGGGAAAGAGTGGACTTGTGAGTGACTGTAATGACATGTTTTCACCTGATGGATGAGTGCATTTGGTGAGGGTGAGTATCAGGGAGAGTCATCAAATTGCATCAGGATGAGGGTGAATGGGAGTGGTGGATGGATAGATGGGGATGTGAGGAATTGTATAGAAAGAGAAGGATGGGTGCGCTTGCAAGGTAAGTGGGTGTGAGGAGTGATATGATGGAGTAGGCTTGACAAGGAAGAGTGGGGGGAGTGGGATGATGCACACAGCAGGATGTAGGTGAATGTACAACTGTACTCACCTTTCCTGGCCTGGTTAGGTCATTAAAGCACTTCCTGCACTGAATCCATGAGCGTGGCACAATGCTCCTGCTGCTGACCTCCTGGGCCACCTCCAGCCACACCTTCTTTGTGGCAGCAGTAGGTTTATTCCTCCCATTGCTGGGGAAGAGTATCTTTCTCTGGTTCCTCACTGACCCCAGGAGTACATCAAAGGAGGCGTCATTGAAACACGTCGCAGCCTTTGTCCATCTGGAATCCATTCTTTAACTTCCACTTTCTTTGTTTCAAACTCCAACTCCTCCAAATTCCATCTTTGGATTGGCCCTTTAAATGCTAGAGTTGAGATGACATCATGCAGGTCCTCATCATGCCCGCTGCTGTGGATTGGTCACCAAACCCGGAAGTAAATTGCTAATGAGGTGGCTGTGTTAAAAAGTCACTGACAGACGCACTGAACTTACTTCTGGGTTTCTTGCTCGATATCACTCCCAGCATGTCTCCGAGTTAACATCAAGGCCATTGTCTCAAAAAGTTCCCCCACCACTGACGTTAGGCTGACTGGCCTGTAGTTACCTCGTTTATCCCTTTCCAACCCTCCAGTCCTTTGGCTTCACTCCCATGTCTCAGGAGGATTGGAAGATTGTGTCCAGAGCTTCCGCTATTTCCACCCTTATTTCCCTCAGCAACCTAATATGTATCCCATCTGGACCAGGTGACTTTTCTACTTTAAAGCATTGCCATCCTTTTAAGTACCTCCAGCAGGAGCATTGTGCCACGCTCATGGATTCAGTGCAGGAAGTGCTTTAATGACCTAACCAGGCCAGGAAAGGTGAGTACAGTTGCAAATTCACCTACATCCTGCTGTGTGCATCATCCCACCACCTCCTCACTCTGCCTTGTCAAGTCTACTCCATCATATCACTCCTCACACCCACTTACACTGGCAGCAACCTCTTCTCAAGTGAAGACAGATAGAAAATATTTATTCAGTAACTCAGCCATGTCCACTGCCTCCACAAGAAGATGTCCATTTTAGTCCCCAATAGTCCCCATCCTTCCTTTGACTATCCTTTTACTATTTATATGATTATAAAAGACTTTAGTGTTCTCTTTTATTTTACCTGCTAATCTATTCTCTTACACTTCCTTTGCCCCTCTTATTTCCTTTTACAGTTTAACTTTCTGTATTCAGCTTGGCTCTTTACCCTATTATGAATCTAACAATTATCATAAGGCTCCTTTTTCTGTTTAATTTTAAACTCTCTGGCCTGGAGTTCCCACGAGGTTGTGTTGGTTTTTTCAGTGCAATTCGCCTGAAATCGACCAAACCAGAGGAATTTCAAGCACAAATTATGTCCAGCGCAAATCAACTTTCCGCGATCTTTTGCGTTAGTTTAAAAAGCATCACGCTAGAAGCCAGCCCCGTGCACAAAACTGGCCACCCCCCAGATCTCATTAATCACCATTGGGAGTTTCCACTATTTGCGCCCGTTTGCGGGCCTTCGAGGAGGTTCTTAAAATTAAGCTCCTTTTTAGGCGTAAGCACACTAATAGTTTTAAAAGTATTTCAATATTTTTTTTTAATTTACTAAGAAACTGACTACTGTACACCACTAAAACTAGTAAATGGTTCTGTATAGTTTTTTAAAGTCATTTTCAGTTATTTAAAATCGGGTTACTCACAGATGGTGGACTACACTTTGATTAAGAATGCTTATTTTTTGTGATAAACCCATTTTCAGCTGTATTACTCAAACTGCACCAGGTTACCACTTTTAAATATATCAAGGAATATTTTTTAATGCAAATTAAAAAAAAAATGATGTTCTAAAACGCTGCCCGATTGTGCTGCTTCATGGACGATGTTATGTTCGGCAATATGCAAATAAGTTTGAGTGGAAACTTGAGCAAAAAAAAACCTTCTTCAAACTAGCGCAATTTTAGTGCAATTTGCGCCCGGATTGTTGATTGCGCCCAAAGTGGAAACTCTTGGCCTGTATCTTTAGTCATCCATGGAGCTCTAGCTTTGGATTCCCTTCCTTTCCTCCTCATGTGAATGATTCTAGTCTGTATCTGAACTATCTCCTCTTTGAAGGCCTCCCATTGCTCATTTACTGTTTTACCTGCCAATCTTTGATTCCAATCCACCTGGGCCAGATCCCCTTTCAACTCACTGAAATTAGCCGTCCTCCAGTTGAGTATTTTTACGTTTGATTTTTCCTTGTTCTTTTCCATAACTACTCTAAACCTAATGATATTGTGATCACTGTTGCCCAAATGCTCCCCCACTGAAACATGCTCCACTTGCCCCACTTCATTCCCCAGAACCAGATCCAGCTCTGCTTCCTTCCTCATTGGGCTGGAAACATATGGATTAAGAAAGTTCTCGTGTATACATTTCAGGAATTCTTCCCCTTCTTTGCTCTTTACACTGTTACTATCCCAGTCTATATTAAGATAATTGAAGTCCCCCATTATCATTACTCTATCGTTCTTGCATCTTTCAGAAATTTACCTATAAATTTGCTCTGCTATCTGCTCCCCACTACTTGGTGGCCTATCATATATATCTGCATGTCATTGTACCCTAGTGCATGGCCATCGTGGTATAATTGCCACACCTATCTAGTGCTTATAGGCAGCACCCTGAACACAGCACAATTCTCATTGTCCAATAACCTTTGGCAGGTCAGTCTAGTCTGTTATTTATATTGAATGTAGGTAACCCACGGAGAGTTTCCGCGCAGCTTCCAAAAAATCTTCTGTTATGAAAGAGTTGCTAATAATTATCATGAAAGCTGATTCTTCAAAACAAGATCGGCCCAACAGGTCTATGCTGGTGTTTATGCTCCACATGAGCCTCCTCCCACCCGACTTCATCTAATCTTATCAGCGTATCCATCTATTCCTTTCTCCCTCATGTACTTATCTAGCTTCCCTTTAAAGGTATCTATGATGTTTGCCTCAACCACTCCATGTGATAATAGGTTCCACATTCTTACCACTCTGAGTAATGCAGCGCTCAACGTTTTCTGTGGAATAAATAAACAAGTAGGGCTAGAAATTCAGTACATTAGCGCCTCCTGTTAAGAAAGAAAGACTTGCACTTATATAGCGCCTTTCACGACCACCGGACATCTCAAAGAGCTTTACAACAAATGAAATACTTTGAGCGCTGTCACTGTAGTAATGTGGGAAACGCGGCAGCCAATATGCGCACAGCAAGGTCCCACAAACAGAAATGTGATAATGACCAGATAATCTGTTTTTGTTATGTTGGTTGAGGGATAAATATTGGCCAGGACTCCGGGGATAACTCCCCTGCTCTTCTTCAAAATAGTGCCATGGGATCTTTTACATCCACCTGAGAAAGCAGACAGGGCCTCGGTTTAACATCTCATCCGAAAGACTGCACCTCCGACAATACAGCACTCGGGCGAGGCTCTAACGGGCGCTAAGGGCTTATCACCCGGGCATGGCGATTCCAACACCGCCCGTGAAATTCAGTCAGCATTTAGCGCCGGCGCTAACACTTAGCGCCTGGCCCTCGAGCACCGCTCAGACCATCATGTCAATGAGTGTGCAACGCCCTGTTAGCACCCCGGATGCAAAATTCAGTTGCTTCCCCTGACTTGCTGCCTGGCACTGAGAATGACAGAAATAGCAGGCATTGATACCTGGGATTGCCGCTCCTGGGGCGCTATTTAAAGGGAGGCCAGATTCATTGCGGGCTTGTCAGATAGCATTTTGGCTGCATTCACATTTTCCCCATTTTTGCTTTGTTGCTGCTCTCATAGTTTCTTCACTTGTATTGCTCTGAACATTTCTGTGTCCTATTTTCTCTCATTTATGGGGGCTGTACTGGCACTCCACCTTCTCCGGCAACTATGTCAGAGGCAGCGGATGCAGAGGCAGAGATTGCCAAATGTGGCCAGAGGTAGGAGGAAGGTCGACAGACCTCGCAACAGGAGGCCTTACCCTCCCAAGATTTTCCGGGAGCACTTCTCCTCCATTTATCTCTCAGAGGAGCAGTGCCTTAGAAGGCTCCACTTCAGCAAGGAGGTGGTCACAGAGCTCTGCCATCTCCTGCAGCCAGACCTCCAGTCTCAGCTCAGGACCAGGACATCTCTCTCAGTGCCAGTTAAGGTCATAGTCGCTTTCAATTTCCACGCTAGCAGCTCCTTCCAGGCTTCAACAGGGGATATATTTTGCAGTTCGCCGTCCACTGCTGCATCTGGGAGGTAACAGACGCTCTCTACAGAAGGAGAAGGGAGTACATCTCATTCCCCATCACCAGAGAGAAGCAGGATGAACGCTCATGTGGCTTTGTAAGGATAGCGGGCTTCCCCATGGTTCAGGACACCATTGACTGCACCCACATGGCATTGCGGGCACCTCATCACAATGCAGAGGTGTTCCGTAACCGCAAAGGTTACCACTCTTTGAACGTTCAGTTGGTGTTTGACCACAGACAGTTCATCCTCGCCTTCAATGCCCGCTATCCTGACAGCAGCCACGATGCATTCATTCGGCTACAGACCCGTGTACCAGCACTGTTCCACCCACCACATGAAGCTCGTGGCTGGCTGCTCGGAGACAAGGGTTATCCACTCGCCACCTGACTGATGACACCCCTCTGCAACCCCAACACTCCTGCTCAGCACGCATACAATGACAGCCATACCACCACAAGGAACCTGATCGAACAGACTATCGGGGTGCTAAAGCAACGGTTCCGCTGCCTTGACCACTCTGGAGGAGCCCTGCTGTACTCCCCTGATCGAGTCTCCCTTTTCATCGTTGTGTGCTGCATGCTGCACAACCTGGCCATTCTGAGGGCCCAGCCATTGCCACCAGGCATTGGAGGTCCACCTCAGGAGGAGGAAGAGGGACAAGAGGAGGAGAAGGTGGAGGAGGAGGATGAAGAGGAGGAGGAGCAGCAGCAACGGAGGAGGGAGGCACTCAATCTTGCTTTTGCAAGGGCCGTGCGTGAGCATCTCATTAGACAGCGCTTCCAATGAATGATATAGCACATGGCCATTGTGCAGCACAACCACATCATTACATCCAGCTCACAGCCCCTATCACCAGGCAAAGGTCAAATGAGAAACATTACAAAATGTGCTACGTCGAATTAACTATTTATTATTGTGCACAACTCTCTTATGAAACACAACTATTCATAAACAAACACAACCATTTACCAACAAACACAACTCTTCTTATCAAACTGAATTATTTGTTACCAAACACAAATATTTAATTACAAGCATAACTTTTGTTCACAAACACAACAATATATTTACAAACACCTCAATTTATTAACACACACTACCCCAATTTGCTACTAAAGTATTCTTTACTCCCCCTTCTTCAATGATTTCTCTCCCCTTTGCACTTCCCCCCTCCCAACCCTACTGCTCCTCCATAATGTGGCCCCAGTGGCTGCAGCAAGGCTGGTGGAAGGCTGCTAAGTCTGGGAGCCAGAGGCTGCAGATGGCCTTGCAGGACGCCCTCAACCAGCTCTGGGCCTGGAAGGCCCGGCTGTAGACTGCACACCTCAGCATGGGCAGCAGCAGTCTGGGCTGGCTGGGTAACAGGCTGCGACAAGTGCAATGGTGGAGTGGCAGTGGTGGGAGCAGGAATGCCCGCATCCTGATAGAGGACAGCAGGTTCCTGCTCGACCGACACACTGCCACTCCCCCGAGGCAGAACCTCAGCATCCAGAGCAATCTGCTCGAGCACAGATTGCTGGCCTGCTGCGGCACCGTCAGATCCCTGGTGGACTGTGTGCAACCCAGCGATGATGGCCGCAGTCATCGCTTGCGTGGCATCAATCTGAGACTGCATGAGAGCACTCTGAGATTGGATGAGAGCAGTCTGAGACTGGATGCCAGCAACCATTGACTCCATCTCCATTCCAGCACTAAGCCGTTGCGTTGCTTCGGCCTGTGCTGCAATAGCTGCTGCCACCTCACCCATGACAAACGGCATGAGGTCTGGGTCCCCACGGTCTCTCTGCGAGTCGACCATCCTTTGCAAATCCTGATTTCTTTAGTACCTGTTAGCAACAAAGTTGCTGACAATCAGGAAGGACTCCACTGCACAGATCCGTATATATGATGTGCTGTGGAGAGATTATTGTGGTTGGTTTTTGGAGTGTGGAGAGATTATTGTGGTTGGTTTTTGGAGTGTGGAGAGATTATTGGGGTTGGTTTTTGGAGTGTGGAGAGATTATTGTGGTTGGTTTTTGGAGTGTGGAGAGATTATTGTGGTTGGTTTTTGGGGTGTGGAGAGATTATTGGGGTTGGTTTTTGGAGTGTGGAGAGATTATTGTGGTTGGTTTTTGGAGTGTGGAGAGATTATTGGGGTTGGTTTTTGGGGTGTGGAGAGATTATTGGGGTTGGTTTTTGGAGTGTGGAGAGATTATTGTGGTTGGTTTTTGGAGTGTGGAGAGATTATTGGGGTTGGTTTTTGGAGTGTGGAGAGATTATTGGGGTTGGTTTTTGGAGTGTGGAGAGATTATTGGGGTTGGTTTTTGGGGTGTGGAGAGATTATTGGGGTTGGTTTTTGGAGTGTGGAGAGATTATTGGGGTTGGTTTTTGGAGTGTGGAGAGATTATTGGGGCTGTTTTTGGGGTGTGGAGAGATTATTGGGGTTGGTTTTTGGAGTGTGGAGAGATTATTGGGGTTGGTTTTTGGAGTGTGGAGAGATTATTGGGGTTGGTTTTTGGGGTGTGGAGAGATTATTGGGGTTGGTTTTTGGAGTGTGGAGAGATTATTGGGGCTGTTTTTGGAGTGTGGAGAGATTATTGGGGCTGTTTTTGGAGTGTGGAGAGATTATTGGGGCTGTTTTTGGAGTGTGGAGAGATTATTGGGGTTGGTTTTTGGAGTGTGGAGAGATTATTGGGGTTGGTTTTTGGAGTGTGGAGAGATTATTGGGGCTGGTTTTTGGAGTGTGGAGAGATTATTGGGGCTGGTTTTTGGAGTGTGGAGAGATTATTGGGGCTGTTTTTGGGGTGTGGAGAGATTATTGGGGTTGGTTTTTGGAGTGTGGAGAGATTATTGGGGCTGGTTTTTCGGGTGTGGAGAGATTATTGTGGTTGGTTTTTGGGGTGTGGAGAGATTATTGGGGCTGGTTTTTGGAGTGTGGAGAGATTATTGGGGCTGGTTTTTGGAGTGTGGAGAGATTATTGGGGCTGGTTTTTGGAGTGTGGAGAGATTATTGGGGCTGGTTTTTGGAGTGTGGAGAGATTATTGGGGCTGGTTTTTGGAGTGTGGAGAGATTATTGGGGCTGTTTTTGGGGTGTGGAGAGATTATTGGGGTTGGTTTTTGGAGTGTGGAGAGATTATTGGGGTTGGTTTTTCGGGTGTGGAGAGATTATTGTGGTTGGTTTTTGGGGTGTGGAGAGATTATTGGGGCTGGTTTTTGGAGTGTGGAGAGATTATTGGGGCTGGTTTTTGGAGTGTGGAGAGATTATTGGGGCTGGTTTTTGGAGTGTGGAGAGATTATTGGGGTTGGTTTTTCGGGTGTGGAGAGATTATTGGGGTTGTTGTGGAGAAATTATTGACAGAATGACTGAGCATTTGGACAATTATGAACTGATCAGAGATAGCCAGCATGGATCTTGTTGAATTTTCTGAGGAGTTAACTAACGTGGCAGATAAGGGATGTTATTTATATGAACATCCAGACGACATTCAATAAGGTTTCACACAAGAGACCTTTAACAAAAATTAGAGCTCATGGAATTGGCAGCAACTTATTGACATGGGTAGTTCAGAGGTAGGAGACAGAGTGTAGGGATAATGGTTATGTACTCAGATTGGCAGGATGTGACTTGTGGTATCCCCCAGGGATCTGTACTGGGGCCTCAGCTTTTCACTATATTTATAAATGACCTAGATGAATGAATAGTGAGCCCAATATCAAGTTTTCTGATGACATTAAGTCAGGCGGCACAATAAATAGTGTAGATGGGAGCAGAAAGTTGCAAAGGGCCATTGATAGATTGAGTGAATGGGCAAAACTGTGGCAGATGGAGTACAATGTGAGAAAGTATGAAGTCATCCACTTTGGACCTAAGATAGATAGATCAGAGTATTTTCTAAATGGTGAGAAGCTAGGAACTGTGGATGAGCAGAGAGATTTAAGTGTCCAAGTAGTGGACAGGTACAAAAAATATTTAAAAAAGGCAAATGAAATGTTGGCCCTTATCTCAAGAGGGCTGGAATACAAAGGGTGGAAGTTATGTTGCAGCTGTACAGAGCTCTGGTTAGACCCCACCTGGAGTACTGCATTCAGTTCTGGACACCACACCTCAGGAATTTCATATTGGCCTTAGATTCACCAGAATGATACTAGGCTAAAAGGATTAAAATTATGAGGACAGGTTGCATGGATTGGGCTTGTAATCCCATTAGCCTTTTTGATTATTTTCTGTACCTGTTCCTGACATTTTAATGATCTATGTACCTGGACCCCCAAGTCTCTTTGGACCTCCACTGTTTTTAGTTTTTCACCATTTAGAAAGTACCCTGTTCTATCCTTTTTAGATCCAAAATGGATGACCTCACATTTGCTTACATTGAAATCTATTTGCCACAGTTTTGCCCATTCGTTTAATCTATCGATATCCCTCTGTAATTTTATGCTTCCATCTACACTGCCTACAATGCCGCCTATCTTTGTGTCATCGGCAAATTTGGATATATGACTTTCTACGCCATCATCTAAGTCGTTAATAAATATTGTGATAGTTGAGGCCCCAACACAGATCCCAGCAGGACACCACTAGCCACATCCTGCCAATTTGAGTACCTGCCCATTATCCCTACTCTCTGTCTCCTGCCGCTCAGCCAATTGCCTAACTAGGTCAATAATTTGCCTTCATTCCATGAGCTTCTACCTTAGTTAACAGTCTCTTATGCAAGACTTTATCAAATGCCTTCTGGAAGTCCATATAAATAACATCCATAGACATTCTCCTGTCCACTACTTTAGTCACCTCCTCAAAAAATTCAATCAGGTTTGTCAGGCATGACCTACCCTTTACAAATCCATGCTGGCTCTCTCTGATCAGCTAAAAATTTGCGAGGTGTTCAGTCACCCTATCCTTAATTATAGACTCTAGCAATTTCCCGACAACAGATGTTAGGCTAACTGGTCTATAATTCCCTGGTTTTCCTCTCTCGCCATTCTTAAATAGCAGAGTGACATGTGCAATTTTCCAATCTAAAGGAATGTTTCCTGAAACAAGAGAACTTTGGAAGAATATAGTTAGGGCATCTGCAATGTGCTCACCTACTTTCTTTTAAACCCTGGGGTGGAAACCATCTGGTTCTGGGGATTTATCACTCTTTAGCGCCATTATTTCCTTCATTACTGTTATTTTACTTATGTTAATTTTATTGAGTCCCTGTCCCTGATTCAATATTAGTTTCTGTGTGTGCTGATGGAGTTGGCCACCACTTCCATGCAGGAAAGTTGGTGCCGGACTCTTCCATGCTCCTTGACATTGCACGCAGGCTTTCTGGCAGGCTTCCCAATGCACCAAGCATTTCACTGTGCACACCCATCAGCCTTCTTCTGTAGCCTGCCCCATCGAAGTCTCATCTGAGTCCTCTGCAGCAGAACTCGTGTGTGTCCCCCTGCCCTGGCTGCAGCCCACTCGTGCCCAGTGTCTCACCACATGCAGATCTCGTCTCTATGCTAGCCTCTAAGTTACGCGCATTGTCAGTATCTGAGCTGGTGGCTGCTAGTGTGAAATCGAGTGATGGTGTTTCTTCATCATCAGTGTCTTGCTGTTCTTCCACCTGTTACTCTTCTACCACTGCCTTGCCAAGTTACAGTTCTTGAGTATCTGAAAGGAGAAAGGCCATGGATAAGTTTGTGGTGAGGGGAAGCAGGGGTGGCGGCGGGGGGAGCAAGAGGTGCATGCTTACACCATCTGCAGCTTATATATCAGAAGAGATTGTGGGATGAGGGGGAACTTGGATGTGAGAAGGAGTATTACGTATGAGGATACCGTCATCTTCTATGGTACAGCCCCATCGCTGGCCACGGCCTCAGCAATGGCCGCTCCAATGATGGCAAGCACCATCTCCTCCATGGGGGTAAGGACCTGCAGGTGCACTTGTTCCCTGCCGGTTAGCTGCCTTCAGTTGTGCGATACCTTGTCCTGCAAGAGAGAGGGAAGTGTGTCAGTGAGTGTCGTGCAATCTGTTTGGGTGATGTGGCTATCATGGTTGAATAGCTGGCAGTGTGTGCAAGCTGTGAGATGTGGTTGTGAAGTTTGCAGCAGTGCTAAGTGTGTGAGGATGAGGTGCAGTTATGAATATTAGGGGGAAAATTTTGTGTGGTTTGCGCCATACGTTCGTGACACAAGATGGCGCTAAAATGGTGTTGACAGCTGTAATGACAGCTGATGCTGGTTCCAGCACCGCTTGCCATATCGGTCTTACCGGTAGTGCTGCTGGTAAACTCGCTCACCAGGGACCTCACCATCATGGAGATCATGACGTCAGCGAATGTGCAACGCTCACTGGACACCCAATCACCCAACTTCCTTATAGCCAATGGACTTACCGGCTGGAGTTAACAATGACAGTTTGAGGTGGCATGCAGCATCAGGAAGCCAGCTCCAGCGACGTTATTTAAAGGGATCATCATCAATCACTTGCACCTGACAGGTTTGTGAAGTTTGAGTGGCTGTGTGTTAGTTCCTGCTACTGCAACAGTTTTCTTTAGTAATTTCCAGGTTCTTTGGTATCAGGAGTGTTCTGGAAAGTACAAAACTGCATAATTATTTCTGGAAAGATTCAAACTACAGCACTTGCGAAGATTAATGGGGGGCTGTACTGGCAGTTGACCTGGCCCTCCAGGATCGACGGTGGAGGGAGCGGAGGCAGTGAGAAAGATGGGAACATGTGTGCAGAGGGAGGAGGAGGGCCATCAGGACTCTCAACAGGAGGCCTTACCCTCCAAGGGTATTCCGAGAGCACTTCTACCTTCAATTAAGCGAGGAGCAGTGTATTAGAAGGCTCTGCTTCACCAAAAAGTTGGTCACAGAACACTGCAACCTCCTGCAACCAGACCTCCAGCCTCAGACCAGAGCGACCACGGCTCTCCCAATGGCAGTCAAGGTCATCGTCGCCCTCAATTTCTTCGCCAGCGGATCCTTCCAGTCTGCAGCAGGAGACATAGCTAACATCTCACAGTTCACTGTCCATCGCTGCATCTGGGAGGTCACTGAGGTTCTCTACAGTAGTTTCCATGCGGGACACTTCAGATGGACTTGCAGGACGCCCTCGACCAGCTCTGGACCTAGAAGGCCCGGCTGCGGACTGCACCACCTCGGCATGGGCGGCAGCAGTCTGGGCTGGCTGGATGACAGGCAGTGACAAGAGCAATGGCAGAGTGGCAGTGGTGGGAGCAGGAATACTCATCCTGAGAGAGGACAGCAGGTTCCTGCTCCACAGACCCACTGCCACTTCCCTGGGATGGCACCTCAGCATCCCTAGCAACCTGTTGGAGCTCAGATTGCTGGCATGCTATGACACCGTGAAAGCCCCAGTCGACAGTGATGGCAGCAGTCAGAGCTTGGGTGGCATCACGTTGAGACTGCATGAGAGCAGCCAGAGGTTGGATGCCACCAAGCAGAGACTGCATGAGGGCAGTCTGAGCTTCTGCTGCAGCACTAAGATGTTGGGTCGCTTCCACCTGTGCTGCAATGGAAGCTGCGACATCGCCCATCATGTGTGCCATCACGTCTGGGTCGCCACAGTCTCTCTGGGAGTGTACCATCATTTGCAGACTGGAAATGATGGGCCCCATGCTCTGTGCAGAGCTTTGTGCAATGTTGGAGGTGGACTCCTCCACACCCCTTGCCATTGCTGAGAGGCTCTCAGGCACTCTTGCCATTGCACCTATCATCTCCGTGTGTATACCCATCACCCTTCTTCTAAAGGCCTCCCCATCGAGGTCCTCATCTGAGTCCTGTGCAGCAGAACCCGCGCGTGAACTCGCCCTCCGGGGAGCTGGTCCCCGAGCTACCCTTTCCCCCTGGCCTTGCTGCAGCCCACTCATCCCCGGTGCCTCACCCTGTGCAGATCCCACTACTATACTAGCCTCTAAAGAACACGTAGTGCCAGTATCTGAGCTGGTGTCTGCGGGTGAGAGATGCAGTGACGCGGTGTCTTCTTCCTGCTCCTCTTCTCCCGCCTCGCTCTCTGTGGTGCCCTCGGGAACAGGCTGCTCGGGTGCTTGCTGATTATCTGAAAGCAGAAAGGCACAAGAGTCGTGTTATGGTGAGGAGAGGGGGGCAGGAAGGAAGAAATGCATGCATACAGCATGAGTAGCTTGAAAGTGTGAAACGATTGTGGGCTGAGGGGGAAGTTGGATGTGAGAAGAAGGAGTAGGGAGGAACATACCATTGTTGTCTCCAAGGGGGTCATCATCACTGGTGGCCACGGTTCCCACGAGCTGGTGCCCAATGATTTGCAGCACTCAATTCTCCAGGTCACTCAGCTGTTCAATGTGGGCTTGGCCCCTGCCTGTGCGCTCCTGCTCCCTCCTGTTGTGAGCTGCCTAGGCCTGCAAGAGAAAGGAAAGTGTGTGAGTGAGTGTGGTGCAATGTGTTTGGGTGATGTGTCTGCCATAGTTGAATAGTTGTCATTGTGCGCAAGGTGTAAGATGTGGGTGTGAGTGTTGCTAGGTAGAGATTGTTGGTGGGTGAGTGCAGGGGGTGTGGTACTTTGGGCAGTGTGTGAAGCTTGTGGTACTGATGGTGGTATGTAGCATTTGTTGAAGCCTTCACTCACCCTGACCTCCCGTGTGAGGTCGTTAAACTTCTTCCTGCAATGTGTGTGGATCCTGGAGACCACAGTGCTGCTGGTGACGTGCTGCGCTACCTCCCACCACATGGTGCAGAACACTTGTGGCGAGGGCCTCCTGCCAGTTGGTGGGTACCGGACCACCCGCCTTTTCTCCACTGCGAAAACCAACGCCTCCAAAGCTTCATCAGAGAACCTCCGGGCTCTCTTCCTGGGTCGGACCACCACCCGGACCACCACCCGGACCACCACCACCACCACCACCACCCGGACCACCACCACCACCACCACCACCCGGACCACCACCACCACCCGGACCACCACCCGGACCACCACCACCACCACCACCACCACCCGGACCACCACCACCACCACCACCACCACCCGGACCACCACCACCACCACCACCACCCGGACCACCACCACCACCACCACCACCCGGACCACCACCACCACCACCACCACCACCACCCGGACCACCACCACCACCACCACCACCCGGACCACCACCCGGACCACCACCACCACCACCCGGACCACCACCCGGACCACCACCACCACCACCCGGACCACCACCCGGACCACCACCACCACCACCCGGACCACCACCCGGACCACCACCACCACCACCCGGACCACCACCCGGAGCACCACCACCACCACCCGGACCACCGCCCGGACCACCACCCGGACCACCACCACCACCACCCGGACCACCACCCGGACCACCACCACCTCCACCCGGACCACCACCACCACCACCCGGACCACCACCCGGACCACCACCACCACCACCCGGACCACCACCACCACCACCCGGACCACCACCACCACCACCAGGACCACCACCACCACCACCACCACCACCACCACCACCCGGACCACCACCACCACCACCACCACCACCACCACCACCCGGACCACCACCACCACCACCACCACCACCACCACCACCACCCGGACCACCACCACCACCACCCGGACCACCACCACCACCACCACCACCACCACCACCCGGACCACCACCACCCGGACCACCACCACCACCACCACCCGGACCACCACCACCACCACCACCCGGACCACCACCACCACCACCACCACCACCCGGACCACCACCACCACCACCACCACCACCACCACCACCACCACCACCACCCGGACCACCACCACCACCCGGACCACCACCACCACCACCACCACCACCACCACCACCACCACCCGGACCACCACCACCACCACCACCACCACCACCACCACCACCACCACCACCACCACCCGGACCACCACCTCCACCACCACCACCACGCGGACCACCACCACCACCACCACCACCACCACGACCACCACCACCAGGACCACCACCACCACCACCACCACCACCACCACCCGGACCACCACCACCACCACCACCACCCGGACCACCACCACCACCACCCGGACCACCACCACCACCACCACCACCACCACCACCCGGACCACCACCACCACCACCACCACCACCCGGACCACCACCACCACCACCACCCGGACCACCACCACCACCACCACCACCACCACCCGGACCACCACCACCACCACCACCACCACCACCACCACCACCACCACCCGGACCACCACCACCCGGACCACCACCACCACCACCCGGACCACCACCACCACCACCACCACCACCCGGACCACCACCACCACCACCACCACCCGGACCACCACCACCACCACCACCACCACCACCACCCGGACCACCACCACCACCACCACCACCCGGACCACCACCACCACCACCACCCGGACCACCACCACCACCACCACCACCCGGACCACCACCACCACCACCACCACCACCCGGACCACCACCACCACCACCACCACCACCCGGACCACCACCACCACCACCACCACCACCCGGACCACCACCACCACCACCACCACCACCACCACCACCACCACCACCCGGACCACCACCACCACCACCACCACCACCCGGACCACCACCACCACCACCACCACCACCACCACCCGGACCACCACCACCACCACCAGCACCACCACCACCACCACCACCTGGACCACCACCACCACCACCACCACCCGGACCACCACCACCACCACCCGGACCACCACCACCACCACCACCACCACCACCACCCGGACCACCACCACCACCACCACCACCACCCGGACCACCACCACCACCACCCGGACCACCACCACCACCACCACCCGGACCACCACCACCCGGACCACCACCACCCGGACCACCACCACCACCACCACCACCACCACCCGGACCACCACCACCACCACCACCACCACCACCCGGACCACCACCACCACCACCACCACCACCACCAACACCACCACCCGGACCACCACCACCACCACCACCACCACCACCCGGACCACCACCACCACCACCACCACCCGGACCACCACCACCACCACCACCACCACCACCACCACCACCACCACCAC